>VZSF01003866.1:156666-207710 GCA_013398295.1 Chionis minor
AACCCCATCCCTCCCCCCCCCCCCCCGAAGGAAAGCCTCCTGCACCTTTCTACTTAAAGTAATGCCTGCAGTATATTTTTTTAATGAGTCTTATGCTTTGAATTTGCAAAATAGATATGGATAATCACAGTTATCAGTAAGGAATGATAGCTGATAATTGAGACCATCTTATTTTTTATCTCCTCCTGGGAAATCATAGAATCATAGAATCACTTGGGTTGGAAGAGACCTTCAAGATCATCGAGTCCAACCATAAACCTACACTGCCAAAATCACCCCTAAACCATGTCCCTCAGCACCAATCCACCCGTCTTTTAAATACCTCCAGGGATGGTGATTCCACCACTTCCCTGAGCAGCCTGTTCCAATGCTTGATAACCCTTTCTGTAAATAAGTTTTTCCTAATATCCAACCTAAACCTCCCCTGGCACAACTTGAGGCCATTTCCTCTTGTCCTGTCGCTTGTTACTTGGGAGAAGAGATTGGCTTTTGTATCCATCAGAAAACATTCTTATATATGTACTTATATTTGAACTTACATATGTATTTATGCTCATTTAAACTGGGTGTACATTAAGATTATTAGTTTTTCACTCGTCCATGGTCACATGAGAAGAATTCTAATGAAACGAGGATCAGAACACGGTCAGTGTCATTTAGTGGACATATTTGTCTTTTATGTATGTTGTTCATTGTTTCCTCCGCATTCATCCATTGCTTGGGTGAGTGAAGTTTGTGTTATTTACAGCAGCAAGGTTAGCCTCCGGACATGTTGCAGGGTTACCAAACATCACGCATTTGTGTATCCGTGTCAAATTGTAATTCTTAGGGTAGCATAATAGAGCCTTTATCAGTGGATTGCTTTTCAAATTGTGGCTGTTTGGAAAGGTATAAAAGTATGATGTTGGGGCTTGTAGAGGAGATATTGACTGCAACTGGATCACTGCTTTCGTCTAATCTGCTTATTGGATCCAGGGCAGAGGAATAAATGTTGCTTTTGCTCTTCTGAAAATATGCTTCATAGTCGTTGTATATACAGTGCAGCCACTGAAAAACTGAGACATGTTTAAACAGCCTGAAAGAGGACTCAGAAATCTGTGTGCAGCAGTATCACCCAATGACTCCTGATGTAATCATCCTGCCTCTATAAATAGGTATTTCGATTGCCGTTGTAGCTAGAAATCCTAATAAAACACTATGATCCCTCGTGCAAGGTATTGTACAAGCAGGACAAATCAGCTTGTTCTGATCAGTTATGGGCAATAGAACACTTTAATTTACTTTAAATGACTGAAATGGGTAAGGACTTTGGCAGTGTCCACAGACTTTCTTATTTATATTTTCTTAAGAATTTGGCGATCTGGTGATTATGGTGAATAATATTAACTCTTTGGGCACAGGAGAGATTAAGGCATGTTCACATGATGATGTTAACTTTCTGAAGACAGAAAAATGAATAAATAAGTAAAAAAACACAGGAAAACTCTTCCTGTTGTTTGATTGATGTTCAGGTGCTTGCTTTTACTATGTGAACCTTGTGACAGTTTTGGATGGAAAATGTTAATTGTTATGGAAGGGTATGTCCACTAGATGTCATTCGTGTAATCTAGTTTTTGTTGCAACATTTATTTCTAAGGAACTATGTAGGGTGGTAGATACAAATTACGAGCATTATTAGCTGCTTTTGTATATGCAGTGCTTTTGACTTTATATGTATATGGCAGGTTACAAAATAATATTCCAGTTGTCTCTATGGTGGGTTTGACATCCATTTGGTCTACACTTGGGGCCGTTGTCGGGCCAGTGCTGGGTCAAACATTGCGACACTAACAAAGGCACTGGGGGGTGATTGGGGGGGAAGGGGCAGTGGGGGGCTCTCCCCATCATGCCCATGTCTCTCTTGTATGGGGGGGCCCAGCCCTGCACCCAGCCCTGCAGGCACGGCCTTGCCAGCTCTGAGCAGAGGGGAAAGGTCTCCTCCTTCCAGCTGCTGGAAAGGCTTTGCCCGGTGCAGCCCAGGGTACCGCTCGCCACTGCCTTCGGGCAAGAGCACCTTGCTGGCTCCTGGTCAACTTGGTGTCTACCAGGGCCCCCGGGGCCTTTTCTGCTGTGCTGCTCTCTCTCCTCTCCTTGGAGAGGGAGGTGAGGGAGAACATCTGTCGTTCATCTCAGAGGCCAGTCCAGGCCAAACCACGACAAGCAGCTTTGCATGAGTAGATCTGTCGTATAGGAGCACCCAGGTGATCAGTATGTGGTCTGTAACTGTTCTCCAAGAGAGACATCTGTATAGAGGTAAGGATGTTATGCCCTAAAGGAATGCAAAAGTATCTTGTAAGTAATGTAATTCCTCTTAAAATATGTTTTTTTCTAAGCTTGTTAAACCTCAAAGAGCAGTTCTTTAGAAAAGTGCATATCTAATTAGGAAAGGAGGCTCAAATTTCATAAGTTTACACAAATGGATTTATGTACTCTCAGATCTTAGCTGTAGAACTGTGCTTACAGTACTTGACTTGTGTCACTTTATCTAAGGCGTTTAAAACAGAATCACTTTAATTAAGCTTAAATTGTGTGCGGAGAAATCAAAGGTGCATCTGACCATTCAGTCAGGCGGGTTGGTTAAGTTCTGTACAGGTATGTGTTCATTAGCAAGAAGTGCTTGCTCCCCCCCCACACACACTTCAATTGCCCCATCTTTGTAGTTTGGTGTGTGTTACTAATTGCGAGAGCTTCTGGGAAACCATATCTGTACTCATATTGAAGGGCAACTGCTGCAAGATTGGCCTGTGCTCCTTCCCACTTTCAACTTGGAGTAGCTATAGCAAAACTGGAAGCCGGAGATCACAGCTTCCTCCAACCTCCCTCTTCCCTTCCATATGGAATAAAGAATTTCTCTGCCCTGTGTAGTCAGCCAGAGGGCAGGATGGGGAAGTGATAATCCTTGTGGAATGAGCACTTGCATGAAAAATGATAAATGCTACATTGCATGGGGATTAACACTTGCTTATGAACTTGATTTTAATGGAGTGATGCTTCTCTTTCAGCAATGTGAACGTTCACTGTACTTGTAGACCTGATTAAGAACCTTTAGCACTGTTCAGCCAAAAGGGAACCATCTGCTGTCAGAAACATCAGAAACCAACTCATTTTTTTGATTGGAGAGCTTACGATATCCTGTGAGGATGTTCACAGAGTGGGTCAATCTGTGAATTGCTGTGGAGTCTGAAGCTTGTTTGGCATCTCTAGATGTATTGGTATTGAGCACTACTTTGTGAAGATTTAGTGTAGAACCTGATTGCCACTTTGCAGGATGACCCTTTCTTTTCACAGTGAGCTGACATGTCATGCAAATTTGGTCATTAAGTTAATTTCCAGGCACTGGTGTATACTAATAAATTTGGCGTGGGCTATGTTGTTTCCTCTAAAAATATTGCGTTACGGCTACAATAAACTTAGCTCCACTGGAATAATAACTATGGTCCTCGAGCACGCAGGCAGCTTCCGGGAATTTAATGGAAGGGTAGCATTTTTGAGAGAGTTTCTGTTCTGTTTTCAAAAGTGGTATATGCACTTAAGAATTCTCAGTCCTGTTGCCTTACTAAAGCATTGAAGTTTTAAATACTAAATCTACTTATGAAAATAAGCTTTAAATTACAGTGCTTTTTAATGTTGTTTCTCATGCCCTTTGCTACATTCAGATATAATGTTGCTTGATGCCAAAACAGATATTTTTACCAATACTCTGACTGATAAAACTTGATGGCAAAAAGATTGAGAAATTGTAATCTAATTGTAATCTAATAATCTTTGTCTATTATTAAACATCTATTATTACCAAAATTGTTTTGATCTGCTTGCTTTTTAAGATAAGCAGGACTTCTGCTACAAGATTTGACTTCAATTTTATTGAGAACAGTAAGAGTGAAGATGAGAGATAATTTTTTTTAGAAGTAGTTCTCTGTTTTGACAAAACTGTACTTCCCGACCATCACTTAAAAGAATATTTGCTGACTGGAGATTACTCGTATAATACAAATTAAGCTAGAGAAACTGATCTTACATCTGTATCCCCAAGGGGATCTCAACCAGTTTTATCTAGTCTATACCCTCACCTTTGTTCACTTATATCTAGGATACTTTGACAGATGTTTGTCCCAATTTATCTTCACCAGTTTTGAAATACTTGCTACAGTCTTGCTTAAGTAGTTAGTTCTCTATGCCCACTGAGAGGAGGAAAAGAAATAATTTCATTTTCAACAAGGAAGATAAAGCCTGGATTTAGGAAAAGGTTTTTGGCTATATAGTTAGTGATGCATTATGGCAGTTGATCGCCATATTGTTTATGGCAAGTTTTTACGTATATCAAATATATGCAGAGCTCATCTACAGTGTTCTCTTTCCTGGTGTGTGGGAGGCCAACTCCTTCAAGTTTTCCCCGTGGTTTTATTTTTTTAAACCTCCTGTATTTTTTTGTTTTTCTCTCTGGCTTGATTTCCACTTTGTTTACCTCTTCAAGTGAGCTGATGTGATTTCAAGTAGAGAAGCATTAGCTGAGTCTATGTAGCATATTTAAAACCTAACATAAAGACAAGGAATATAAAATATTATAAATACCAATGTTAGTCTGTATGATAATGTCTCTTCTAAACAGAGGCAAGTTTTTGACCTTGTCAAATTTATCCTCGGCATATGTAGTTATGATAGTGGCTAGAGACTTTTGACCATGAATAACAGTTGTAACAATGCAACAAAGCCCTTTGTAGTACACACAAGTTATTAACTTAGCTCATTGGGGCAGAGACTGCATTTTAATTTAGCTTGAGGCTTAGAACAGTGGACCCTGAGTCTTATTTTAGTGCTTCCACAAAACCACGAATAATTTCTTCTTCTTCTGTGTAAAGGCTTACAGTATTTTATTTGAGGGTTTTAAACACAGGAGTGAATGTTTTGAAGTAATTCTAGGATTTCACTTGATTTTCCTGATGTTACCCATTTTTATGTACCCGGTTGACATTCACCATTATGTCAAAGTTGGAGGATAAATGAGAAGTAAAAATGGCCATCACATAACTGTTTGAATCACTAAAGAATCTGAGATGTGTTTAATACATAGAGTGTTTACTGGCATACTTAGTCCATGAAAGAGGAGGGCGGCCTTGGGCAGGAACAGAGTTCCATGTATTAAGAATCTGATCAGGTAGCTCATTTAAGAGAATGTTATTAGTGATACCTCTTAGCACTCATGTATAATTATGCTATCTTTTCACTGTTACCTTTTCAAACCCCTCGGAGATTCTTAAGTAATTTTATTTCCTGCCATTTAACAGTTTTGAGTAATAATGAGGAGGAGAAAACAGTTAAACAGTTTCTTTTCTCAAGTACCAGGTGCTGAAAACAACTGAGAATATCGGTGTTTTTTATAGTGGTTTCCTGTACGTCTTGTGTGAGCTTCTTCAAACGTTCATCGTATAAGGCTTTGTCAGATTTAAAAAGATAATGTAAGTGATTTGTGGTCAAGAGATTGGACTGAAACTCAGAAATGTAGCTCTAGTTTTGCTTGCAAAATAGCTGTATTATTTCTGGTTTGGGTGCTTGTTGCAACCTCATTTAATGTGATGCTGCTTTTTGGGTGAGTGCTCCCAATCCATTTTTAATACAAGGTAGAGCAGTTTCTTGAAATCACCAATTCCAGGTTGCAGTGGGTAATGGAGTGGAGGTTACTTCCAGAATTTCTGCTGCTATGTTTCCTATCACATTTATATCTGTGCTTTGAGATTTGACTTCTGACGTTGTGATTTGAGTAGGCCACTTTTGCGTGCTTCTCCTCCGTCTGTAAAAGAGTTGGCTTCTTCCTTCTTCCTTTCTCCTGCTTGATCTCTAGTTAAGTAGTAAGCTGTTCATAAGCTATTTAGGAGGGACTATTCCTGTCTTTCAGGGTATGACTCCATGTCATTGAACAGTGACATGTAGAAGTATGTGAGTTTGTTTCAATGCTGCAAGCAAGGGATGATCATGGAAAAACAATCTATCCCTTCTTAGGGTAAGATCATCTTTAAAACTGTTGCTCTCCACAGATATTTGCCTGACTTGTTCTGGGACTCCACAACCCCCAGGCAGTGTATTCTAGTGCTTCACTATTCATTATCTCCATGGCGCAGAAGGCAAGAAGTGTTTAAATCACAGCAAGGAAGAGTCAGATCAAACATTAAGAAAAGCTTTCTTAGAGAAGAAAGAGAAGCCAGATTCCTTCCTCTTTTCAGTAGTCTTTTGTGACCTTATGGACTGGTATGCTCAGTCTTCTCTAGGCTAAATGTTCCCAGTTGGCTTAGTCTTTCCCCTGAGGTCACACTTTCCAGAACTTACTGCTATTCTCTGTACTTTTTTTTGGAACACATTGTTTTTGTGGCATCCAGAACCAAAAGCAATACATTACTCCAACTCCAGTTTTATCTTGAAGTACAACAGAAAGATTATTTCATGAATCTTGTGAGTGTTCTGGAATCCCGCTTTAATGTTGCAAAGGAGCCTTTGTTTAAATCATGTTCAGTTTGTGCAACATGTAAATTCTTGATCCTTTTCTCTCATACGTGAATTGTTCATGTGTGTGAATTACTCATTCCTAATTCTGGAACCTCCCAGTATTTTCCTTGTTGCATTTCACCCTATTGCTTTCGGACTTCATCTCCTAGTTAGTTGCAAACATTTTCAGTTCTATCTAGCCTGTCCAGTACTTGAAGCTCCATCTAGTTTTGTTGCATCTTCAAGTCTGATATACGTAATTGCTTCTCTCAGTATCTGGGTTATTAATGAGAATATTGAAATGATACATGAACAGTTGACAGTACTCCTTCACGTTGACAAATCATTCGTAACAGCTTTGGATGATATTCAACCCTGTTTCTCATATGGCCTTATTTAAGTTGGTACTGTCCTTCACTGTAGTCTGGTGAGCAAAGGAAGACATGTAAGTCACAGTATTTGTACTTGGCAAGTCAGTATTGGCTACTACCCATTCTCTGATTGTCTTGGGGAGATGTATACGTGTCTTTCTGGGAGGTAAGTGCTGATGTATAATTTGCTTGATTTTATTATTTTTTTTTAAATCCAGTTACTGTGTTTGCATGTTTATAAGCTGTTACTTCTCTCCCCAAGCTGCTAGTGTGCAGCTTCCTCAGACTCTTCTGCAAGGTTTCTAAAATAAATGTTAGCAGGTCTTGAGACCTTAAGACACTGGGTTTTTAGAAGTACGTTATCAACACAGCTTTTTCAAAATCTAGCCCAAGTTTCACCTGTGTATTGCCACGTTGGTGTGCTACTATTCCTTTACTAATGAATTCATTGAGTTTATATTTGTTTAGTGCATTTTAGAGTCAGCAGGTATTATTTTAATGCAAATAATAGGCAATGATAATAGTAACACAGTGCTTACTCTAAATCCTAGGTAGATGGGCTGTGCTTGGAGATTGTGACTTTGCGTAGCAATCAAGAGGTCATGAGTTAGTTTCAGATGGCATTGATTATGGTGCTGAGTATCTTCAGAAGACTTAATCGCTCAAATCCAATTTAATCTTTTAAAATAGAAGTAAGACTTCAAAGACATGTAAGACCTGTTGATTAACTTCTGTGCTAGGGTTTATGAATTTTACCTAGAAATAGAAGTTAAACAGTACCCTCTTGAGGAATATGCCTGTTGCAGGTTTTATGTAAAATAGTGACCAATAATGTGATTAATTTAAGCAAGGAGACACTGGATAGACATCATGTTCATTATGAAATAGAACTTTGTGGAATCAAGGTTCCAATATTTAAATAGTGATAGACATATGGATTATCTCCTTGCCTATCATTAAATTAGTGTACCAGGTCCTGAAAATCATGAGTTGCATAATAATAATCATGAGATTCATAAGAAATTGATGGGGTTTGTGTTCATTTACCAGTCTTCTGATCCCCTCCACCCGCCTCCTTTTTTTCCCTATATTATCTGTTCCAAAAATTTCTTTGGTGGAAAAAGAAGGAAGACAGCTGACTCCTTCACATAATCACCCAAGTTGACTTGGCAGCATTCTAGGCTTTGTGTTTTTCTGCCCGCTATTTTAATAAAAACCTACTCAGTTATTTGTTTTTTGCATCTTTGATTTTGGCTCCTTGAGGGAATCAAGACCCTGTTCTTGATTTAGTGAGACTTTACTGTCCGGATGTAAACGGTATTTTTTCTGTAATGTATATCAGACTTGCCAGACTCATTGGTAATGTATCAACTCATCAGGACTTGGAAGGGAAGGCGGCTTCTCCCTGAAGCTCCAAAAATCCTGAAAGAGAAGAATACTGGTAGTTTTTGTTTTAGAGCATCTCATGGCTATTAAACCAACCTTACGATTTTTGGGAGATCTGAGTGATTTTGGGTACGTGGCTTGGTGTAACGTTGTCATTCACTGTACCATCTGTTGTAATTCCAGCAAGAGATGGTGCCCTTGACATCCCTACCCCAAAAACATTTCTGATAAACCCCGCTTCCAGGCTCTGCGCTCATGCCTTCTAGTGGATGAGCTGGCTTTAAACATGTCTGAAAGGCCGTTAGAGACAAACCTCATATCCGCTGTATTTAAAATGCTATTCAAATCCATTGTAGTTGTTGTTCTGATGCCGCACTCCGAGAATGTCTTAAAACATATATGTAAAAGAGTTGTAATGAGAATTAGAAATACCGCAGACTGAATGTCTCCGGAACCATTATGAAAGTGGCTGCAGTGGAACTGGCAACAGTTGGTGATTGAGTAATGGTATGATGGCAGTTTCAGTTCAGGCAGGGAAGATGCTGTGTTTGCCACATGTGAATTAATATAGTGCTGCTTTTTACTGTTGAGGGATTAGCACTTTTTTTTTTTTTTTTTGAGAATATTTGAAGTAGAAAAGACTAGGAGAATAGATGAACCCATATTGCAGACAGCTGCTTTTTTGAGCTGATGAGCTAAAAATCTGCTGTAGCTGGGAAGCATCAAATCTGAAATTAGAACACTGCCAGTGCATGTGATAGGACTTTTGAAATACCAGGTAAGAGCTACGCCCTTTAGACAAATAACCAGAAAAAGAATAGGAGGCAAAAATATCTGCATGCCATTTGGGCTAAGATTTCATGCTCAACAGCAATTTGTATTGGTAACAATTTTTTTTTCAATGTAATTCTAGATGTGTGCATTATGAATGTCAGTCACCAATAGAAAATAAAATTGGAAAAACATATTAAAGAGAAAGGGATGCTGGAAGTGATAATTTGAGTGCTAGAAGTTAAAAAAATTGTTTTTCATCATTCCGGTTCTCTTTTTTCCCTGATACGTGTATTAAAAACTAAGAATAAACTGAGGCAAACTACGTTTTTTCTTTAATTATGTAATGTCCATAAGGCCAATGTTTGACACTCACTTACAGAAGGTATCTTGCTGCAAATGCCAGTTGAGCAATAAAAACGAGTGGATTGATTGTAAAAGCCTCTTTTCTGTATGTAGAAAATATACTTTGTAAGAAATCAAATTCTTTATCATTGTTCATGCAACTACATGTAATTGTGATTTTTATCAATTGTCATCATGCTGCATTGAGCTGTATCACATCACATCACATGTAGGTAGTAAGGGAAATATTCTGAGGCCAATACTGCCCCTTCAGATTAATTTGTCATTAAAATTATGAACACCAAGTTCCTAAACCAAGGAGCAGGATATGGACTGCAGCATCATACTCGGTTCTCTTGAAAATGAAGCGTGTGGTGAAGGCAACCATAAAAAGGTGCCTTGCTAGGATGTAGCTCGCGCACATCGAGGCTACAGTGATCAGAAAAGGAAATTGGAATATTGTGTGGCTATAATCTATTGTTTGACATCCAGTGCCTGCTCCCGTGTAATTTACTTGCCTCTTTTGGTCACCTGACTGAAGACATTAAGTGGGCCACAGGGTAAGCCAGGAAATTCAGCTGTCTGCTTTCCAAGTCTAAAGCTCGGTTGTTTCCCCTTTCCCCTTCCCCCTCCCTCTCTCTTCACAGCTGGTCAGCACATGCACAGTAATTGCTTAGGCCAGGTAGGGCAGATATGGAAAGATACATATGGAGCACATGCAAATCTGCACTAAATTTCTGGAATGCAGCAACAGGGTGAAGTTAATGTAAAGCAAGATTTCTTTTATGTTTAAAGTTTCTAAAACTAATAAAAAAAAGAGACAACAAATTCACTTTATAGCCTTTCCTTTTCTCTACTACTACTAACTGAGCAGGTTTGGGATTTTGCCAAAATATTACACATTGCTCAAGAAGATTACAAAGAAATCCCAGACATGCACTGGAGAGCTATTAAATTTAACATTTCTAAAAGATATTTTCAACAGCTAAATACTTGTTAGGGCATTATTTTCCCCAACTTTCAAAAGTTGCCACAACTCAGTCACAGATAAGAACTTCCAGCTTTTTAATTGATATATAAATTGAGTTTAAAACCAAATCCACTACATTTCCTGTGGTAAAGGAAACAGAGACTCTTCAGTTTGGTTTGTCCCTAATTTGAAAATCATGTTCTCAGGAAATCCTGCGTAATTATTTTACGTAAACAGGAAAAGTAATTATTTGCTTGGGGCTCTGTTTGTGTGGATGTGGGGGTGCGCAGAAATAGTGTAGATTCTGGAAATCAATGTGTTAATGAAAATATATTAAAGGAAAACATGTTCCAAATAAGGTGATTTTCTGTCTGATCGTGGATGGACTAATACAAGGGGGTTTTAAAACTTGATTTTTTCCTTTACGTGTTCTTACTGTTTCTCCAAATTTCATTAATGGGAACAGAAAAGATGACAAACTTGTAGTGAGAGTATCTTTGTATTCCTCTTCTCAAGGTGTTCTTGCCTTGTCTGCATAGTTGCTCTTCGTCATCTGGAAATGAATGAATTGTAAAAAGCTATTGTAAAAATGCTGCAGGATTTCAACCCTCACATCCTTCTCTTCTCTCACCCCCTCAAGGCCCTAAATTTACTTTTGCCATTTGTAATAGTTCAGTTAAAGGTTGAACTTCCCCTCCTGCTCCTTGTGAGCTTTTCTGATTTCACTTACTGTTTGAACAAGATATATTGGACTTCGTTTTCTCTAGAGTTAGTATGAACTCTACACTTCTTCACACTGTTGATTTTGTTTTCAGTTGGAAAATAGCGTTACACATTTTGAGTATAAATTGTACGGTAAGTAGGCTGGGATTTTTTTTGTGTGGGTGGAAACAATCTGTAGACTTATTGCGGGGAGTTGAACCCTATTTAGTTAGAAAACTTTTGAAATAAGAACCCAGAGATTTTTGAGGAACTATTTGTGGATTTTTTTTTTTTTAAAGCAGGATGTGATTCAGACTATTATTTAACAAGAGGACTTGACAACCTCACCAAATGCAGAGAAGAATTAAGTATGGGAGCAGGTGCATGCTTACTTTATTTGGATTTGTTTGTGGCATTTTCTTAAAAGTTTAAAGTTCAGTATATCACTCTAACAAACTGTGGTCATGAACAGTCGTAGCTTCAGGGGAAAATTGGAAGCAATGTTTGTCTTAGCAGAAATTTTAACACTAAAGCTGCTCAGAGAACATAGTTTAAAGTGGAAAATCAGGTTAGTTTCCTCTTCTGTTTTCTCAAGGGAAAACTGTGAGTTAATATAGTAACAATGAAATGATAGGTATTTCTTTGTAGATTTTTAATCCAGTGGAACAGATTTATTCAATAATCATTCTAAAAGGTATTTTAAGAATGTTAGCCCCAAATGGTAATTATTAAGTGAGTGTATGTTGTAGTGAGAAATGCTTTGTGTGTTACATAGCTACACGTAGGAAGACTTGCAGTGGAAAGGGTATTCTCAGGAGCATGCAATATGGTTTGAAATGTACGCTTGGTGAAGTCATACTTGTGTTAGATTAATAACATATTTACCTCTGCTAGGTAATCTTGGAGAGGTAAGCAGGTTAAGCTACTACAGAACAGTTCCCTTCACCCCCCTTTTTTCCCCTAGTGTATTCATTTTATAAGTACGTGTTCCTGAAAATTCTCCTTGCATATTCCCAGTTCTCCTGTGTGATTCAGCAGTGGGGCTTGTATTCCAATTGTGACTTCTTGGGACACCAATTTGAAGGAAGTGGTAGTTGTTCCTTTTCATATATAAGGTCAGGTTAACCTTTTTTTCCCCCTTTTCAAACAATTTTTTCAGTGCTCCATACTATGATTTTTGCAGCTATTTCTATTCTTTTTGAAGCCAATATTTTTAGTGGATAATCTCAATGGGAGCAGGATGTGTGGTTTGTACACAAACATGAATTTTATTCAGAACCCTTGGATATAATTGCAAAAGTAGAACTACTAGTAACCTTCTGGGTATGTTTTAGGTGTTTTTAAGCCTTGTGGGCAAATTTGGGCTATACCCAGTTTGTCTTTGTATAATGAAATATTAGGGAGAAACAGGGAGAAACGGAGAAAGCATGTGTCCAAATAATTTCTTATGAAGAGTAGAAAAGCCTTTACAATTTGTTTAATCAAAACCTTCAGGTAAGGGAAGAAATTTGTAGGCTAGCATTGCTATGTATGTTTGTAGTTTACAGGCCTGGGCCTAGCACAGGTGTTATTTAAGGATGTTTTCCAGAAAATAAGTGGCTAGAATCCCTCAAACTCTTCTGAGTTTATGCTTTTTTATCTATTCTTTGTGGGCATTTTTAACAACTTAGACATACAGTTCTTTATCACCGAGAGTGTTGCTCTACCAACAAAACCTGTTCTTGGCAAATTCTTGAATACTGACTTTTTAGGTGGGCTAACAAACCGTGTTTGGTTCTCACCATTTGGCCACTGATAACTGTATCTTTCTTGTGCAAAATATTTAAGCCATATCCATAGAACAGCAGACGTTTTCTGCCTTAGCCTCAGATCAGGCAGGAAGGCTGTGAATTGTGATATTATAAATTGTTTAGAATTGCTGTGTTTTTAACAGTATGTTTATAAAGTCCTAGTAGATCTAAGGAACATACTTTACAAGGATTTCATTCTGTTTATAAATAGAGATTTTTTTTTTTAATATTCTTTCCCTTTTATTTCTTACCCTATTTTTTCAGAATCATTAAAAAATAACAACTTTTAGCAGGTATTGCCAAGTACGTGGTTTCTTCCAAATTAGGGGAAGCTGATAGTTTGTGAGAAGTAACAGTTCAATCCACTTCTTAAAATTTTATGTAAATCTTCCTGTAGACTTTGCAGGGTGCTGCAGTAAGCCCAGGACCCTAATTCTTGCAAGCAGATCTTCCTAGCTTGGAAAACTTGTCTGAAGTGGAGCTTCTTTTTGTATTCATTCCATCCATCATCGTGCTCTTTCAATTTATGACTCTGCCCAATAAATTCAGTATCAGCTACTTGAAGTAGCACGTCTCCTGTGTCTTTTCCAAGTTTTACACTTCATACTTCAGCAAAGATTTTTCTATAAACGAACGGAAGGAAAACCAAACCCTCGCGTTATTTTACATTTAAAATGTAATTTTCTTTATGGTAGCTACTTTGATGAACTCTTTGCCTAGAACTATGGGCGGAAAAATAAACTTGAAATTAAAAAAAAGCTAAATGAAACTAATCTCTGCAGTGATAAAAGCATTATGATATCAAATTTTCCCTGGCAATACTCGGGGTTTTTTTACTTGCAGCAAAATTGGCAGAAACAACTGCAGGCAATTATAGGCTTCAATTCATCAAGGTACTTAAGCATATGTCTAACTTTGAGTGAGTCGTCATTTGACTTCAGGGGATTATTCACGTTCTTAAAATCAGACATATGCTTAAGAAACTTGGCGAATCAAGGCAATAGTGACTATTTTAATATAATGGTGGAGGCAGAGTAAGTAAGTGTAACCTGCACTGTAGATGTTGTTTGATTGCTCTGTTTTTTAAATAATAATTTTTAGTGCATGTGTTTTCTGTTCCTTAATATAATATCAAGACTTAGTAACTGTATAGTTTTGTGTAATTTTCTGTGAAAAGTACTTATTCTATACTCAAAGAGCAAACAATCTCTTAAAAAAAAGTGGATTGAACCTGTGGAGGGCTGTTACAACTGCTCTCATGTAGGTTAAATGTATTTAATAAATCATTGTTTTATTTTACAGGGCAGCAGCCCAGGGGCAGGAGGACTGTACATTTCCTGCCAACTGTTGTTTGTTAAATTTGCTAATTTGATTTACAGGCATGGTACATACCATGACCAGTTTGCATCAAGACACATACAGATTTTTCATCTGAAGAGTTTTTCTTAGCTATGTGTGCTTGTAAGAGGTTTTATGTTTTAAGGATGCGTTGCATTGGATAATCCTGCCTCAGACTTTCCTTCAAAGGTTCTGTGTGAAAGCTGAACAATCACTGTGATACAGATTTGTTTTGGAAGTGCAATGTGATAGTATTATGAAGAGTAAGTGTTGACCAGAAACACACACAGGAACATACAGTGGAGAGTAGCTAAGAATTGCCAGCTCAGATTGCTTGTGATTTAAAAGTGGAACATCATTTTAGGTGAGGGTTCATAGTAGGGGCACTTACATAGCTTGAAAACCTAGGCTTTTGTCCTGATGTGCAAGAAGGATGTGGTTTTGCCCAGTCAAGTTAGTTTATATCAAAATGAAAGAGCCGATGAAGAATAAAGCTAAATTAAACTGCTGTCAAAATCATTGGTGCTGCATTGTTTAATCAAAAATACCTTTTGTCCTACAACGTATGTATTCCTTGTCTAGTCAAAATAGAGGTATTTTAATAGTTTTGAACAGATTAGCCCTTTTTTGGTTCAAATTTGTCTTATTCTTCTGTTTCTTCTTTCAGTACATTCTGACTTCTTGTCAATAAAATTGCAATGAAGTATCTGGTATTACTGCAGTATATTAGAAGTAATGATTAAAGTTACATTTATTTTAGCACTTAAAGAACTGCATTGCAGGCTGCTGCTAGGAAACTTATTTTTTCTTATGGGATTCTAGCATCCACACTTAAAAGTTGGTTCCTTTTCCTTCTCCCTTCAGCGTAAAATACTTTTTCAGGTACTTCACTACGTGTATGATTTCTTTTATCATTATGGATAAGCTTTAAAATGGGATATTGTATTGCTGTGATTTGCCAGGTTTCTATGGCATCCTGCAAAAATCTGGGCATTTATAAAACCCAGGAAAACGGAGGACTTACGATTCTGTCCACTGCTTTTGAGAGCTTGTCATAGTAACATCAATTAAAGCTACGCAGAGCGGGTTTAGGAAACAATAACAAAGACTGGCTACGTTAAAGAGATTTTTTTATTGTGCTACAAACCACAAGTACAAAGCAAGAAATATCTGTAAGTGGAAGTGATTATATCCAGTTTGTCAGCTGACCTCTGATGAGGTCATCAAACTGAAGAATTTGGCCATTTCTGTTTACTGGGTAACAGGAACATATAGCTGAGTTTTTTTCCCGTTAATTAGGGGAATGTGACCCAGGTGTACAGGAAGGAGAAAATGGATAGAAAAGGGATGAGGTTTATATAACTGATCTAGATAAAGTATGTATGATAACTCTTATTACGTCAGTTCGTTTCACTTGTGTCATTTTACTGACTTTTGCACTGCCAAAAAATAACTGGAAAGAATGCTATGAAGGGGCATAATGGACATATAATTAAGCAGCTATGTTTTTTGTGAGAAATAAAAACAAACAAACAAAAGACATAGTTGATTTTATTGGTTACAACAGACTTAAAAGATTTATGTTTTTTTAGGTGTGGCCAAAATAGTTCCTCAGGAGTCTCTGCATAACTAGGACAAATTGAAGTAACTGATTGGAAATTATTTTATTATCCCATTGACGTACTATGACATGATTAAGAAGAGGTGGTTAGTGAGAGTTTGATATGTACCCTATTAGAATCTTGAAGCAGGTATGTGATTATAAAATACATTTAAGGCTGCTATTTACATTTATGGATGAGAGTTTTAAACCAGGAAAATCTCTTTTTCCCTTACTCTACCTTATCTAATACCCTGTTCCATTTCAGAAGAAGTGTTGCTATCTCTCTGCTTTTGAAGTTCTCTTGAGACATTTAGTAGGGTGATAGTTATGTACCATGTGTTGTTACACTACTCATTTAAGATATTGAGGGATACTCTGCAGGACCGACACGGCATTGTTAAAGGAACAAACTGTGAACTGAGGTTTGCGAGTTCCCCTTTGAAGGATACTGGTAAATCCATATTGTTGACTATTTA
The DNA here is from genome assembly GCA_013398295.1 of Chionis minor. Taxonomy (NCBI): domain Eukaryota; kingdom Metazoa; phylum Chordata; class Aves; order Charadriiformes; family Chionidae; genus Chionis; species Chionis minor. Next base: position 172,935 of record VZSF01003866.1, read on the forward strand.
TAGTGATGTATAAACCAGAATACCGTGTCAAAAAAATCTGCTGGAAAGTTCCTTTGCCTCATAGGTTCCTTGAGGAGCAACACTAAGTGGGGCGCGTTTCTCCTTGAGTTGCTGTAATGTGAAAGTTGATGGAAATGGGTTTCTCCCTCGTATTCATAAGTGCAGAGCTGAACTGGGGCAAGACTAATTGTAATGAAATACTGAAATACAAGCAAAATTATAAAAAGTCTAAGCAATAAACAGTTCTTACTCTCTGGGGGACAACTTAAAGGGAACCAAACTTCTCTTCTAGAAGATGTGAACAAATAAATCACTTTCTGTGGTTTTGAGTGTGTTTTATAACACATTGTTATTTTTTGGATATGCAGAGAATGAAGGAAAGAAAAAATAGGCAAAAAGAAAGAAAAAATAGGCAAATCTGAATGACAAGAGTACAACTTTTAATAGTATAATCATAAGAACAGTACAGTTCTCAGTACACAGAATAAGAATTCCTTCAATATATGAAGTCTCTCTTGACTCATTTATGGTTTTGCTATGACTTTTGTTTTTTAACTTTCAATTGTTCTTGCAAGTAGTAATTTAAATGGTTCTGAATTATAATGTGTATCCCAGGGGGATGAAAGCTGACATTCTTCTGGGGCTATGAAAGTGCCACGAATACTCAAGCTTTTCTTTTAATGCCAGGAATCAAAAAATAGTATATTAGATAGATCCCTTTGAAAACAGGTGCTTCCTTAAGTTTTATTAGCTATATACGTAAAAGTAAAAAAGGCAGTTCAAGTTAAGTGGTATTGATGGATTCACAACCATGAGATATTTCTGAAGGAAAAGGTTGTTCCTGTGTGATGTAAAGTACATAGTAATTTTTTTAACTGGCAAACTGAGGTAACTCATTGGTGAATGCTTTAAAGCGTTCTAACATGTGCCAGCTGGAGCATTCCGCACTGTAAATTTGGGCTGCTTAGTCACAGCTATGTGTCAAGCATAAAATAATGAATTTTCTAACTTCAGGTGTGATTCTTGTATTGTCTGCCTAGGTGGAGCTGGGACTCCCAAGTCGTAAAGAGTTTACTTGATCTTCAAAGTAAGATAATGTAATGGTTTCAGACACTATGAATTTCCGTGATGGACTTGTTGATTGACCACATACGGTATGACAGAGGGGTATGTGGAAGTGATGTCAGGGCAGAAGCAACTACTGTCCATTGAAATTGGAGCAGAAAATGGAGGAGACTGCTCAGGTGAAGAAAAGTACATAGCTGGGAGAAACCGTAACATTGTTGGAATAATGTATCTATACGCACTGAACAATGTTGGGCATCTTTACAGAAGAGTAGCAAGTATATGTGTTCAACAGTGTTAGTTTCTTAATCTACATAAGTCTTTAGACTGCATTTGTCATCGACTTGTGTAGCCTGGTTTCATTTCACTGAGAGTGCTTGAAGGGTAAGTTAACATAAAATATTACATTAAATTTAGTTATATTGATTCAGTTAAAAATCAAATAGAGTAGGGAAATTCAAAGCTATTTTTGAGTAACAAGAACATTTTTCTAAAAAGTAAAACGATAGAGCTTTTGTTTGATTTTTATAACTTGAAAAGACTCTAATTTAGACCAAATTAAACTGAAAGAATGTTTATGTACTAAAATTTCTGAATGTGGAGTTTCAGCCTGCAGTGTGTTGTTTTAATGGCTGAATTACAGACTTCTGGAAAATGAGTTTTGAAGTAAGCTTATTGAAGTCCTCCAAGGCAGTGATAGTGGAGGTTTTTGTAAGAAATGGTATCTGTTTGTGTGTATGGTTAATAAAAAATGAGTCTTGCGTGGAACTGACATTATCAAATACGTAATTCCTAAATTTTTGATTAATGAGTTATAGCATTTTTTTATTTAAAATCCATTTTCAAGTCCAATTTCTTTGTCTAGTAACAGTGCTAAACAAAAGCGATTAGGTGCTGGATTGTTTAGGTACTGCTTGGTCCTTAAGCTAGGCTGACTTGTTCCAAAGTAGTACAAAGTTTTCTGGATGTCTGGTTGGTGTTGTCAGTCCTGGAGTGTGCATGCATCATGCTATATTCTTGTTCTTACGCTTACACTTGTTGTGGTGTACTGCCTTAATATTGGGAAGTTTTAACAAGCAGGTAAGATTATCCATGTGTATGTTTGCTTGGTTTACCAAAAGTTGAGTGTAACGCTGACAGAGACTTACTTTTTCTTCTGCTGGAATTAGTTTGTGCGCTTGTATGAGCACTTCTAGGAGCGCGATGCTTAGTGAGAGTACGTTCTCAAGAGCTGCAAATTGTTTTTTGGATGCCTCTATTTCCTATTTGGCCACTGTGATCCTGAAAATGAGTAACTGAAAAAGCTGTTTAGTTCATTGAAGTGTATGGAGAGAGAAGATGACTTCTGACCTCGTTTCCTAAGTCACTCGACATGTAAAGGACATAAGGTCTGCATCTGTGTATTCCCGACACTCAGTGGATAGTGACATTAGAAAATCTGAGGGTATCAAGATATAAAGGAAGATGTTCTTGCAATCAACTAGTGTTTGCAAGTGGTAGCATTTCAACCCTGATGTAGAAGAGCATCCTTGTTGAGATGAACTTGAGGAAGTACTTAATTTGATTCACGTAAATTTTTACTGAAGAGACTGAGACTTAGAGTAGAACAGCATATTTTCAATTGGAAGGGACCTTCATTGTTTTAAGTGTTGCACAGAGCAGAAATAGATCTAAGAATATATTTAACTGCTTTTTTAACCACAAGTAATGGGGTGGGATTCATAGTCTTTTTCTTGTTAAGACAGACAAAATGCATCAAAATTCAATAAAGATCTAAAGAAGTATTTTTGAAGGGATTCTTAAAAGAAAAGCAGACATGGTTTCTTCCAAACGCAATGTGAATACTTAAAATATAAACCAGGTTTATAATGTTCAACTAAATTATTCAAAATCTTGAAAAGCGCTAGAAACTTATTTGTTCACATGGATTCACCTGAAAATGTTCCAATACCAATGGAAGAACTATGGAAGAAATGTATTTTTATAAAGTTAAATGATATTTATCAACAAAGAAATACGCCTTGTTTCTAAGACCAAAGAGATTTTGCCTTCAGTCTGTAAGACCATGATACTCACAATTTTCAGATTTTAAGACAAGTTACTTTAATTGTTGGTATTGCTGTAGCACTAAGGAATGTTTATATAGTGGCAGCTAGACTACAGTCAGTACTTGTGCTGAAAGCTAGCTCAGGTTCTCTGTATTTAATCTTCAGTTTGCTCTGTAATTGCATATCTTTCTTTTCTCCCAGTTATAGTTCTCTAGTTACAGGAAGAAGGACAAAATAAATTTAGACCTAAATGAGTGGAGATTCACATTTCTACCATGCTAACCATAACATACCTGCTTGCTCCGAAGAAATACTTGTGGCAAGCTGCACTCATTTTATTTCTTTATCTTTCTTCTTAGGTGATGTGTATTCATCTCTTGTAGAAAGTTGATCTGATCTTGTGATACATTGTTGAGATTCTTATTTCAAAGAGAACATAGTTTACGCTGGAGGTATTGATGTAGTTAGGCTTACAAAGTGGTGTTTGGAGAGTTCTCTGGAAGGATGACTCAGCTTCATTCACAACCTGGTCAACATCTCTTTCCTTCACTGTGTCATTTGCTTAAGTATGTGAAAAATGTTCCATCTTATTTAGATATGGTATCTGGGATTTAACAGGTTGGTATGGATCCAAAATGGCAACCTGAGTAATGTTTGAAAAAGGTTATTGTGAATTTTGCTTGAATTTGGCATTTTCCAAAGTTCAAAAATTATTAGGACTAATAAGGTTATTTTAGATTACGCTTCCAATTTTTTATACAGATGGGATTAATAGCTGAACAGTGTCTCTTAAGTTGAATGCAAATGTATTTCTGTAGTTCATTTTGTGCTGTAGAGACATGAATGGCCATTAGTACCCTAGTACTAATGTATTTATCTTTATTACCTAATCCTTGATTGGAATTTGCCATTGTACATCTCATACTCCATTTTTTTCTGGAGTGGGGTGCAAGGTGTCTTTGGTCTCTAAAAATGGGGAAGGTAGCACGTTGCTTTCCAGGGCCTTGGTGGGATTATGGCAAACAGTAGCTCTGCTATACATCCAGCCTGTGTAGCACACATTCTGTCCAGCAACAGTACCTGATGACACCTGTCCCACCCCAGGTATCATGTCTGCATCTCATAGAACTGGTATGTAGGCAGCAGAATCCAAATCATCCATGTGTATAAACCCTAGAAGAGGCAAAGATGTATTTGCCGTACTGTAATACTTCGAGTCTGCTGGCAGAATACTTAGCCTACAGACCTTCCCTTAGATCAAGAAATTTAACTCATTTTTTTAGCCTCTTTTGGTAACATACGTGTTTGAAAACTGGAATCCTTCTTGCGAAGTTGTTTTTGGAGAGTTCTCTGGAAGAATGACTTGGCTTCATTCACATCCTGGTCAGTATCTCTTTTCCTTGCTATGACATTTGCCTGCGTGTATGAAAAATATCCTCTTTTATTTGGTTGCATAATGTGAGTCCAAATTTAGTACTGATTTGAACTTAATATGTATAGCCCTTTTTATCTCTTTTTTCTTCCTGGAAAGCTAAAGCCTGGGCCAAGTATGCCAGTTTTACAGTCTTTTGCAGCAACTCTTACACCAGTGTAATATGTCAGTGCCATTATAATTAAACATGGTTGTACTTCTGTAGCTAATGGAAGCATTTTCCTCTGACACTGTCCATCTTTATCACTCTGTACCCTTAAAATGACCTTCTGCCATCCTGTCAGGGAAGTGCTTTTAAGATAAGATCTTTATAGCACTCGTGGTTTTGCTATTTTGTATAGTCCCTGTTGAGCGTAGATGAATTTTACTGGGACCACTGAGCAGCCCACAGGTGATGTGCAACCTTACTCTGTGCGCTCATATAATGAAATAAATTACATACCTGGTTCTGACCTGCCCGGTTTATGTGGAACATTTAAATTTGAGGATAATTTTGTTCTTGGACTGATTTTTGTCATGTTAAGGAAGGGATTGGTTTTAGTCATCATTTTGACTTGTGATTTGTGTGTATTTGTTGTCCTTTAAAGACAAAGAATTTTCACATTATGGTTTTCATTACTTAGTATAAGCAAATTCAGAAAATTGGCCTTGAAGTAGATATTGCCTTCTTTTGATGCTAAGAGTCTTTGGCTGCTTTTTACTATATAAAAGATTCAATTAAAATGTGTTTCTGCAGTTTTTAAATTTATGAGTTCTAAGGTCAACTTGCAAGCAAATAAAAAAAATTAGTAAAATGAGAAAATTCCATTCTTTTTATTTCTTTTGTAATCTCAGAAACACCCATAAGATATATGAAAAGACATGATATTTAATCATTTTTAAAATTGGTGTTCACTGAGAAAAAACTACTGCTCTGAACTCCAGTCAAATAGCGACACACAAAGAAAATGCTGTAGGGTAGGGTGATACTGAAGAGCAGATTGTGCTTCTTGTAAACCTCTTTTTCATTTTTTCCCCTATTTTCATTCTCTCTTTTGTATAACCTGTCATCTTTATTTATACTAAGAAATAAGTGATATTTTTATCGCTCTAATAAAAAGTGTGTTATTACTACATCGTTGAAATACAATTCTTAGTGCAGAACGGTACATTATTTTCTGCACGGGGATGACATACAGTGTACAAGGGACATGCTGCAAAGAATGTTCAGTTTTACAATGTACACAGTGATGCTCTCAGTTGCTTGAATTTTTTGGGGCATAGTGTAGTAAATGTCAAGAGCCTTTGAAACATTTGAAGCAGATGTTCTACTGCCAAACTGAAGCATTTGAACACAAAATGAAACAGTTCCCTTAAACCTTGACATTAAGTCTTAACAGTTTCACTTCCCAATTGGATGTGGTATGAAGAAGATAAATAATAGAACTGTAGCAGGATAAAATATTTATTCTCCCATGAGGTGGGGAAGAAAAACATGTTTAGCATTTGCTTTGCAATTTTATTTGTTCTGGCTCGTTTCCCTCTTACACTCACATATATACAGTTCCAGGCACATGTTAAAAGCAGTAACTGGGGCTTGGCTGGGGCCCGGTGTCCTTCCTCTCCCCTTCCATTTCATTCTGAGTTTCTCTCACAATTTCCCTTAAACTCCCTCTTTGTCCCCATGTTCCTTTCGGGAAGCATTCATCAAAATGTTCTCACTTGTCCAAAATCTGTCTACTTAATCAAACTGATCAATTCCTGTGGAAGTTGGTGTCAGCCTTCTCAAATAGGAGTGCCATATTTAAACACCTCAATATAAATGGCTTGAATTTCCCAGGCTCTCAGTACCTGCTGCTCCCACTGACATTGGGAACAGTGTGGGTGCTAAGAGGTCACAGCAATGAAAATACTTTAATTAGGTGTCCACCTTCACTTTGGAAATGTCAGGCTCCATTTCCTGTTGGTCTTGTGAAAATATTCTCATAATGAGTTTGTCTGACATTTAGGATTGCTGGCTCAATCCAGGTATCTCATCCTATATACGTTAGTGCTTGTTGTGTGTGCTTTGCTACCTGACTGATAGTGCCAAGTTACAAACACAAAAAAGCTTTTTAGGTCCTGTCACTCGTCCCACTATTTTGAAACCTAAGGCACTAGTTTTGGGCCCTTCTCCCCATCTTCTACTTCTGCTGTACTTTCAGATCCTTCGTGCTCCTCTGTGCTTTCAGATCAGAGCTGCTTTTCTCCCACGCCTTCCCCAAAGTGAGTCGGTGCTATCTGCAGACCCTCTCTGCTTGAGCAATGCTGGGGGAAGATCTGGGAGTGGGCTGCAGTCCCTTTTCTCTAAGCTGACAGCAGCCCTCCCTGCTGTGGCTGCTTGTCTTTTTCTGTGAATCCATCCGATTGGGAAGCCTGAAGGTTTGGGAGGGTGGAAGAGGAGTTCAGTGGATAGTGCTTTTTTTCTTTACCTCCAGTACTGAGAAAAGTGGCATGGACAATGTGGAAATTATGCCCTCTGTAGCGATGAAGGAATAACCTTTAAGAAAAAAAATACGGAATTTTGGTCATGAAGCACATTCTTATATATGCACGCACACACACATATATATAGTGTTAGGTCTACACTGTTAGATAAATTATCTGTACTTACTTAATTTTCCCTGTCTTTCCAGCTAGTCAACAGAAAATACTCCTTTTCTGTCTTGGGGAAAAGGTTGATAAAAGGTAGATGTGCAGCATCCAATTTCATGTGTAAATTAATGGTTAACAGCGTGATCATTCTATAAGCTTTATACAAATACGTGTGCTTGAAAGCAACGTGTACACTTTTAAGGAAAATTCAGCATGAACATACATCATTAGTATGGTACAGCATGTCTAGTATTTGTTTATTATGGGTGGGGTATTTTTGTTCTATAATAAGGTCTGCGTAGCAAAATTGGCAAGAAAACTGTACCATGTACTTGACTAGATCTTGGAACCAGAATGTACAAGCTCACTTTCAGTGGTAACCTTATAAAGCAATGCTTTTAAGTGAGGGAGCAGTACTTAACACAGCCTTTCTAACAACTTGTACTGTGATTCTGTATTGCTGATTGAATTAGGGTTTCATCTGCACTGTTCCATCTTTTAATAGTCTGGCCGCTTCATTTGGCTTCCTAATGCAACCTTGTTGTAGGGAAGCAAATGTTTTCTGTACAGGCTGGAAAGCAACTGATGTTTTCTTCAGATCATCCTCTGTTTAACCCCTTGTAGAATAAAAACTTCCCATGAGCTTTATATGTTAATCCTTCTGAAGGTTTAGTTTGTCTGATATTTTACAATAGTTGTCTAGAAAGGTCTTTCATGGGGTGAGTGGTGTATAAGATCTATTCAACATACACCTTATAAGGGTGGAGTAGTGCTGTGGAATTATGATCAAACTGTTCAGTTACTGTATTTTCAGTGGCCTTGGAAACAAAAAAACCCAGCAATTGTGGAACGCTTGGTTTTAGTTTTTTTCTGGGAATGTAGATTTGATTTGTGTCTATGGATGAGTGACTTTATTCCTAGGACCATCACAGTTTAAAGATAAAAGTTAAGTTAGGAGATATATACACAGGTATGAAACAGAACTAGTTTTTATATAGTTTTTATATATGTGTATATGCATTCATATATGTATACATACATATATATATAAATGTGTATATTTATAGGATTTAGATATTACCTACCTGGATGAGGTTAATTCAGAGGCTGTTACTGCTAGGGATGGCTATAACTATACTAGGATTTACATATATATACACGTATGATGTACATATATGTGTATGTTCAGACATCTTGCTTTAGTAATAATAAATATATCAATATTATCATTATCAAACTTCCCTTTTTTCTGTCAATGTTTTAACTCAACATCAAAAGCTTCTACGGAGTAAGTAAATCTCATCATACTTACTGTGTAAATGAACAAGATGAGACAGAAATGAAGTTACTTGCCTGAAGTCAGTCACCAGGCTAGGAAAAGTCCTGTTAGAAGTACCCAAAAAGTCACCAGTCTGTTTTATGGTTTTCTCCATTAGGCAGCACTGCGTCTCATTTGATAAGGTCAAGTGCATGACATTGAAAGAATAAGTTTGTATTTCTTATGCTTATTATGGGGATTGCTTAGCCTCAGGGTTTGTTCCAGTAAGAACATGTTCAAATGCAATTACGTTTTCACCATGAGGACAGACAGTGAAACAGGTTGCCTGGAGAGGTTGTGCAGCCTCCATCCTTGGAGACTTTCAAAAATTGATTCAATAAAACCCCAAGTAACCTGTTCTGATCTCATAGGTGACCCTGCAGGAGGATGTACTGGAGACTTCCTGAAGTCCCTTCCAACCTGACTTATCCAATGTTTCTATGATCAGAGCTGCAGATAAATAAAATGTCCCCCTCTCCTCAGTTCTGTTGTTGGGTGGAACAACAGGAGAAGGGAATAATCACTGCGGAGCAAGCCCTGTGATTATTTGTGTCGTATCATTTCATATAGAAGGCAATGCCGGGGGCGGTTTTACATGTTTTACAAATGTTTTACTGGATGTTTTACAAATCAGTGCTGAGTGGCCAAGGCAGCAAAATGATGTGCACCATCAAAGGAGTTGTTAGGAGGGAAGAGCAGGCGAGAATATTGGACAAATGGGGAAAAGGAGACAGGAAGACGAAAGAGTCTCCCCACCCTTCTGTAGTGACCCTCTTGTGATACATGACCATGCATGTTGTATAAAAAAAACCAAACGCTTGGAGATTCTCTTTAATTGACAGTGACGTCTGTTATGGCTCTGCCTGAAAACATATAGCAACTGCGGTCTGAGGAAAAACCACCTAATGCTCTTCAAGATTGTTTGTGAAGTAAAGTTTTAGCCTTTGCTGTTTCCATGACAATGCTTCAGTCATACATTTTTGAATGGAGACTTTATAGGGAACAAATGGGAAATAAGAATGTGACTCCAGCCCTTTGGAAAAAAAGGTGCAATAAAGATCAGGAGTTACTTGAGGTGTGAGCCAGACCCCTGCTCCGGCATAGTTGTGATTTAGTTGTGCATCTTGGCTCAGCCTCCAATGGTGTGAAAGCCATTAGTATGGCAGAGGCAGATGCTGCAGACCTGCTGTGCTTCTACTCTGCGGTGAGAAAAGGCTCTACGATGTAATGCTGCGGGCTGTATGTGACAGAGCTCTAGTTTTTTGGTAGCTTTAAACCGCGGGCAGGGGAGCGTGGTGGAGCGCAGAGGAGAGAATTGTCGAGCGGGCAGCCTGCTGGAAGGTGGTGCTCCCTCAGGCTCTCTAACGCGCTTGGCTACAACGTCGAGTTATGCTGGCTGTGTGCCAGGATTGGTTGTTTCAGGGTTCTATCTGTAGCAGTTTATTATCTAATGTGAGCAGTCATACAGCAACTGAATACTTTCATGTGGTAAGAATCTTGCAATTTCAAAATTTCTTTTGTCTCAGCACAAAGAAGACCTATGTCCTCTCCTACTTCCATACCCTCTGCCCCCCCAGACAAAAAACTTTTTTTTCCGCAAGCTAAAACTGCTGAAATAACGTTTCACTTTGTTTCTACTTTTCCATTATGTAGCATATTTTGCCATAAAATATCCAGGAAATTAAAATGGAAGTTTGCTTCAAAATGAAAGTGCTTAATGAAAAAGTCAGAATAACGAATGTTTTTAAATTACTGCAACTTTTGATTTCATTTTTCATTTTAAACTTATCTTGTTCTTTGACAATATGCACTACAGTGAGTTTTGCTGTTGATGAATAAACATTTTCTGTAGGAAAAAAATTCAGTCCTAGGAGTTCCTGGCAGTTCTACTTTTGAACATATGTAGGACATGACAGCTGCTGTACCTGTAGGCATACATGCAGAAAGAGGGATTAAACTAGGATTAGCAGAAAAACTACCCAACTGGATCAACATAGCTCCTGAAAACAGTGATGTTTTAAAAAAAAAAAAAAAAAAAAAAGCACAGAGTTCAACTGCTTTTCAGCCATTGCGGCACTATGCATTTTTCTTGCAGCTTGATATCTCGTATGTTCGAATGTGGGAGTGTTTTTCTGTTTAAGTACCTTTTTACAAGAATAATTGGCTTTTCTAGTTTAGCTTACTGTATTTTAAACAGAATAAGTATAGAACTCTACTAGTATAGGTCCAGTTTCTGAACAGTTGTGGTAAAAGTTTGTGGAAAAGAAAGGAGGTAAATCCTGAAAGCATGAGTTCACTTCTTAAAAAACTGACAGTCTCTAGAAATTGTCCATGTTGATTCACCTAGGCTCAACAGGATGCAACCACTTTGGGGTAAGAGGAAGTTCAGTTCCCAAACAGATAAGTCCTAGACCTCCCTGAACAAGAATGGCCAATTTTCTGAACTGTATGTGGTTTTAATATTGAGGACTACTGTCTTCTAGGGACTGAGGTGAGAATACCGCAGGCTTTCCACTGGAGACATCAGATTGGACATCAGCTTTATACAATCACCCCTAACTGATTGAAAAGCTGCAGTCTAAGAAATGATTGTTCTCAAAGCAGTTAACTTTTCTCTCGGCATAGCTTGGTTGATTTTTTTTTTCCCAGTCTACTTTCTTATTTCGAGTAGACCTTCGTTTCTTGTTCCTCATAGTCTGCCTTTTATTTTACATACATTTTCCGATTTTCTCTTTTTCCCTTTTGGACTGTATAATGTTTTAAAATACATTTAAGATGCATTAATTTTCTCTTCGCTGTCATTTTCCATAATTTTATTAGATTTTATACAAAAGTGCAAGGCCTTCAGCTGCTGACCTCGTGGAAAATGCAAAGATGTGGATGAGCCAAACATCATTAAAGTCCTTCTGTCTAAAATTAAAGAGTCCCATGCAAGTTTCGTACCCTCATAAATAAAATAGGACCTGTCAGTTTGGGAAGAAAAAAAAAAAAAAAAGCATGTAGACTTCATCCGGACTATGCAGCCTGGTGCAATTTATTAAAGATACTGTATTGCAATATGAAATAAACTGTGAACAGGAACTTTGAATTTATTTGATAGAGTTGCATGACTTCGGTGTTTTAGGAACTGCTAAATTTTTACTCAATCAAGCCAAGAGTGTTGTCTAGTGACATCTGTGTAGTTACAGCAGACAACAGAGTGAATTTCAAAAGTGTAGATATGTTAGAAGCTTGGATATGAAAACATTAAGTTGAAACTGTAATATTTATTGAAGAGTATAGAAGCTATACCGTTTAAACAGGAAGGAAAAAGGGCCAAAGATAAACATTTATCAGGCTCTTCAGAGAGTAATATTTTGTGGGAGAACATTATGTCACTGTACTGTAAAATCCTAAGGACTGCAGAGGGGTCATCCAGGTCCTTGGAACTCTTTCCACATAATAACATAGCATAATTCTCTACACTGAAAATGTTGGTAAGTCCTTTCTCTAAAATGATAATACAAAACACTAAAAGTTACAGTTTTGGTAGTGCATAGGGGTGACTACTGCAGTGGATTTTTGATTGCTTATGTAAGGGAGTATGCTTTTCTTGAAATACATCTCGTTATGCGTTTGTATTCCCAGTATCCAGGTAAACCTTTAAATATAACTCATAAACAAATGAATTCACCTGAAGTTGAAATGTCATTGTCACGGTCCTGATAAAATCGATTTAGACAGGCAATCAAGTCTGACCTTGTTATCTCCGAGCCAGGTTTATGTTGCACCAGGAGAGAAGTATACAGTGGTGAAATCATTCATGATAGTCTTTCCAGCCTCATGGGAAGAATATGCATGTGGGTTTCCAGTCCATGCTGAAGTTACAGTCATAAATAGTGTTTCATCATACCGGAAGTAATTCGTAAAATGATGTAGATGTCGTTGTAATTCATTAAATGTGTGTATCAAAGCTGAATCATTATTACATGTGACAGGTAAATATGTATTAAGATGGTAAGTATCTAAGTGTCATAATTTGATCTAGTGGCCTAATGATACTCCAAAAAGTGTTTGAATCGTCACAAAAATTTTGACAGCTGTACAAAAATCCCTGTAGTGGCAGTATTTATAATCGAGATTTGATGATAATCTACAAATATGAAAACACTCAGGACGTGAAATGGCTCTGTGGCAGTTCTGGGTCTTGCTTCTAAGTTATGCTCTGATCGTGTGAGTTACTGGGCATCCAACCCATAGTGAATGAAGTGATTTGTTTTTCAGAGCAAATAATGAGAAAAGAATGCCTAAAGGGTGTTTCAAACTCAAATTTGTATGTCTAGGTTTTTGTTTATTGAAGAACTGCAATATTTTACTCTGACAGATTCCATTTGATTTAATTTACTACTGGATTTTCTCCAGTGATACAAGACCTAACCTAAAAGAAGGCCTGCCTTTCTCTTGAAACACAGTCACAAGACTGTTTTGTAACCACCGTGTTACTGGGAACCATGGAAGCAGAATGTGTGTGAAACCAATGGAATTATGCACAGGAGAGATCCATGCACATAGATACATTTTTCTAGTAAATTTTGCTGTATTCATTCTGCATTCATTGCAGACTACAGCTGCACAGAACTGTTCTGTTTTATTGTTATATTAAGCAATACACAATTCTTCCCTATCTGACATTATGCCCTACGGGGGAAAAAACATTCAGAACATTTTTCCATCAAGGTTGGTGCAGATGTGCAAATCTAAGTGGCTCCAAAGCTAGCTTGTACTTCTTTCATGAATAAAGAGGATCAAAAAATCCATCTCTGTAACACTCCTTGCTGAAGTCAGTCTTTCTTATTTTTGACTGCAGCTCAAAATGATAAGCCTTTTGAATTCTGAAGGGTAGTTATTATATGAGAACAAAGCGTAATGGAATACAATCAAATGAAACAGATTGTAGCTCTTAATTTACTAAGATGAAAACTGTCCCAATGTGAAACACACACAAATGTGTTGTAAATTCAGGATAATTTGAATCATGAAGTTAATCCAAGCCAGGAACAGTTGACTCAAATGTTTCTTGTAATTAATGCAAGCAAGGCACTGTTAATTTAAAAAAAATTAAAAAAAATTAATTTTGCACACCCCTTAATCCTCCTTCCTATGATGAAAATGCGGCAACATTTTCCTTTGACTATTGTTCTGTTTATCTTTTGTGGTGTTTTATTCCAGTTGACAAACAGGGCATTTGGGTTGACAAATTTTAATAACCTTTCCATCTCACATAAAACTCATATCACATGGAGACATGGAAAAAGATGATCTTTGCAGTTGCTTCACACACTTAAGCTTGGCTGTACTTGAAAGTCTTGCCGGCGTAGTTATATTGGTTAGATGTGTGGGAAAAATCATAGTTCAACTGACATAGCCATATTGGCAGAAGCTCTGTTGTAAACAGTTGTACTGGAAGTGGAGTTACTTTCCTGGCATGTAACTATTTCAGGAACTCAAATAGGCTATACCAGCAAAATAACTTTTCTGACAGTGTAGGCTGTTCTCCCACTAGGAAAATTGCCTGCATAGGTCTACCATAGCTCCACTGTTGGGAAGGTCTTGGATTTGTTTCTTAAGCTGTTGGTAGAAGTCAGGTGTTAGTATATACATAACTAGCTTGGCTTGTGAGGAAAACCAGAACAAGAAAGTGTTTGGGTGTGCTTTCAGTGGTGTTGTTGGCTTAACACTGTGGCAGTGCCAGAGGCTCCTCCAATACACGCCTATCAGACAGTAACTGCCCCAAGGGGACAGGGATTCGCAGTCTAAACAGGAGCAAGATAGTCTTCTTAAAAAAGAAACATTAAGTCTTATGAGACATTTAGTCATTCTAGGATATGAGACCTTTAGTCATTCTAGGATATGGTTAATTTCTTTAAGTACTCACTGGAAGCTTCCTTCTAACTAAAATGCCTATTCTTCTACAAAATCTGAAAGTATTAGCAGAAACGTTTCTTAAAAGAATTTTGAAGTGAGTTTTCCTCTATATTTTTCTTGTCATCTTGACCACCAAGTGTTTGTAGCTCCATTTATCTTAATAAAAAGAAATAATTCTAGGCTTTCCTGCCAATTTAAATTACCACATAAAGTGTTGGTTGTGCTTGTTAAAAAAACAAAGACTGTACAAAGTTTATCCTGAAGCAGATGAGAGAAGCTGTGTTAGATTAGAATTCTTTTTCTTAGCTGCTGATTTGTTTAAATGTCTTTTGCTTAACATACCTTGAAAGGGTGGTTGAGATAACAAATGAGTTAACAAAACCTTTTATTTAGCAAAATGAAGTGTTAACATCTTATAGTCATATAAATGTTCATGCAAGTAAGACGAAACCAGAATGGGGCTAGAACGTTCATCCTTAGACCAGTTTTTGCCAGGTTAGGTTAGTTGTTACCATCCAACAGCTATTAGTCCTCCAGATTAACAACAAATAAATTTAAAAAATTGGTTGCATTTTTTTTTCTTCAGGAAGGTTCCTAAACAGTGAGATTACATGAATCCCTGTGGCCATGTGTATCCTGACAATAGAGTGGCCAAGGAGAACAGATTTATACCTCCATTCTGGAAGTACAGCATCTCCAGAACTGGGTTGACTGTAGCAAATCTGTGTGGGAAGGCCTTACTTTTCTGAAATCTCCTCTGTAGGCAGAAAGCACACTTTAATTTTAATGCTAGATTTAGCTTCCTTCATAAATAGTTACTTAAAAAAAAGAAAAATTGTGTTTCACGTTACGCAATAATATTACGCATTATGGAAAGTGACCCAGTATGTGTTCTTTAGTGTATTGAAAAGAAAGATACAGGCAAGATAAGTATTTTTTAGATGACGGTGTCAAATTCATTCTGATTAAAGAGTCTGTTTTTCCATGAAGAATCCAAACACAGTAGACCTTGGTTATGTAGGTTATTTTACACCTTAGCCTATTCTTCCAGTATTATTAATTTATGGGACTTAGCTATTTAAAAGCAATATGTATGTTCTGTGCAGCAATAATGTATTCTTTTTTCCACCGTGTTCTCCATTGGATGTTTAGCCTTTTATTTTAAACGTTTGGAATTGAGAACAATATATTGAGAGCAATAAATAAAAATTACTGAAAGGTGGAAAAAATCTAAAAACCAAAATACCTTTCAGGTCTTAATATTCTTTTATTTATTTAAACTTTAGACATTTCCTTTTGCCATCTTGTTTTTTTGTATATTGTTGAAAACTTTGTGTCTGATTGTTCCAGTAGTAGGAATATGCAAGACACTGGCATCTATATGGACCCTAGAGATAGTCAGAAAACATTAACGAAATCAAGTGAAAGCCAGGCGTGGCAGAAAGAAGAGAGAAGGTAGTCCTCTGAAAATGTAGGGTTACCATGTGGCACTGTATCAGTAGCTGAAGAGGAGCCAGTCCTGCCTGAGACTGAGTGTCCTCCATGGTCCTACCAGGAGGTAGACATTAATGTCCCGGAAGCAAAACCTGTTAGAGAGAATGGCTGCAGTCCCCAAGTGTTGTAAATAAAGCTTAAAGATTATATTAGGAAAAGTCCAACCCCATTATAAAAACCCAACCAACCAACCAAACAACAAACTATTTTATCCTAATCTAAGCTTTTTTATTGCACATCCTTCTATGAATTCCCAAAGGCACTGAGTATGCCTCACATCTGTGTAAGTCATCTATTGGTTTCGGCAGGTGCCCCCAGAGCTACATTAAGCTCCCTGGTATATTTGGGTCTCCAGCCAAAGTCCCACATGCCCCAGAGCATGCCGTGCAACTCTGCTGGGGGTTGTGCTTGCAAGCAGTCTCTCCGTAGAGACAATAGATTTGGTTTTGAGAGTAGCACCAAAGATGCAACATGGATTTATTGATTGTGTCTGACCTGAATGCCAATCCCTTGCTACTCTGGAGTGTGCAGACCCAAGTGGAGCCTTGTCTTCCTCCTGAAAGGGGAGAGCAGAATATATATGCTGTAACTGGCTTCCTTTTTGGGAATACTAACACTATGGGTGCCTCTAGTATATATATGACGGGTTTTGTATTCCTTGAGTAACAAGACTCTTGCATGTCTCTGTGCATGCCCCAGAAATGGGTGCCTGTGTCTTATGTTTAAAAATTTTGTAGGAGTGGAAACTGTCCAGAGGTTTACCTGGCTGCAAAAGAAAGGAACACAGTCTAAGCAGAGTCTGGTTGTGCTACTTGTAGTTACATTCTAGAAGGTATAGTCTTAAATGAAATTTTGAGGGCTACTCTGTTATACTGTGGTGCTAGGACTGAGTAAAAGCTATTTTAACCTGAATTTCTGCAGTGGGTGCGGTTTTAGCCATTAATAAAGTTTTAGCTGCAAAATGAAGTAGGGAGAGAACATGGTTTGAAGTGCACCAGCATCTTAGTTCTGAATCTGTATGATGGAGTGACATTGACAAAATTAAGGAAACTTGAATGCCTATGTATTGTACTTGTGTTTAGCGTAGTACAGTGAGGATCAGATCAAACGTATTTAATAGCGAGGCAAAATATCAGATATCTGGAAAAGGTGTCTTTTTGAACATGTTAACATAATAATAATAATGGAAGGATATGGACTCTTTAAGAAGGACAGGCAGGGGACATGAGGAGGGGGTGTCGCCCTCTATGTCAGTGGCCAGCTGGAGTGCTTGGAGCTCCACCTCAGGATGGATGAGGAGGCGACTGAGAGCTTGTGGGTCAGGATTAATAGGAGGGTAGGGACAGGCGACATTATGGTGGGGGTCTGCTACAGGCCACCTGACCAGGAAGACCAAGTGGATGAGGACCTCTATAGACAGATAGGAGCAGCCTTACGTTCGCAAGCCCTGGTCCTTTTGGGGGATTTCAACCACCTCGATATCTCTTAGAGGGACAACACAGCAGGACGTAAGCAATCCAGGAGGCTCCAGGAATGTGTCAATGATAACTTCCTTCTCCAAGTAATAGAGGAGCCAGCAGGGAGATGTGCTATGCCGGACCTGGTTCTTGCCAACAAGGAGGGGCTGATGGGGAATGTGATGCTCAAGGTCAGCCTTGGCTGCAGTAACTATGAGATGGTGGAGTTCAAGGTCCTTAGGGTGGTGAGGAGGGCAAACAGCAAGCTCACTACCCTGGACTTCAGGAGAGCAGACTTTGGCCTCTTGAGGGATCTGATTGGTAGACTACTGTGTTTTAAAGCCGTGGAAGAAAGATGGGCCCAAGAAAGGCAGCTAATGTTCAAGGATCACCTCCCCCAGGCTCAGTGATGTATCTGTTGTGGTTTGGCCTCAGCCGGCACAAAGAACCACGTGGCCGCTCACCCAACCCCTCGCAGCGGTGAGGGTAAATGGGAATAAAAAGGCAAATCTCGTGGGTTGAGGTAAAGGCAATTTGACAGACCAGCAAAGGAAAACAGGCAAACAACAATAATAACGCTGGCAGAGGAATGTACAAACAGGGTTACCATACTGTCGTGCGCCGACTGGACCTGGGAAGCCACAGACTGCTCTCAAGTGGTGATTTCCTCCCCCTCCACCCCAGCTAGCTCCCCTCTAAAGACTGGACATGATGACACATGGTGTGGAATACCTGTGCTGTACCAGATATTAACTCTGTCCCTGCCGGAACCAGGACAGCATTCCAACAAAGAGGAAGTCAAGCAAAAATGCCAGGAGGCCTGCATGGATAAGCAAGGAGCTCCTAGACAAACTCAAACTCAAAAAGGAAGCCTACAGAGCGTGGAAGAAAGGACAGGTAGCCCGGGAGGAATACAGAGAAATTGTTGGAGCAGCCAGGGCTCAGGCTAGGAAAGCTAAAGCCCTGATAGATTTGAATCTATCCAGGGACATCAGGGGTAGTAAGAAAACCTTCTACAGGCATGTCAGGGAAAAAAGGAAGAGTAGAGAAGACTGTCATCCCGCTCCAGAAGGAAACAGGAGCCCTGGTTACCTGGGATATGGAGAAGCCTGAGGTACTCAACAACTTTTTTGTCTCAGTCTTCATTGGCAAGAGCTCTAGCCACACTGCCCAAGTTGCGGGAGGCGAAGGCAGGGACTGGAAAAATGAAGAACCACCCACTGTAGAAGAGGATCAGGTTCAAGACCATTGAACCTGAAGGCGTACAAGTCCATGGGACCTGATGAGATGCATCTGCGGGTCCTGAGGGAACTGGCAGATGAAGTTGCCAAGCCACTATCCATCATATTTGAGAAGTCATGGCAGTCTGGTGGAGTTCCCATCCACTAGAAAAGGGGAAAGATGGCACACATTTTTGAAAAGGGAAAAACCCAAAGACCCAGGGAACTACAGACTGGTCAGTCTCACCTCTGTGCCCAGCAAGATCATGGAGCAGATCCTTTTGGAAACTATGCTAAGGCATATGGAAAATAAGGAGGTGATTGGTGGCAGGCAACATGGCTTCACTAAGGGCAAAGCACACTTGACAAATTTGGTGGCCTTCTACGACAGGGTTACAGCGTTGGTGAATAAGTGAAGAGCAACTGCCGTAATCTACCTGGACTTGTGCAAAGCGTTTGACACTGTCCTGCATGATGTCCTCCTTGTCTCTAAATTGAAGAGACATGGATTCAATGCATGGACTGCTCAATGGGTAAGGAATTGGCTGGATGGTCGCACTCAAAGAATTGTGGTCAGCAGGTTGATGTCCAGGTGGCAACCAGTGATGAGTGGTGTTCCTCGGGGGTTGGTACTGGGACTAGTGCTGTTCAACATGTTTCTCACCAACATGGACAGTGGGATTGAGCACACACTCAGCAAGTTTGCTGATGACACCAAGCTGTGTGGAGTGGTTGACATGCTGGAGGGAAGGGATGCTATCCAGAGGAACCTGGACAGGCTTGTGAGGTAGGCCCATGCCAACCTCATGAAGTTAATAAGGCCAAGTGCAAGGTCCTGCATGTGGACTGGGGCAATCCCAAGCACAAACACAGGCCGGGCAGAGAATGGGTTGAGAGCAGCTCTGAGGAGAAGGACTTGGGGGTGTTGGTACATGAGAAGCTCAACATGAGCCAGCAATATGCACTCACTTATCCTGGGCTGCATCAAAAGAAGTGTGGCCAGCAGGTTGAGGGAGGTGATTCTGCCCCTCTACTCTGCTCTCATGAGACCTGGAACCCCGTGTCCAGCTCTGGAGCCCCCAACATAAGAAGGACATGGGCCTGTTGGAGCAAGTCCAGAGGACCGCCACAGGGAGGATCAGAGGGCTGGAGCACCTCTCCTATGAAGACTGGCTGAGAGACTTGGGGTTGTTCAGCCTGGAGAAGAGAAGGCTACAGGGAGACCTTATAGCAGCCTTCCAGTATCTGAAGGGGGCCTACAAGAAAGCTGGAGAGGGACTTTTTTCATAGGCGTGTAGTGATGGGGCAAGGGGTAATGGCTTCAAACTGGAAGAGGGTAGATTTAGGTAAGCTATTAGGAAGAAATTCTTCATTATGAGGGTGATGAGACATTGGAACAGGTTGCTCAGGGAAGTCGTGGATGCCCCATTCCTGGAAGCGTTCAAGGCCAGGCTGGGTGGGTCTTTGAGTAACCTGGGCTAGTTAGTGGGAGGTATCCCTGCCCATGGCAGGGGGGTTGGAACTAGATGATCTTCAAGGTCCCTTCCAACCCAAACCACTCTATGTTTGTGTGATTTACAATGTAGAGTTCTGTTTTTAGAAGCCCGTTCCATTGTCTCTCTGAAATGAAACCAGGCATGCTTGAAGGAGGGAGTTGTTTTGGTCTTCTTGCCCAACTAGCAAAAAAAGTCCCGCTTCCACCTTATTTAACAAAAGCTAACACCTTTGTTCAAGTTCCTCTAGAAAATGTGAAATTCTAAAACCTTCTGTATTGTGGAATTTCTCACTAATAGCTGGAGGGCTTATCTTTATTCATCATCTTCATAATTTTCTTTTTCATGCACCTATATTTTACATGGCCAGTATTGTAATTAGAAAACAAAATATGAGATTGAAGAGATAATTAGCTTGTGCAAATTGGTTTTATTTCATGAGATGGTGTCTTTTTATTCTTTATTGGCTGTAGTAAAGTCAAATCAGTTTGCAATGGCTGAAGAGAATCTGGTGCAGAATTCCAGTCTTGTAGTCTTTATAAAATAAGAACAACAAAGGGACTTTGTAGTGCTGCTTGAACATTCTTTCCAGATATCTTTTTCTCTTTCCATTTGAAAATAATTTAGAATAAGTTTAGGAAATCATAATATTGGAGCCTTTAATCATAAGCATGCCATCTGATGCAGACATGGGTGAATGACATGAAAAAAATCCCACTTCTTTGTTATGAACTCATTATCATTCCATGGGAAAAAAAAAATTGATTTGTTCAACCTTGAATGATATCATAGCATATGTGGTAAACAGCTAGATTTGGATGATGTGTTACTTTGTGGCATCACTCAGGGCTGTATCATTGTATGTAAACACTTGAAAGAAAAGACCAGGAAAATTCACAAAAGGCAAGATTAAAATACAGCTATTGTTCTCTGGCTTAAGATCATAAAAGGAAGGAAATTCATAGTTAAGGATCCAAACCTCAAGTATCTGGGCACAATGCAGTGCCAGCCTTAATTTTACATAACCGTACCCTGTTATGAGTAGAGATTGGTGGTTTGATCCTGAATGATGAGTTACATTGCTGTTAGCAGCTGAAACCAGAAAAATAATTTTATTTTAATGCTTGCCTTTGTTTGGTGAATAGACTTTTTGGAACAGTTGTAATTGTTTTCCCTATGTTTTCTTGCCAAATGAAATAAAACAAATCCCTAATAAATAGTATTTTTTTCAAAAGTTATCCTTAAAACTCTGCTATGCAACATTCTGATAAAATGGGAATGGGAAATTGTGAAGAGAAGCCAGTGTCATGTTTGGATTTCACGAATGTTTAAAAATTCATGGTAAGTTATAATGGCTGTAATCCTGCAGAAGCTTAATTTAAACACGCCCCTGCCAAATCCCAAACACTTAACCGGTTAAGGAAGTAGTTAATGGTACTATTAACACAGAATAATGAAAGTATTACAGAGTTTTTCAAGTATCTGCAATTAATTGAATTTCTGTCCTACTTGTCTTAAAAAATTCCATATCCCCCTTGTTCTTAGAAATTACAATGAGGGTAATGGAAACTGTGCTTTATAGGGTGCCAGACTGTGGATGCAAAATGCAGTGGAGAATGGCAATGACATCAAATCTTATCTTGACATTTTAGCTTAAGGATATTGCTTCAAGGATTCCCAAGGAGAGGGTCAACAATTCTTTAACAATTCTCTTCAGGGAAAGGCCTTTAGCACTTTAAATGTCAGAGATGACCTGCCAAACAGTCAAAGAGTAAAATCTAGTATCTGATAAGGTGAGGCTGACTTGAGAGAAGGATGGTTAGGACAAGAGGTAACAGGCGCAAACTTGAATATAGGAAGTTCCATCTCAGCACGAGGAGGAACTTCTTTCCTTTGAGGGTGGCAGAGCACTGGAACAGGCTGCCCAGAGAGGCGGTGGAGCCTCCAACTCTGGAGACATTCAAAACCCACCTGGACGCAGGTTGCATCCTGTGCAACCTGCTGTAGGTGGACCTGCTTTGGCAGGGGAGTTGGACCAGATGATCTCTAGAGGTCCCTTCCAACCCCTAACATTCTATGATTGTAGTTTTCTCACAGGTATTTTAGTTCTTTCACTGGTAGGAAGAAAACTCAACAGCATCTAAGTCACTTGCACCTTTTCTGCCTTTATTTGACATTTAGAGGGGTGCAGTGGACAAGAGCTGGGAGGTGAAGAGACCAAAGTCTAAAATGTAGCTATTTTGTAACAGATGGAACTTGAGTAAGTTTTGAATGGTAGTTTAAATTTCCTCTTGAGTAGAAGTTACTGAAGGTACGGGAAATTCACATTCCAGTTATAGTAGTCTCTTGGGTGTTGCAGTGAAATGGAAAGGTCCCTGACCCACAGTCTGAAAAATTGCAGCCCATGAGACAAGAGAGCTGAAGTGTTCAGAGATAAATCTTTTGCTCTTCAGTATAACTGAGCATATTGCTAAAAAAGATTTACACATGAAAAAGAAAAGTCTGGAGACAGAGGGAGCAAGAAAACTGCTTTGTGAATATGAATGATAGTGCTACACTGAACAGCATGGATAATAGCTATGTAGAAAGATAGTACTGTGGTAGACCCACAGTACAGTTCAACCATCATGATGTTGCTTCGGAGAATTGCTGAATGTCAGGGTTTCATGGCTGGGGCTTTGGCAGCCCCTTCTCTGTTCTAGTTTTTCTGTAATCCCTTTAGTGAAGCATTGATTGTGATTGTCTCTTAGTGAAGAGAAACCACCCCCTTTCCCATCTCAGCGCACACCCTTGGGTTCCTCAAATACTCCCTGACAGACATACGTGACCTTTTGATTTCCCCTCTTTGTCCACGAGACTGCAAGTTCCAGGACTAGGGATTTCCCTCTGATTTTCTGATGGAATCTCTTCCATTCATATTAGAGTATTCTCTTCCCTGTTGTTGTGACAGACCTGGTTATGATGGTATCTTTTTTCAGCTGCTCAATGCGTTGAGGGTTTTTTGGGGAATTGTTTTAGGGTTTGTTTGGTTTGGTGGTTTTTTGTTTTTTTTTTTTTTTTTTTTTTTTGGCGTAACTGCTTCAAACTGTTTTTACCATGGAGCACCTATTTGTAAATCCATGTGAAAGTCATATCTGAGCACTGTGTCTACACTGGTACAGAAAGCTCTACAGATACTTCCCTAAGATATATCACTCTATGAATTTTTCTGCTGTGTATTGTGGGAAAATTGTTCATCAGACCACTATATAAAAACTGTTTTTAACTAAATGAACTAAAGTACTTCTACGGCTTTTGTTCCAGCCAGTAGCAAGGCACGGATCCAACTCTAGATGATGATGTTTTCCATCTGTTGGCAGCTCTCATTTTAGGAAGAGCAGAAAATTCTGGGCACGAAATGCGGTGCAAAAGCATTTCAAGAGTAGCTCGTTGCCCTAAGATGTCAGCAGCACATTTTGCCAGGTCTCTGTTTATACATGTAGATATGGAGACAGCTGATGCAGGTTCAATAGCTGCAGAAGCCCCATGCACTTCCTTGTATATCTGGTATGGCTTCTTCTCCAACACGGAGGACACCCTCTTAGACCTTTATGAAGACCTTACTTTGTGCGTAACTAGGACTTGGAGATGAAGGAGGTACTTACCAATACTGAAGCTTGCTGCAATCCATTACTGCTGCTTTACCGTGATTTGTTTTTTGTCCAGTCCTTTGCTTGTGCCCAGAGTGTGGAATTGTGTATTTCAGTGACTCCTTGAAAGCTGGAGGGCTGAAATATGTTGATTTCCCTGAAACAGTCTGGGTTTTTTTGAAAGTGCGAGAGGTCTGTTGAAGCCACAGATTTGTCCAGCCTTCATCCAGAAAGGATAGTATTTATTTCTTAGGCAAGCTGAAGTCATCCAGATTAAAGGTCCACGAATGGGGATATGGGAGAAGGATGCGTGACATAAAGATAATCTGGAGATCTCATCTTTTTTTTATTTTTTATTTTTAAATTTAGAGAGCAGTTTACTTTATTTCTGCCTCAAATGCGGAGTCACTAGATCCATAGTTGTTTAATAGACCTAAACCATTCTCAGCCACCCTGCCTCAAAAAGAAGTAAAACGTGAGAACACTTGGCAGCAGAAAATTTGTGTGTTCTTAGCAGTGTATAATTACATGCTGTTGATATGATTTGGCCAACTAAGGCAAAAGGACATGGCCAATAAAGGTTTTGTACAATAAAGTCCCTATATTTCTGCTTGCTTTTGAAACGTGAACTTTGTGACGTATCGGGGTCGGCGGGGGGGGGCAGTGATGGATTTCATTGGGAGCAGATTGGTGCCTGTGATCTGGCTATGGACTGTTTGCAGCTATGTCCGTACTGAAAAGTAAGCAGTGTTGGAGTTTGTGTTTTAGTTTAGTCTAAATGGCAGCTGGGCCAAGAAGGCAAACTGATCTCCTGAACACTTATCAAAACCTTTTATCCAAGTTTATGATTAGAGCCACATTTAGCTCTGCAATGATGATATACCTTTTCCTGCGTTCCTGTTTGGTCCTTGCCACCCCTGTGCTCCTCTAGACAACAGAGACACTTGCATTCAAATTCTTCCCAACAAGGACAATCTTTGTTCTTCAACTCCTTGATTCACACCTTATATCTCATTTTAAGCACTTTGGTTCCCTAGCTCTTTTGCTTAGACTCTGTATTAATCTGCTTTAGTCAGTAGGGTAGAGAACACAAACATTGAAAAGCATGTAGAGGTTGTTTCGCTGTGGAGCGTCAGACACTGTGGTTTTGCTTGGGAAAATTAAAGAAATGCAATGTTAGAATGGACATACCGGTCAGAACTAGTTAGATGTTTTTGTTTTGATGATTTAACATGGAATGATGGTGATGATCTATCTGTAGATGATTTTCAGGCTACTGATGTGCTCCACACAATAATGATCTACTTTTTCTTTAAGGTCATTAGCATTCAGTGGGTTAAAATGTTCCCTAAATACTAGTAGCTAAAATAATGACCCCTCAGGTCGTTGCTGCCACTAGTTCTTCAGCTGTTGCTATTGGTTTTAACAGGAGGAAAACTGTTGGATACTTTAAAACAAAACAGTAATATTCAGAACAACAAATTATATTATGGTTCCTCAGAACATAAAATAACAGTTCATCAGGCTTGGTTGTCCTAGTTTGAGAGTTTCGTCTAAATCACTACGCGCTTTCCTTTTTTTGCCAGCTGAAGTCCGTCCTTTTTCTTCCAAAATATCCAAGTCCAACTGTTAAATCAGCTGTTAGGTTTAGAATGAGCCCACCCTTTTTGAATCAGGTATTTGCTCATTTCTGTGAACATAATAAGGTTTAGGAGCTTCTGCATCTGTCTTTATTCAGACTGATGCTGGTCCATGTCCACAAAATACTTCTCTGCCAAACCCCTGTCTTGGACATCTGGCTGTGGACGCTTGTGTGGAGAGCACAACCTGTGGAGCCGTTAACAGAATGACTGGCAGCTGCAGTTATTTGGGTTCACAGAATTCCTGTCCCTTCCTTCCTTCCCTTTCTTATGCAAAGAGGGGTTTTGGATAGAAGAGTTGTCCAGGAAAATCGAGCCCTCCTACTATTCACTGCTTCTGTTGTTGTCTGGGTGGGAGCAAACACGATCCCCGGTACCTAATAATAATGTTTTTTTCTTTCCTTTCTGCTGACATGCCTGCACCTTTCCCACCTTGTACATGAGCCTTGTTTTAACACATGTTTGTGACATAAATGCTTTCTCATCTTAAGTATACATTCTGCTAATTGATGCAAGAAGGGAAAGGAAAAACCTGTCTGTGCCTCCTGAAGCTGTCTTTCTGCAAACTGTTTTTTGTAGGCGACCGTTTAACGGTGTAAACCAATGGAAATCTTGATTTCCTTCTCCTTGCTGTCTAAATTCATGGTTCTTGATGTCAACAGCAAACTAGCAGCATGGAGTTTTCAGAAACATCCAAGTACGAGATGACCACTGCTGTACAAATGGATGTATGCTGCTGTCCAAATAGATACTATTGAAATACCCCTAGATTCTAGCCTGGGTACTATTAGCAGTGTATTAATTGTGTATTGCATTTTACAGGTATCATTGCATTTTTAGCAGCTCAAGAAGGGCTGTTAGGAAGACGGGGCTCAGTTCATGTTCTGCAGTCCATTGAAAACCAGCGCAAATTTGGAGGCACTTAGCCTGAGCTGGTCTCAGCACTTCTGCAGAGTCTCTTATAGAGAAACACAGACTGTTGAGTTTAAACCTTTAAATGCCAAAACACTTGAGGCAGGCAATTATATGCCACCACAGACTTCTTGTTATTTTTCCTGTTCTATCAGGTTTTAAGACCAAAAAGATTTTGAGTGGCCTTTGAACTTCGGGGGGTGGGGGGGGCCGGAGGGGAAGGCTGTCCTCCTGTTCTATACATTTGAAAATCAGAGTTTTCTTTGTATGTGAAAAGAATACAAATCTTATTCTATTGGACCTCCATTTTCACTTGGAATCTGAAGTCCAGTGGACAGCCATATGTCCCACTCATTTCAGTTGATTTTACATTTTTTATGGCAGCTTAAAGTTGCTTTCTTTGCTCACTTGGTGTGTTTTGTTTTAAAATGTCCAGATTTTGAAAAAAAAAAAAAANGAAATGTATTCTTTGTCTAAAAGGTGTTACGCTTCAGTACGTAACTTGATGTGAAAATTGGTATGCCTTCCCTGCATAATTTTCACTAGCGATCTTTCCCACTTACAAGCGCAGCTTTGTCAATGTCTAATAAAATGCCTAAGCTTTGTAACTGTGAAAGGAAATGTATATTGGAAGGAAATTAAGTGTACCAGTATCCCACTGTTACTGAAAGCTGTCTCTGTTCGTCTTAATTAATATAACCGTTTCAATGCATTGCGTTACTCCTCTCTATGTATTATTTTTTGGTAGTGTTACAAAGGAAGCTGTAGAACATCCTAATGCGTTCATCAGCAGCCTGGGGGGAGTAAGAGTACCCTTACAAATCCACGCACCTCTTCTCCCTCTTCGCTCCATCTTCCCCTTCCCCAGGCGAGGCAATCAGATAATCAGCTTCATATAATCGAGGGACAAGAACCTCGTTTCTGTGAAAGGTCACTTCATAGCCAACTGCGGGGCACAGTGGGCAGGCAGCACTTCAGGCTGTCATCAGGGGTGCAAGAACAGGCCAAGCTGCTGCCAGCAGCCCATTTTAGTCCTTCCCAGCACAATGGCAGATCTGTGTGCCGGGCTTGCTGCTGCCCGTTTGATGCCAACCCCCGTGTCACCAGAAGGCCATCTGGATCATTAGGAGACCAGCCCTTTGACTTCGCCAGCTCAACAAAGAGGGAGGCGAGAGCATGATGAAGGCTGGTTGCCAGGCTGCTCCTCCAGATTTGCTGACACCATCCCTCATCCGTAGCCAGGCTGGGCCCCTTGATAGCTGGGATCGTTTCTGTAACAAGGATTGGCTGCTCTTTATGAAATGTTCACTCTTGCTGGAGATCTTTGCTGTTAGTGTGTGGACTGTAACATGGCTGTGCTATGGTATATGGATACCAGTAGCTGTGTAGCTTCAAACTTATTGGACTGCATGTGACTAACATCTAATTTAACTGCAGTGCTGTGTGGACTTGCTTTTGTTTAGTTTCTGTAAATTATTTATTATGACAATATGCAGAACAATACGTGGTTTTTTTGCAAGATTCTGGCGGAAGCAATACATGTTCATGTTCACTTCACCGTTGACTGAGCCACAGTAACGCTGGTACCGTGTTCAGTATCAACTTATGGCAATTATCTGTGGCAAAAATGCAGTAATTTTGCACTTTGTCGAATGTAACAGAGTTTGGCAGAGGTGAATATAGTCATGGCTCTTAACCTTTTAAATTGCCACTGTGGTTTGCAATTGAGCATTTCTTTAAGAAATTGAAAAGTAAGCATTTAGATTGACAGTGGAAGTAAATTGGCTGGTCATGCCAAGAAATTAAAACTCTGTGGCACTGGGCGATCTTTGGAGTCAGAATCCTGCCCTAAATAAGCCCAGACTCCTATGGTTCTCCCATGATTAAATCAGAATTGTCATTTGGTTGTTCATACTCTGTTGTATGAGAGAGGGCCTGTCCCTCAGCTGCCAAGAGCTAAAAAAAAAAATTTATGACAGCGTAAGACAACATGAAATCTCGAAATAAACCTAGCAATTAATAAGAATCAAGCATGTTTGTTAAAGAACAGCATGATGTACCTGTGAGTGGAAACTAAGATCTTTTTACCTTTCGAATCTGCAGAGCAAAAATGTGCATTCTTTTTTGAAAGCTGGGATTTTCTACTGCTCGTCCCTTTGTCTCGTCCTCTTGTCTTCTCCCACCATTTTACTGGCACAGCTATGTCTGTCAGACTTTGTGGTGGGAGGGGGGGCACAGGGTGCAAGGAGGTGATTTTGTAGATATATAGCTAAAATCTGATGTAGGTTTTATACTGTGATAACAGACGCACACTTGTACTGTGTTGATTCTCCGGAACAAGTTCTTTTGTAAAGGATGGTTATGTTTATTATCCAAAAGCACTCTGCAAGCCATAGATGTAAAGATCTTAGTTAAAATACAAAGTAGTATCTGCTACCATGCAGATTTCCTCAGCTCTTTCTCAGTAGATATTTTGGCTTATGAATGAATGAAAAATTCCTTAAATACTGGCTAGCATAGTTTTAAGCTGGCAAACGGTATAATGTTTTAATTTCTGATTTTAGTGATTTTCAAACTTGAACAATTGAAATAATGCTAAATATGAGGTAGATAAGATTATAATTGCAGTAGTGTGATATTATATGTCAGTATTTCTCAGGCAAATGGGGAATGATAAAAAAAGAATATTTGAGAAAAACAGAACTCTAAATTTTATAGTATTAAGGAAATCTAATATGAATCTACAGGAAAGTGAAGAGGGAAAGGACTTCTGACTTTTCTAGACATATATAAGTGTTCAAGCATTATTTTTCATTTTTTTAAAGTAGATTTAGCAGTATTCCTATGGCCTGGCAATGGTTTTTTTCTGGCATAAATTCAGGCCTTTAAATAGTGTGCGTCCTGGATGTCTGGCCAGTTCAATTTTTAAATTCTTGATTAGAGATAAAGTAATGTTTTAAACTAAAACAAACTACATGCAATAAACCTTAATGAGTCTGACTTAACCACAAATCAAGGATACTGAAGAGTCAAGGTTGAAATACTTGAAATCCTTCCTTAGTTCACCATACTGTGTCTACTGAATAGTACATGGAACCACGTACTGTTTGAGAGAGATATTAATTGAAAAAAAATCTCCAAAATAGGGCAAAGGCACATTGACAGAATTGAGTGGAGTTTCTCCTGCCTTTGTCCATCCTGTTCCGCAGCTAAATGGCAGATTTCAAGTACGACTGCTGTTTATTTTAAGTTGTGAGAGCACCAAATTGTGGAACGCAGACAATTTTGCACCCCTGTAATTGTTAACGTCCTCATTGGTGTGTTTGCTGTTTTTCGTCAGCATTAGTGCTAATTTGATCTCTTTCTCTTCTCAGTTAGCTGGTTGTCAGAGAAACTCACAAATGATTTAGCTCGGCTTTTTGAAGAGCCTTCTTTGTAGCAGGACATCAAGTTATTAGGACCTTTAAGTTAATAGCACTACCTGAGTGCTAGTTTGCTTGCACTAGGTCATCTGTCTGCAGCTTGAAATGCCAGGCTGATTGACTCAGTATGAGTTACCAAAAAGGCAGTCACTATTATAAAGTTCACCTTTGGAAACTGTACCACTACATCACTTAAAGCCAAAGAGTAGAGAGGGAAAAAGGACAGAAATAATGAGACAAATCCGGCTCTGATGATTTCTGCTGAAACCAGAAATAGAATTTAGAATTAAATTCTGACTAGCACTCTTAAAACCTCATATTTGAGTACTCGGTTTTTCCAGACAGCTATATCTTACGATTTTTGGAAGGTGTAAGAACTATTTGTCATTTCTACTTCAGTAATGCCTGGAGGCCTGTATCAGGATCAGACTCTGGTCATGTGTGTTGTTTTTCAAAAGAAATGTTTTCATTGCATTCTTTTGCTTTAAAAGTGAAACAAAAAAACAATGCTTACAATCCCAAAATTGGAAGAAATTGTGTGAACTATTGTGTGAGAAGGAAAAAGGGTAAGGAAACATAGCTCAGATTCAGGCTTTTGAGAGATTATTATAAATGTTGAGAAAAATATTGTTTAAAAAAATAGCTCTGCAGTGCCCTTTAAAATCAGTAAGCGTCATTTTAATTCCCATATAAGTTGTAACTGGCTGCTGTCTGTATATATACTTAAATGTTGCTTGCTGTATAAGACCTTGTTTGCTTAATTTCAACCTAACTGAATCTTTATGGCCGTGCTATAAACCTCTTGAAAATAGTGGCTTAAATGGAAATGCTGACACAACATTAATTACACTGGCTCCAGTGTGATACTGTGATTAAAGTTTATTTATTTTGTGTGTGCGTGTCTGTGTGTGTGTGTAATTTCATTGTTGAAAAACTAATGGAAAACTAATGTGGCAATGGAGAATGTGATTCTGTGCCTGATATTTTATTTTTCAACAGCAAGGAACCATTTTAATGCCAGTTTATAGTATCAGAGAATTTATTTTCAATTGAAGTATAGTTTAGGTATTTAAAATTTTAGAAATTTGGGAAAGTGACCAGTTTCCCACTTTAAAGCTGTTCGCTGTTCTTCCAGGAGTTTTTAAATGTTTTTTTGGGTGGTGAAGCTAGATGTATATTGCATTCACATTAGAAAACAGAGAAAATGGTTTCATATTCTTGCAGCATATGCTCTTTGAGGCGATCAGGAGAAAAGTCTCATCTCTAAATATAAGGGTATGCAATCCAAAGTTAACATTCATTGCACTATTGAATATGAAGTAACAGCTATAGAAGTATTTTTTAAGTAAATAGTATGCCCAACTGATACTTCTAGATTACTAATCTATGTATTGCTTTTAATCAATTGGGAAATGAACAGTTCAAATATCATATGACCACAAGAAGAGTAAGTAGGGAGAGTGTTCCTGTCTCCAGTCTATTTCTTAGGGCAGTGAGCTAGGATTGGAGAGGCCTTGGTTGCTGTCTGTTCCCAGCAGTTTATAGTTCTCACATTAGGCAACAACTGGATAAAAACGTGACGCAGTCTGGAGAGCAGAACTAGGTTGTCCTGCTTTCTGAGTGATTGTTGAGATATAATGCCAAATGTAGATAATCCTGTTTGATGCCATGGTTTTGTATTAACTTTGCTGGCCCTTTCAGTAAGGTGCATTCAGACCACATTTAATGGTTCCGATCTGCTTTGCTCCTTGATCAGGTAGGCAAAGTAATTTTTACTGTGCTCACACATATATGGAACTTGAAGGTTGATGAAAAAAGGTGTCTAATGGATCGTGGATTCTGTAGAAGTGAATGGTCTCCCCGTTCTGTATGTAGTCTGCGGTGTACTTTCCTTGACATCAGTGCTGGTGTTCTGCCTCATCTCAGAGACCAAAGTAGTCATTCCCAGTCTTACCATAAACGCCTTTCCCACAAGCTGGTAGCATCCAGTCAAACTTCTCTTCTCTGCAAGAGAATTATTGCAGATATTCTTAATACTGATGTGTGTGGCAGACTGTGATAGCTGTGAAGTCTCAGGATAATATGTCCTGCAACATGGCAGTCAGTGAAAAGAGAGACAGGTAGTGAGGGTTGAGAAGACCAGAGTGAAAAAGTGAAATCTTTCTTTGGAATGCCCTTCTTCAGTTTGCTCAGTGAGAGCATTCAGCATATATTAATCCAGTCCATGAAATTTACACTTTTTATTTTTACTGTTTGCTTTCACTGGAAGAGAGTGCAAAGTAGGCAAATAGTTTCAAAGTGTGTGGTCTTTATGGTTTATATGTATTGCTTAGAACTACTGCTGACCAAACTTCTTGGTCTTGTTCCCATTTGTTACAGTAATTAAATATTAAGTTGTTATGGAAGGATTGTGCCCTTCCCTTGAAAGAGAAAAGAATGTGGCTACTTCATGATTCCGTGGCACGGCTGACGTGTTATTCAAACCAATATATAAAGGTAGAGAAACTATGTGCCAAGTTTATCCCATCTGGAAGGAATGTAACTGTTCTGGATTCAAAGCAAAACTGAGGATCTCCTACTCTTTAATATGTTTAGGAACCAGAATTTGATAGGGTTGGAGAGAGAAAAAAAATCAACATATGCTGTAGATACATTTGGTTGGCAGGAGAAGAGAGCCTGTGTATAGGTCAGTCAAATCCTGAATACATCTCCTTCTTAATTGCCACCTTTAATCTACATTAAGACTAGCGAATGCTTGTCCTTAAATGACCTTTGCATTGAATCAAATATCACACTAGAAACTTGAAAGTGTAACTGAAGAAAAATTATGCAATAAATTAAAAGTAATACTGTAATTATTTGGGGCTCCAAGCCAGCAAGAGACCAGCTTTTCTCTTTGAGCACACCCATTAATACCAGGGAAGTACTTCAAGCACATAAACAGAAACTTACGTATGGTCAGATAGTGCTTTACTGAGTAACTGCTGATTCTGTACATGAGTGAAAATACTGCTGTAGATGGAAAGATGGAGGGGAGAGGAAGGAGTGGCATGTGAAAATTAATCTCTTTTTAAAAAATGTTGACGATATGTTTCAAAGCTTTGTTTGAAAATATTGGTCTAGCTTTTTATGGTTTTATGTTTACAGACTTCTCAAGTAGGTGTCTTTGTTCTTCTCTGTCCCCAGCTGGTCCCAAAGATTCATTCAGCCTTCACAGAAAGCTGCTTGCTCCTCTGCCAACCTTGGGATGGAGCTCAGAGGAGTGTTCTCTCCCTTAGTGCCATCTGAGAGCGCTCCCTGTTGTGCTGACAAACATGTACCTTACAGAAATACTTTATCTAGCCTTTATAAAAGGATGGCATCTTTCCAAAATCTTAAGCAAGATGCCAGTTGGAGCAATCGGCCTGTTGCTCTGTAAAACCAAGAACAGTTAGAAGGCATTCAAAAGTTACTTTAAGCCCTGCTCCAGAACACACCAATACATAGTGACTATCCACAAGCCCGCAGCTGTTCCCCTCATGATCCATCATTGGATGCTTTTAGAGATGCTACTGTTCATCTTTATGAATCAAAAGGCAGTGCTGTCTTGCAAGGTACTTCAGATTTGAGGGTATCTATCATCAGCTATTCTCAGTATCAGAATGCCTCGGTAAGGCATTCTAAGTATCTTTACAGATCCCAACTGTGATTCATAGAGGAACATCAGATAAGAAGACTTAAAGATGAGTAATGCACCCCTTTTACCATACCTGATATAATGCAAATCTTCCTCCAAGGGAAGCTTTCAAATAGCTCAACCATAGACTGGCTTTACCAGTAAATGGGCCAATACAGTAACTGGTAATGAAAATAATCAGTAGCTTGTTCAGATAATTAAGGGTATTAACCTCTCCTAAATACGGAATAATCCTCCAACTTCAAAAAAACAATGCTTTCGTCTGTTGCTCTCTCCAAGTATTGTTTGGCCTCCGAATTCTTCCTGAGAAGTCTCTGAAGAAGTGACACCTGGATGGCACTTGTATCCTTTGCATTTGACCTTGACAGTCCTTATGGAGCTGGGAAGCTGCCTACTAATGGTGACGGCTGGAGGCTCTATTTCACTTTGTGCTGGATTTGATCTGCCAATAGCTTTTGAGACTAGGCCATGAAATGCCCTCACAGTGCCCTCCCTCAGAAGTGCTGATTTAGATTTAGATTTTTGGGATGGAATGAAAACTGGCTGACCTCTTGTACTCAAAGGGTTGGAATCAGTGGCATGAAGTCCAGTTGGAAGCCAGTCACTAGTGGCATCCCCGGGAGTACACTGGGCCAGTACTGTTTGACATGGTCATTAGTTACCTGGATGATGGACAGATGATGGACAGCAAGTTTGCAGAATATACAAAACCGGGAAGAGTGGCTAATACACCAGGTGGTTGTGCTGCCATTCAGAGAGACCTTGAGAGGCTGGAGAAATAGGCCAATAGGAACCTAATGAAATTCAACAAAGGGATATATGAAGTCCTGCACGCGGTAAGGAATGACCTCATGCATCAGTACAGACTGGGGCCTGACTGGCTGGAAAGCAGCTTTGCAGAAAAGGACCTGGATGTCCTGGTGGACAAAAAATGGAACATGAACCAGCAGTGTGCCCCTGTGACAAAAAGAGCTTCCTGGTCTGTATTAGGAGGAGCATTGCCAGCAGGTCGAGGGAGATGATCCTTCCCCCCTGCTTGGCACCGGTGAGGACAAATAACCAGTGGATCCAGTTATGGATCCACAACTGGATCCACTTCTGGGGTTTGTAAGACAAAAACATACTCATGCTGGAGCAGGTCCAGCGAAGGGCCATGAAAATAAGTAAAGGCTTGGAGCATCTCTCATTTGGAGAGGCTGAGAGAGCTGAGACTGTTTATCCTGGAAGAGTGGAGAGGAGGCTGGAGGAGAACTTACGAATGTGTA
Organism: Chionis minor; assembly: GCA_013398295.1. Classification (NCBI taxonomy): domain Eukaryota; kingdom Metazoa; phylum Chordata; class Aves; order Charadriiformes; family Chionidae; genus Chionis; species Chionis minor. The sequence goes on from VZSF01003866.1 coordinate 207,523, forward strand.
TAAACACCTGATGGAGGGGAGTACGCATCACCATACGCAGCAGCAGATGTTCTGTTTGTTTTGATTTCTGTGTTTTGGATTCAAATACTGACAACTGACCTGGACTTCTGATCATTTTATTGGAATTGACATGTCTTTTAATTGGTCCTTTACGTTTTAAAGTTGGTTGGGTTTTATTTTTTTTTTTT
>VZSF01003866.1:207899-273165 GCA_013398295.1 Chionis minor
TAGAGATGCTACTGTTCATCTTTATGAATCAAAAGGCAGTGCTGTCTTGCAAGGTACTTCAGATTTGAGGGTATCTATCATCAGCTATTCTCAGTATCAGAATGCCTCGGTAAGGCATTCTAAGTATCTTTACAGATCCCAACTGTGATTCATAGAGGAACATCAGATAAGAAGACTTAAAGATGAGTAATGCACCCCTTTTACCATACCTGATATAATGCAAATCTTCCTCCAAGGGAAGCTTTCAAATAGCTCAACCATAGACTGGCTTTACCAGTAAATGGGCCAATACAGTAACTGGTAATGAAAATAATCAGTAGCTTGTTCAGATAATTAAGGGTATTAACCTCTCCTAAATACGGAATAATCCTCCAACTTCAAAAAAACAATGCTTTCGTCTGTTGCTCTCTCCAAGTATTGTTTGGCCTCCGAATTCTTCCTGAGAAGTCTCTGAAGAAGTGACACCTGGATGGCACTTGTATCCTTTGCATTTGACCTTGACAGTCCTTATGGAGCTGGGAAGCTGCCTACTAATGGTGACGGCTGGAGGCTCTATTTCACTTTGTGCTGGATTTGATCTGCCAATAGCTTTTGAGACTAGGCCATGAAATGCCCTCACAGTGCCCTCCCTCAGAAGTGCTGATTTAGATTTAGATTTTTGGGATGGAATGAAAACTGGCTGACCTCTTGTACTCAAAGGGTTGGAATCAGTGGCATGAAGTCCAGTTGGAAGCCAGTCACTAGTGGCATCCCCGGGAGTACACTGGGCCAGTACTGTTTGACATGGTCATTAGTTACCTGGATGATGGACAGATGATGGACAGCAAGTTTGCAGAATATACAAAACCGGGAAGAGTGGCTAATACACCAGGTGGTTGTGCTGCCATTCAGAGAGACCTTGAGAGGCTGGAGAAATAGGCCAATAGGAACCTAATGAAATTCAACAAAGGGATATATGAAGTCCTGCACGCGGTAAGGAATGACCTCATGCATCAGTACAGACTGGGGCCTGACTGGCTGGAAAGCAGCTTTGCAGAAAAGGACCTGGATGTCCTGGTGGACAAAAAATGGAACATGAACCAGCAGTGTGCCCCTGTGACAAAAAGAGCTTCCTGGTCTGTATTAGGAGGAGCATTGCCAGCAGGTCGAGGGAGATGATCCTTCCCCCCTGCTTGGCACCGGTGAGGACAAATAACCAGTGGATCCAGTTATGGATCCACAACTGGATCCACTTCTGGGGTTTGTAAGACAAAAACATACTCATGCTGGAGCAGGTCCAGCGAAGGGCCATGAAAATAAGTAAAGGCTTGGAGCATCTCTCATTTGGAGAGGCTGAGAGAGCTGAGACTGTTTATCCTGGAAGAGTGGAGAGGAGGCTGGAGGAGAACTTACGAATGTGTATAAACACCTGATGGAGGGGAGTACGCATCACCATACGCAGCAGCAGATGTTCTGTTTGTTTTGATTTCTGTGTTTTGGATTCAAATACTGACAACTGACCTGGACTTCTGATCATTTTATTGGAATTGACATGTCTTTTAATTGGTCCTTTACGTTTTAAAGTTGGTTGGGTTTTATTTTTTTTTTTTGAATAAACATGCAAATTGAAACATATGCAAAGATATTTATGTATGGTTGATGATTGCCAAAGCATTTATAGGCTTAAAATTAATAAAGCAGGCAATAAATACAAGAGATCTACGGTCTTTCATTAGCACCATCAAAGCTGGCAAATTTTGAAAGGCTGTTGACGTAGAGCAGTGCAAAGTTCAGCCTCAGATTATCTCAGCAAGTCTTTGTTCATTCTGATAATAAACTAAGGTTAAGTTTGGCCTGTATCTTTACTGTACAGTCTATATAACATTTTTGGAGAATACTTGTAAACCACTTAAAACATTTCTGCAGGTGGGTATACTTCATATTCCATGTGTTTAGGGAAGTTAAAATGTTTCAGTACACAAGTATCTCGGGTATACACAGTGTTCTAGGATCAAATTTGGAGAAGTGCTGAGTCTCAATGAGGTCTTGTAACATCCATTAGTTAGCATGAGGTGTTGATGCATGCACACTGCACCTTGAGATCTGGCTTTGAGCACACAGATGTTGATGTCATGTACTACATATAATGCAATGTGAATTTACATATTATCTTCTTAGAAACCCCCAAGATTTTTACACCATACTGAAAAGCTGCACCTTGGGATGCTATGCAATCTCTCTCAGCCTTTTCCATGAATAAGATGCGGACTAATTTTTTTGGTCTGGTTTTTGTTTCTTGTCTTCACCAAGTGATGTCCTATTGCTCAGGATTCCACATGGGAGTAGCAGCTTAAATCATGCTCGTGCTCTCAAGAATCTTATCAGAAGACCTCATTCTTCAGAAAATGGGGAAGGGAAAAAAGACTTTTGCCTTGTGTGTGTAGTAGCCTTTATTGCACTAATGTGAAATGATTTGATGTGATGGACAGCAGTTTATCAAAACAAAATCTCATTAAAATCTGTCTGCACTTTGCCCTTACTCTCCTTTGTATAATAAGATTGTGAAGCTTTCTGTGACCAGACAGTAACCTGTGGTAACCTGTAGTGTGCGTACGTTTATGGGTGATGAATAAAACCATTGTTATCACCCTTAAATGTTGGCATCAATATTGTGCTAATAACATTTGCAAGTTTCTGCTTTATTAGCAGCAATGACTGGCAAATAATCAGCTGTTTTGTAATGGGAAGCTTAAAATAGCAGCCAAAGACATTTGAGTTAAGCTTCATGGAAAAAGACACTGCAGCATTTATTATGATACCATTTTTGTTGTGTAAGGATGACATGATTGTTGTTTTAGCTTTTTAGACATACAATGCAATTAAGAATAATCAGTTTTCCCACACATTCCGCAAAGCAACTGAAGCACAAATGCTAATAACCAGGCCCTTAGATTTAGAGTGACTTCCGCTGCTGCATGAGCAGCCCACGGGTACAGATGCGTGTTTCATAGTGGTATGAAGCTATTGTGTGATTGCAGTCTTACAGAGATGCAAGGCTCAAAAGAAGTTGCTGCTAAATAGTAAACTCAATTTCAAGATTTGCCCAATTTAAATATATTTTGAAGTGCGGAGGAAGGGAGTCTGTATATAAGTACATATGACATATATCGTGGGTTTTGCAATCTGTAACAGGCATGCAGACTAGGATTTTAAGAATGTGTAAAAGAATTTCTAATTTGTGTTTACTGGAAGTAGTAGGCGGTCACACCAGTAAAAACTATATTGTGTTACATATGCACATAGATACGTGTAGTGTTTACCCCATAATTTGTGTGAAATGTATGTGGCTGGTTTTAGCATTCAGAGGATCGGCAAAGACAGGTCAGGATTTGGGCAGGGTGTTCAGAAAACAGACCTTACCTGTAACCAAAGGTAGTTTAGGTTGACAGTTTTAATTTGTAACTATTCCTACTGAAAGCCATTTATTGATTTATTGGGGCAGGGGAGGGGGGGGAAGTGTCTTACATATTTTTAGATCAAGCTCTGTCATGATTGTTTTAGACAGAAATCTGCATGAACAGATATATCTAAAAAACCTTTGTGCATTCATACACAACTTCCTTTTCTGTATTTTTTTCCCCAATTTTTTCTGTGCTCATTGCTTTCCTCAGTGTGAGTATGCAGTACCTTTATATTATGCATGCTTCTAGACTTTTACTGTATTGGGGCCAAGTCATTGGGGCTTCTTTTGCATGCTTGGGACTAAGTGTCTGTTGAATTTCATCTTTGCTTGTTAAGAATCTTAGACTGAAGTGCTTAATTAAATGTGTGAAAAAGAAATTGCTAAACTTTATCACTGACTAATACTATCTACCAGGAAATGAAACATAGCAGAGCAAACTGACATCCTAACTATGATGTACAGTTACTTGCATTTCAGTGGAGGTAATTTTCCACATACAATTTTAAAGCTTTGACTACATCAGATGTGGATATAGTTGTGTCTGTATGAAAGACTGCAAGTTGGGATAGCACATTCCTGTTTGTGAAGAAGAATAAGCCACAGTGGCATAAGAAGAGTTGTTATTATTGAAGTGTTCCCACACCAGGGCTTATATTTGTGTGTCTAGGCTTATATTTGTGTGTTTATTATGTTGTGTGTTTATATTTTATCAAAATTGATAGTAAGAATTCATGCCTTTAGGTCAGGACATGATAGCTCATTAAAAAATGGATTTCTGAGAAGGGAAGATGAGTTTTGCTCTCTCCAAGGGCTCGTCGCCATTAGTGCACTAGTCTGTGCTGGCCTCTTGCACTGAAGTCAAATTTTTCCCAAATGCTTGCAAAAATTGTGTTTGTAATAGGAATGACTGAAACTGTGGTCACACACCCTTGTACAAAGTAGAGGTTTGGAGGAAAGGGGAATCCATTTGCATTATCCAATTTTAGAAGATGCTTTGGCACGATGGTAAAAATCAAGGAAGATGCCAAGTACAGATTTTCTTTTTTTTCTGTGGAAATCTAAGTGGAGATGATTTAGACTGAAATGAAAGCTGTTATGTCCTACTGAGTGAAATGTTCTGTTCATCATGAAATGTGCCAGTAAGGCCACTGTAGCAAAGTCAAAAGTGAAGAATAAATCCTCAAAGCTGGAAAAGTAGTCCCATTTTCTCCAGGAGCTCAACCCTGAGGCCACTGACCAAGGAGATAGCTTAATGTACAGCTGAAGAGCTGGAAAGATGCAGCCTATCCATTTCATTCCCTTGAGATTGCCCAACTTGTCATTGCAGTTTGGCAATTATTTTTGTGGCATATTTGCTCAGGGTCTGTGACACCTCAGTGTAGCTGTCTGCTCTCAGTTAGGCTAAGAGTGAAGCTGAATAACTAACTCCTGGTAAGTAAGCGTTATCCTGGTAAATCCTTCTCAGTCCCTGTGAGTGCGGGACATATTTGTAAAGTTTCAGGATGCCTCAATACACATTTTCAGCAAATAAACTATTAACCAAGATAACTTCTGAACTCTAGAAAAGCTCTAGAAGAACACTATAAAAAACAAAAGGGCCGCATGCATCCTTGTAGATGACTTTGAGCCACTTTCAGAAAACTAGTATTTGGGCTGAATGGAAATGTTTAAGGAAGTCATTTGAACATTGTTTACAAAGTTTTCATTTAAAAGATGTCCTAATATTTTATAGTTTAGTTCCAGCTTATCACCTATCTTTGTTCTTACAGGCTTTTAAGACCAAGGATGGCTATATCGTGGTTGGAGCTGGAAACGATCAGCAGTTTGTCACTGTGTGCAAGGTAATGGTGTGTTAGGTGACAGTACAGAAATGTGTCATTATTTCCATTCTGACTAGGAAAATAATTACTGTTTGCTTCTTAATTCCTCTTTTTTTGTGAAAATAAGTAGTGAGTACCAATTCTAACCCTGGGCTTCTGGCTGGTAGTTTAGAGGACTGATATGGGTTCTGTGCTTTGTCTCTGAATTCAGAACACCCCAATTCCCAAATCTGTGGGTGCTGAACCCCTTTTGAAGGCCATGCAGCTGCACAGCTAATTAGCTAAAAAATGAACAAGGTAACAACCTTCCAGTTCTGAGATGGTGAATGTCATGCAAGTCACACCGGCGCCTTTTTCAGGAAGAAAATATCTCCATAAAACATATGGTAGGCACAGCTATTAACAAAGCAAAGCTAGGCGATGGGTGGTTCTTGGGCCACCTTAATTAGTAGTCAAGCGTGTAGTCCTTTCTAACATGAGTGTGTACTGGTCTGTGCTCACGGAGAAACTTGTGGACTTCTTAGAAAATAAGTATTATGTGACTGTGGGCTGACTTGAGAGTTGTGCAGAGATATGATGTGGAAGAGCAAATCTTCAAACAGGACTGCTGCATTCAAAATCTGGCATCTTCATTATTTTGAAGTGACGGAACATGACTCTTCTCAGTCCTGTTTTCACAGTGGGTAGCTTGGAAAGTTGTAGAATAGTTTTGGATTTTTCACATACTCTTTTCCGTTGTTTCCAGTTGTTTTAATAACTGGAATTGCTTTTCCCTGGACAGTGAATACATTTTAAAAGAGAAGGAGTGGTTGAAGGGAAACAATTGTTCTTAAATAAAGTGTAGCAGCGTTCCAAACAAAAGACGTAACACATAACAGCAATATGTAAGCTGGGACAAGAGAAGTTTTGCATATAGCGTTAAACAGCGTTTTTTAAAATGAGACTTCTACCTTTTTCCTGCCATTATGGTTTTCCTCTGGGAACTTGGGTATTTAGCCTAAATCAATCACACTTTAAATGAGCTTGCAGACGCAGGAAATTGAGCATTATTTTCCTCCATTTGTTTATGTCTGACATTTCACATTTCCAAGGATGTTCACAACTAATAACTGGAATATGTAGTAAGAAGACAGTGCAATTGGGATTGCCTCTTAATGCAGTCTGGACTACATAACCCCACCTTGCTATCTGGAGGGGTCTGGTTTCATTTGCTCGAATAGGCTCTCTTAATAGGTAGCAAGTTTTCTCGGTGGGTTTTCTTCGTACAGGTGTCCAACCATTACAGTATGGTCATTATCTTAACATGAATGACAACTAATGTCTGACTAAGTGTCTACCTGCCACAACTCGGTTTTATCGAAGACTCATTGTCTCATAAGAAAAATCTTTTCCACAAAGTCCCAGGACATAGCTGTGAATGTCTTCTTGGTGATTTATCACCTCAAGGGAAGAATTGCGTACCAAATGCTGGTCACCCTGCCATTCCTGAGTAAGGCAGACCTGAAGATCTGTCTCAGTAGGTTCTGACACCATGGTGTGGGCTAGAAGGCACTAAAAATGCAGACCATGCATTCACCTCGCTTGTAGGGTGCGGCTGAGAGACTGTGTGACTTGTTGCTACACGCTCCCTCCATAATGAGTAGAAAGTGAATGGTGCCCCAGAAGGTGAAACAGAGTTTCTAGGATTTGTGTTACCTCAGAATCTGTAGGACTAAAATTAAGTGAGATGAAGATTGGCCCTAGTTGGCAGGCTGATGGTTTTTTTTTGTTTCATCCTTCTGAATTTCTTGAATTGAAAGTAGGAGATACAGAACATGGAAAAATGATGATTGCTTGTATTTCAAAGGGATTAAAAAACCAAAAAAAAAGAGTTCAAGTTTTGGGTAATGGTTAGATTTTTCTATAAACCAGTCATCATACTTGTTTTTAAAAAGAATGGTCTTTTTACCCTTATTGAGTTATTGTAGGCATGGATTTGGGCCATTAAATTGCTCAGGAATGGAGTGGTGTGGAAGTTAGTGGAATGCCGTGAAACCCATTAGAGGTATGCTCTGTGCTAAATCAAAGGTGATTTGGAACTTAAAAGACCATGAAGTGGGAGAACCAATAAAGGAAGAGGACTTTATTACAGGAAGGGCTGCAACACCCTAGTGAACCTTTAGTAAATACAGAGACCACTAATTCAAACATTGGAATTGCTATTAGAGAACCTTTCTGAGATGAGCCGGTGCTAAAAATATGGGCTCTATGGAAGCCGTTGCCCTGAAGACACATACTCTAGAGATGTAACAGCTGGCTCAAGCTGTAAACAATTGCAAACGTTTTGCTTCAACCGTATCTTCTCAGGCAAGCAGAGAGAAAAAAACTGGAATACTTCACTGTGATATTTTCAAAATCAATGACAACTAACTGTAGCCTGTTTGGGGACCTGGATAATTGCAGAAAAACTTTGTAGCACTGCTGGCTGAAGTGCATTTCACAGTGGTCAAATGTTACAAAAGCACATCCTGATGTGTGGCTGCTTTGGTCTAAATAGGAATACTGAGCAAGAGTCTTGAGAAGACCGAGCTTTTGTGTACAGCAAAGGAGGGTACAAACAGGTATGCTAGTGTTGTGGGACAAAATGCAGAGAGTGTAAACTCTAAATGTGCGTTTTAGATCTTGAAGGAGGCTAGAAACGGAGAACAGCAGTTTCATTCTAAGTGGTTACAGTGAAAGAAAGAAAATAATGTTGGCAGCGTGATGCAGAAAGATGAATGGTACATTAATGAATAACTTCTCAAATGTGCATTTGTTAGTCACAAAAAAATTGAGGACATATATAGACATGCAGCTTTACAACAGATGGACATTAAGTTAAAGCTGAAGTCAGTAACATTTATTAAAGCAGTAGAGTGAGCAATTCCATATGATCATTTTTCACGTAACTCATCAGATGGAACCATAGTTTTCTGATTAATTTCTTGATTTTTCAAGTTCTCATAAATAGGTATTCACTGTCATTTACTTTGAACAACTGTGCATGATTTTTTTCTCTAAAGCAAAGATTTGTAACTCCAAAATAGCAGTATTAAAAAGAGGAGATAATTTTAAGGGGGTACCAATATTACTGTTAAACTTTCAGGTAGGAAAAGAAGAGCATTTTTTGAAGCTAGATTATGATATGTTATGATTTCCATAAACTAGATTTTGTAAACATAGAAGGAAGAGAAAATATGCTGTGGATTAAGTGCTGGTGGAAGATGCTAACTAATGTTTTATATTACCTTGCAGATAAAAATCTGCAGAAAAGTTACGTAATACCGTCATTATTCTAACATAATGTGCTGATCCCTCACTTTCGATGCTTAGTTTTGTCACAGTAGGTGACAACTGCATCAAAGTGACTATCTGTTTTGCGTATCTCTAAATACCTGTTGAAAGAATACCTATTTTGCTGATGGTTTTAAGTCATCAACAGTTATTCACTTGGAAGGGAAGCCATATCCTTATTCACTCCTCACAGCAAAGTGAGGAGTCATTAAATAATAGCGGCCTTGGTTTGAACCAATTTCAGAGGAACTAGTAGAATTTTAGGTTTGAGGCAAATACCAGAGAGATTGACACCAGTCTATGTATCCCTTACACATGGTAGTACATAGCCATATGTATTCAAGGGGTGAGTGAACACATTACAAAACCAAAAATCCATTGAGGATTGCTAACTAGATAGAAAACAGCTCCGACTCAGAAATGCCCTAATCTAAAGATGGTTGGAGTTTGGATGAATATTGAGGAAGTACCATGTGTACTAACCCTGTTCTTAAGCTCTTCCTAAGCATCAGCACTCAGCCACCGGCAGAGGTGGCATGATGGGGACATCAGCTTTGAGCCAGTACTGTTTTTTTGTAAGCTGTCTTGGAAATGGCCCTGGAAAAAAAAAAAAAGCAGCATGTTTGGAATGATTATAAGACTCATGATAAGTAAAATTGATCCTGAGTGTGTCTTAGTGAGTAAAAATACATGAAGAATACATGATAGTCTCTTTCTCTGTAAGTTTCTATTCTGCCTTCCTCTGTAGCTGATGTTATTGGGATATTTTTTGTTAAATTTGTAAAGTACACCTCATTCTGTTTATTTATGTTCTACATAAATACAGTGTGGCATGAATAGATAAATTATATAGTAAGTATTGGTTGTCCACACAACTACTCTGTCTCATAAATGCCTCTACAAAGTTCTAAGATTCACTCTCCACATTTAATTCCCTTTCTAGAATAATTCACGTTGTCTTTGCATGATGGATGAATTTCTAACGTGTCAGGTGGAACTTATGTATAGAAGATATATTTCTACTTTATTGGAGGTTATACCACCAATTTTCTTTATTAATTCTTTTTGAAAAAGTCATAAAGAAAAACAATGACATTTCAATAGAAAAACACCTTTTTTTTTTTTTTTGCCTTTGACAAAAATTACTGAAGTGGAAAGAGATATTCTTAGACATAGCTTTTCTCGGTGTAGTGTATGAAGTACAGTCATATTTCTTATTCTGTGACATATAACTTAGTGCAGGATAATCCCACAGATCTCTTCAACCTCACAGTGATAACTTAGAAAATCTTCAGTGTTGTACAATAAGAATTCCTCCTAGCTAGTAGTGAAAGCTATCAACTAAGATTTGGATCTTCAGTTTAATTTCTGTCTTTTTCTGCACTTGTTATGTAACATTAACCAAGAGGCATTATCTTTTCTTAATTTTCTAATCTATATTAAAAGATTAATGAGAAGTAGGGATTTTTGGAAAGCTGTTTTAAATTGGTAATGAATTTCCTTAGCTATATAAATATCTCCTGCCAAGCACATTTCTTATTCACCTTTATTTTTACTTAGATCCTGAATTTGCCTGAAGTTAGTAAGGATTCCAGATACAAAACTAATACACTCAGAGTCCAGAACAGAAAAGAACTTATTGACATATTGTCAACCCGGTAAGTTAATTCGAAGAGAAGAAATGACATTTCACCTGTTAATGCAAATAGTCATGTATAAGAAGCTCTCATCATGTGAAAATTTTACTTTACTCTTTGAGATACTTTATTTTTTAAAAAAGTATTGAGAACAGTTACTGATGTTAAATATATTGCCTTTTGCACACAGACTGTAGTGTGGATTAGCAAGAAGCCAGACCACAGAGTTTTCAGAAACCATTTTAACTTACTTTGAACTGTTAACTTGAGTTTCAGTGAAACAACCAGTGCTTTCTGCCTTCCTGGATGAATGTAACTCCTGGAAGTAAAATGCTTGGAGCATCATTTGCTTTTGCTGTGACTGGGATTTTAAAGTTTTCACTGAGAGTTGCTGTATCCAAGGGAGTTCCCACTTGATACTACTCCCTCACTGCTGTTTCTGTATTATGATACTCTGGGCCCCAAATTCTCCCTGAGTCAATCCTTTTGAAATCAAAAGAATATGTGCTTAGTATTCTGCTTGGGAATCATCCTATTAAGTACTTTAATTAAAAATTATTTAAGAGGAAGCTCAGGAACACTTTATTTGAGAAATTAAAATAGCTTGGTTATCTTCCCCATTGTGTTTGAGAAGGCCTTATTTCTGTGGAGTGCTCTTCTGTTTAATGGAGAGGTTGATATATCACATAAGAAAAAACCTAATCTGTGTCAAGCCTACCCAAAGATGGCTTCAGCAACACATCATACTTCAGGGGACGAGCAGAAGAGACAGTAATATCTACTGTTATTGATGATTCAAGAGAAGTCACACTATCATTTTGACACTTGGCCTGCATAATTCTTTGTCAGCAAATGTGTAACAATTATCATTTGGGTAATTTTATTTTTTTTTTAGGAGCATTAAGTCAGATGCCTCCCCTTTTCATTCCATCTGAGAAATGAGTTTCATTAGCACACCCCTCCCCCTCCTCTCAATGCCGCATATTTTTTGGATGTTGAGAACCAGTCACCTTGTATTAAAGACTGTAGAGAGAGTGATTTTCCCTATTGCTGTTGCACTTGCACTTTTGTGTCTGTCTTACCTGTCCATTTTCAGGTATCCTGCCCCTGATGAAATACTGAAATACCAGATGACTTTCCATTTTCAAATAATTATGGTACAACTGTTCATGATGAACTTTTGGAACTTGTCTTTTACTTGCCTTCCTATAACAAATGTATTCTGATAGCACAGATCATCACACTCTTCCTCTAAGGTTTAAGCCCTTGAAAGGGAGTAGTTATCTTTTGACCTACTTTTGAGCTCTTATATTCTTGACACTTAATCTTAGTTTCAAAGTTGGTTCATGTCAACTTATTTCTTGGAGTTCGATTCATTTAATATGGCATTTATCTGTAAAAAAATGCCATTTGTGACATTTATCAATACATCTCTTATGTACTGTGGTACTTTATGGAAGTTCTGTTTTGCCATCTACAGATCAATTACCTAATAGCTTGTTGCTTAATTGTGAATGCGGGGGGGGGTTTGTTTTGGTTTTTTGTTTTGTATTTTTTGAGTGATATCTGAATAAGAAGATGAAGTTCAAGAAACAGTTGTTCTTTGAATGAATCGCCAGAATTCTAATTTGCTTTTATATCTGTAGCTATTAGTTCATCAGATTACCTCATTGCTGTTTCAATTACTGCTTTATGTCTTTTTTTGTCAGAGTTTATATTCTGTTTTATTAGCATCATTTAGGCTGAATTTCTGTGTAATTTACATGCAAGTACAGATGTGATTGTATACACGCTTTTGGAGTGGTTGTTTTCAATAGTATTCTGTTACTTCGTATTATTGGGAATTCATCTGGCATTCAGTTTTAAAACAGTGACTATAACAAACACCTTTGGCATTCTAATGGAGGTTGAATATGTTTCCATACACATTCCATGGTAACTTTGCTTTTATTCACTAATGCACAGTTGTTTGTAAAATTATTTGTGGTTCATTTTTGAAGTTACTTAGAGAATTAAATGAATAGTTTCTCAGTGCTGAAAAATGTCAGCCCCTGAGAAATGAAGGGAAATGACAAAAGAGTAATAACAAAATTTCCCTGAGAAATACCTTAATTAAATCACTGATTGCTTGATAGTATTGCAGCTTCCAGCACATGGAAATAAAAACTTAAGGTGCATTAGTTGGATAGAAACACCTGCAGAGCCTCCCATTCGCTCACCATATGTACACTGCTATCCACCTGACAATGAATTTGTGGAGACATGAGCTGCAGCAGTTTAGAAGGGATGGGAATTTTTTGACAGGAGTCCCACTACAGTCACTTTTGTTGAGATAAGCCCCTCCTTTGTGTGGTGGAAGGCAAAAAGGAACACAAAAGTCCTTTAAAGATTTAGTAAGGCCATTCATCCTTGTCTCATTTTGATTCTGTGCCAGCCAGGTTGCGTATGACTTGAGGCAAAGTAGCTTTTTATCCGGTGATGTTGGTAATGGAAAAAGTCAGCGAACTTGTTTGGTGTGCGCCAGGCTGAGCAGTAAAAAGCAGGTAAAAATTTGCATTGATGTATAGGGATCTGGTGATTCTTAAATGTTCCTTCTCTTTTCTACACATTTCGAAACATAAATGGGAATTATGGTCCTGTAGTGGAATCCTTTGAGATGCTGCTGCTGATAAGGCCGGTGAAAAGATTCACAGATATGTTCTGTCTCAGAATCTGAACAGTAATTATGATGACTAGAAGTGCATGAGGGGAAACATATGGTTGTGTTTCCTTCCCTTTACCCCAACCCCTTTTGCTGCAATTGTCAGTTTATACATTCTTCCTGTTCCACTAAGTCATTCGTATTTTAAGCGCCATTTCTATGGCAGATACTTGATACTCTTTGCAGTTGCTTGCATGTATCACTGCTGTTGCACAGTAGATATAGCATAGAATCATAGAATGTTGGAAGGGACCTCTGGAGGTCATCTAGTCCAACCCCCCTGCCAGAGCATAGATATATGCATACTTTTTTTTCCAAGCTGCCGATGCTGTGACAATCTTGTTGAGCTGAGGTCCCATAAGCCTAGAGTAGGCCTCCATTGACCTGTATAATGTGTCCTCTTCCTCCTATCTGTTTTGACCTATTTCTGGAGGTATGATTTACCTTTTCCTATTTTTCTTAATTTTCAAAGTGAACTAACTGCAATTCATGTGTAACTTCTGAGCACCTAGCAAGCACACAAAGTAGGATTCTTAACCTCCTTCTCTTAAGGAAAAGGATTTCTCAGATTTTATTTAGGAATAGAAGGAGATGTTCAAACGTACTCAAAGGGTCAGCGTTGAATTCACAGCATGTGTGGAGCTGAAATTTTAAAAGACATCTGAACTCTGAATACCAAGGAGACAGTCAATGCCTGTCCTTTGCTAGGGTAAATGTTAAGCAATTGAGACTTTTTAGCCACAGTTTTATTCTAGATGTATGCACAAAGGAAACATTGGTACAATCAGTCAGTATTAAGGAATGCTGTTTTTTCAAAAAAAGGCTGTATCTTGGGAATTCTTGACTCAAATGACCTCTAATCCAGATCAATAATTCTACTCACCACCTGCAGTAACCGTGCCAGATTTCAAGGCAGTTAGATAAGCATGGGGATTATATAGCACTTAGAAGAAATTGACCTTTAAACAGAAGACTTTTCAGAAAGGTGTGAAATGACCTATTCATCACAGTCAGATGTCCTGAGCTGAGTGAGAATACAAGATGGAGGTGAATATCGCTTGAGACATAAATGTAGCTTGAAACAACAGCTCCAAGAGGTGTGAATTGCTCCATTCGTTTCAGAAAGTGTTTTCTCATCCTCTCTCTTCCCTGACAGAGGTGAGTGAAGCACATCTGTCCTTTGCTCTTCACTGCAGCTTGCTGTCTGCTTACAATATCTCAACTCTCTCTGTAGAGTACACATGAAAGAGAGAGGGGGCGAGGGGGAGAGCAGGTAGGGAAGGATAAATTCTCATATCCATAGAGATTGTCAGATCTCAGTAGAAGGAACTGGAAGGTAGACCACTCTGGAGTGGTATGCTGCTTCCCCAGCTGTCATACTGGGGCAAGAGGAAAGAATTACAGAAATGGGTCCCAGATCTCTTGAGAGGGGGAGTGTTTTTCAGTTCCATCATCTAAGGGGAAATGAGTACAGTGCTGTAAGGATATTCACAGGGAAGAAGAATATAGGCCTGCAGGTTATTTTGTACTTGCTTTACTTGCTTTTGTACTGGTGGTGGTGTTCCTTTCCTAGCTCTGGTCCTCTTCCTGCTATGCTTTTTTTTCCTGTCCCCACTGTCTTTCTCTGACTCCCCCAGTTTCTTCTTTCTCTCCCACTGCTGGCATTTGTGTATTTACTACGCTTGCTTTACAAAAAAGGAAGTATCTGTGCCTTCTGTATCTTCCTCTTTATTTAGGTGACATTTTTGCCAAATGACAACAAAGCAGAGCTCTGACAAAGCAAATTGCCTCTGAATGCCTTCCTTTTCTGGGTGTGTGCCAAGAGTCAAATTTAAAATGACCCTACCTGTGTGGAGGTCAGGTTCAATGGCAACTACTGAGGCCCCTGAGAGTCCCAGCTCATGTGAGAACTGACAGACTACAGAGCGCTCTGGTTTTTATGTTTCCAGTGGAAACCTCTGGTTTGTGAGTTAGATGTACATCTATACACAAGAACCAAGTTTTTGTTGTTGCTCCACTACCACTCTCCCTTCCGCTTTTACATTTGCTTCCTCTGGAACAGAATAGTACCAGGCACAATGTGGATTATTTTGTATGTGTGTCTGTATACAAGCATATGTGTATATATGCATACATATGTCAACACATATAGTGTGCACATGAAATTGGAGAGGAATCTGTGCAAAAGCTGGTATAATGCCAGTTTTAAGACAAGCTTCTTTGGGGAAGCAGGCTTAATCTGTTGACCTCCTTCTTCAAATTACTCCAGAAGTTGAACGTTAATCCTACTCTGCACCTAGTGCAGCTAAATATGTAATCCAAGGTACTTTGGGAAAATAACCTGTAAATGGACCAGAGTGTGTGGGGTTGTGTGGGTGCAGGATGAAGGGGAATAGCAACTATGCCATCAGCCTTTAAAGTGAAGCAGCTCACATAATGAAGAATGCATAAATTCATCATGATTAGTGCTCCTGCGGCTATAGCTAAATTATTGTAGACTTAAAATCGGAAGTGTTAGGGCTGGAGATGATTCTGAGTGGAACGTCTATTCCTAGCAGTTATATTTTAAAGCCCGTGTTCTTGACCGTGCACCACAGCTGCATGTTGCATATATAAGTGTGAGGGGAAAAGGGGAGAAGGAATGAGCAGGAAGGAAGCACGGAGGAACCTGATCCTCAGTTAATGAGCTTTTTCTAAATTGTTTCCACCTAGTAACAGAAGAGAAGGGCACCTAAAGGGGAAAGTGTATTGTGAAATGTTTACTTTGCCTAATGAGTAGCACTGTTAAACTCACACTTGTTGAGACACATCCAGTCTCTGTCAATCTCCTTCCCTGTCCCCACCATTTCTTTTTCTAAACCAAGAGCCTTGCAGACTGAAGTCGCTGTTGATAACAGTACAGAAACGAGCATCTGGTTGTTTACTGCTTCAGCAAGGCAGGTATCTGAAGTTTGAAAGGTAATTGGCTTTGATGTGGCACAGCTGGTGAGATTTACTTTCTCCAGTTGTCTGCCTCATCATCAGTGCCTAGATGGTTGAGCTGTGTGAGCATCATTTACCAGACTGCTACAGTTTGCTTTAAAATGCTTTGTTTTAAATTGTTATTAGTTTTGTGTTGACTTTATGTGTGCAACTGATAGAGATCTAAAATGTCTCAAACATCTGATTGTTGGAGTGGGTAAGTTTCATACATGTATGAAGTTCAAAATCTTTTCTGAAAAGGAACTTGCCAACTTTTTTCTGATGACAAATGTTGCTAGTTACAGGGCTGCTGAAATCAAGGGAGATCGTCTAATTGATTTTTGAATGAGCTTTTTGACCTGACCCTTGTTAGCTCTTTACTCCCCTTGAGCAGTTAAAAGAAGAACAGCAAAATCAATATAGCTTTCCCTTATTCGCAATGTGCGTTTACTGATGTGTGTTTACCTAGCTGATTTTCAGTTAATTTGCACTTCCTTTGTCGTAACTGTAGAAGTTATAGTCCTTTTGCTTACTTGAGGAAAACAGGAAGGGTTGTGAAAAGGGAGTACATTTCTAGGGTGCGTAGTCTAATGTTATCGGAATCCAAAAAGGACTAGTTCTGGAACATGCTGGATTTTACTACTCAGGAGCCATAAGAAGCACATTTTGCAGTATGGACGTGTTTCCCTCTCTCTGATATGCTTTTCTTTAAAAAAATCACATATGTTTTTAAAATAGCATGCAAAACTTCATAAAGGAACAAGAACGTCTGTTCATCTCTAGCACGAATTCTGCATATAAAGGTGAAGGTTTATTGATAGTTCTATTAAACTGGTAACAATATTTACAGTATGCAAAAAGTTAAAATAAGTTTCAGGTTGGATTTGTGGTACCTACAAGTAGCTGGACTTATATAGCTACCACTTACAACATGTGACAACTTTTAAGGTAGTTGACATATCCATCAGCAAAACATGTCAGTACAATCTTGTTGATCCCAAAGATTTTACGGGTCTTTTATGGTTTGCTGAATGATTAATCAGTAACCAAGAGGAGACTAATTAGGCACGAACACAGAGATGCTTACAGGCTGTTGAGTAAATACTGTAGTATTCATTTTGAAAACTGTAATTGTATATTTACTGTACACTAAGAGATAATGATTCATTATTTGAATTTTCTGAAGTTTTTTTCTATGACTTTTATTTTGTATAGTGTCTTCCATATATGCTACTGTAAGAAACTATACAAATTATTTTACCGAGTTAACTGCCCTTAAAGACATGATTAATAGGGAAGAGAGAAAATATTGTAGATATTTGAAAGTAAATGGACTGTTGATAGAAACCAATGCAAAAGCCATAATGCAAACTTGGGTTGTGCTAAAAAACACAAGAATGCTATTGTGGACTTCAGCAAGAACAGAGAAGGTTTTTGTGATTGACTGCATGTAAAAAGCTATTACTGATCCTAGATGTTGCTGTTCCATCTGCATTTGGTAGCTGTCCAAATTACTTTTCTAAATTAATTACGATAAGCTTCCTATAGGAAAGAGCAATATTTTTCTGCAGTAGTTGTCCTAAAGTTACTTAGTGTGGAATTGGGTAGTTTTATCCATTAGAGAAATGCGGATGCCCTTCCACATAGGATGTATCTATGATTGAAGGTTCCTTAGGAAACGTAGAAAATGGGATATATGCAAAGAATGCACACAAAGTATGGTTAATTCATGCTTTAGAAGTCTTTATTTCATTGAAAGACAGTAAACTTTGTTTCCTTTTTAGAATTAATAATTCAGGATGAGTAACCTACTATATTTTAATAGGTCAGATGTGTTTCTAACTCATTAAAGCCATTTCATCCCACTTGTGCAAGTCAAGCACTTCCTTTTTTGCGATTAATAATCCAGTCTCCCATTTTTTCATTAGAATTAGTTGGAAAGCAGAGGGTCATTTAGGTCTTACTTCTTAACAAGCAAAACTACACTTGTGGCTTATGTAAGGAAGTTAGGTGTAAGCCCTTTTTATTTGATATTTAATTTTTGGACTTTTGGAAGCTATTTCTTATATTGTGCTGTAAAGTTTTTTGATTAATTTACTGAGTGTATAGTTTAAATTTAGAGTTTTTCATTTAATGGTGCTTGCTAGATTTATGCATTGAGGAAAATATATTTATTTGGATTTATTCCCATGAAATAACATTTTAATTATTTTAGCTCATGCTATACTTTCTAGTCTTACAATGTCTTTAAGCATGAAATACGTGTAATGTTAAATGTTTTGGAATCTAATGCCTCATTTCAATATTGCAACTTCAGTAGCTTCATGAGTGCTGTGTGATTCAGGGCAGAAGAGGCTTAGAGGGCTGCTTGAAATGCAAATAAGACACCATGGAGATTACTACCTTTCTTAGTAAAGGAAGCCTTAGTACAGGCTTTGCAGTCATGGTCTTAGCAATGGGTTTGTTCACCGTTGGGGTACGTATCCTTTTCTCAGAGGGTTTTTTTTCAGAAAGGCCCTACATTCAAGCTTCATAGCACAGACTAGTACAGTAAAAAGTAAATTCTTTTGAACTTCTAAAATACTGGTAATAATTGTAGAAAGCTAAGCTACAGATTTAAAATGATTCTACAAATAAATCGTAGATAATTTAAATGTCATTTATGTGATTATATCTATAGCAGATGGAGCATTTTAGAGGGAAAAGAGACTAATCTGGAAATACATGAAACTGTGGTGTGAATAACATGGTTGAGCTCTCCTGCAGTCACTGAGTATCATTGAGGTTCCATAGACAGATAAAGATCCGTTTGCAAGTGTCATGCTTCAGACTTCAGATGCTGTACAGTCTTGGATTTGTTTTTTACTAGCTTAAGTTTGGAAGCTAGACCATTGTACAGCCTTGTACGTTTTCATCAGTGATTTTATTTATATGCATATAGAAAAATTACATTATTTTCCCTGTGAAGTACAGTAGAAGACAGCATAAATTTTTCAGTTGAGAAAAATTATATACTAAGTAGGATATTTATAAAAGACAATATCAAAGCAAAGAAAATTGTTTTAAAACAGGTGTTAAGAGGAAAAGGATTGCCCAGGCCTTGTAAATTCTTGCTGATAGAGCTTTTTGTTTTCAGGAGAGAAATTAAGTTTTTACTTCTCTTGAAAGTTTTTGTTGAAGGTCTTTACTTGATATTTTGGAGAGCCGAGTATGGTATCAATTGATACCTACCAACCTAAACATCAGCCTTTTGCTATAAGGAAGGCTTACGGTATTTAGTTGTGTAAGTGCTGTTAAAAAGTTACATTTAAATTGAGGGAATGATGTGTACAAGTTCGGGGGGTGGAAAAATATTGCAAGTTTATGCAGCTTGTGCAGCTGACATCAGAGGTAAACTTGGGCATATTTTATTCATGCCTTATCTTTTATCAGATTTTTGAAACAGTATTTCTCCCTCAATGCTATATATCAGATATTGCAATATATAAAACACAACTGAATGAACGAAATAGTTGCATGCTGTTGCTCTCAAAATCTGAATAATAGACCTTTATTGGCAGTGGTGATGTTCTGGTTTGTTTTTAAACAGTTTGCTTAACAGTATGCTCTCAACAGCCTCTTTTAACCACAAATAAAGGAAGCTATTCTACATCAGATTTAGGTCAACAGTTTCAATTTCAAGAGAAAATGCCCTGTGTCTCCTTTGAGGGTGATGGAATGTGAGATTTTACATCTCTGAGTTTAAAGCTTTTAGGAATTCTCTCCAACCACCAATAAATAAATTAATAAGAAGACCAAGACAATTGTTAGTTCCATTTAAAACCAGTGTTTCTTTAAAACAGAACATCTTTTGTTTTCTACAGAATTGTGGTATTTTTTTCTGTCTGTTACATAAGAAGGAAAAATCTAAGCAGAAGCTAAAATTTCAGAAACTTGTACACCACATTGAGTCACTTGTAATAATGTTATTGAAGAAGAATGTATGTCTTGGAAATTATTCAGATTTACCATGACATCAGGAAGTAGCATACTGATTATGCAGATGTAGATAATTGACACTCTCCTTGAAAAGGCTTGATTTTTCAGACTGTCTCTTAAATCCAAAAGTTGTGTGTGTGTAGTTTTTGTTTTTTTTTTTTGTTTTAAACTCAGGAGGATATTTATAAGCTCTTCCTTAAAAAGAAGTACCAGGAACATAATGTAGCAGGGCTTATTCATTACTAATAGATCAAGGGAATGGCGATAGAAATACTGAGAATTAGTGATGGTCTTCAGCACCATGGTTATGATGTGAGTCCAAGAGTCCTCTTGTAGACATGCTGTCTTTTGTTAGAAATGAAATAGTAGTGGAAGTTGAGGTGTCAGAAAAAGCAGTAGCTGAAAAAAGCTTTTAATTTATAAAAAGCGACTTGGTAGTCCATGAATTATGAAGGGAAGTGGCTCGGTTGCTAGCAGAGAGTCCACACAGTTTTGTATAAATAGCACCAATAACTGATGGGAAACAGTTTTTCATGTGAATTGTATTTACACTCTACAGTAGTTTGACCCCCAAACCTTAGTAACAGAATATATGGATTATGAGAATTGTCGCCAAACAGAGAGTACTGAAGGGAAATACAGATTATATCTTAGGTTAAACTCAAGCTTTCCTAATCGCTGCAATCACTGAAGAAGGAAGGTACCTCTGTATAGGTACCTTTTTCCCCCAGTTTCCTGTAATTTGCGTGGTTCTAAGTATGGTCAGCAATAGAGTGCTAAATTAGATAGACCCTAGATGTAGTCAGCCATAAAGAAAATACCACTCTTGGACACGTCTTTACCATGAAATAACTTTACTATTCAATGAGGTGTGTAATTGAGCAGTGCAATAATTTGACACCCATTTACTTTAGAAGCGATGCTTGATTATGCTTCATTTCTTCAGAAGTGACACTTCATTTTATAGTATGTTTTGCACTTTTAAAGCCTTTTATTCTGAATTTTCTGTATTATAGCTCCTTCCATTTTTACTGGCATTATTTCTTAACTTCACGTGTATTCAGCAGGAGTAAAGCTTATGTTTCAGATGAAGAGCAGTGCAAAACTGGTGGATTTTCCTATTTATTTAGAATGCAAAATGCATTGGGTATCAGGATTTATTCCCTCAAAGCTTTGGGAAGTCAGTCTGGACAGGGAGACAGACAAGATAAGACGTTAACTGGGAAGCTTGCATTCATACCTATGCCACGTGCTTAATATAACCGTAACTTGTCACCATCACTACTTTTTATCTTCAGTCTAAAAGTAGTGTGAAATACTTCGCAGCCTATCTGCGCATATATATATAAAAAGAAGTTTACAAATTTTGAGTTAGGGGGGTTTGTGCTTTTGGGCTTTGTCTGTATTAACTTTCTGTCAGAAACTTGGGGTTTTTTTTTTTCGTAGTAACATGCTAGAAGTAAAGCTGAATTTTACTGACATTG
Source organism: Chionis minor (assembly GCA_013398295.1). Classification (NCBI taxonomy): domain Eukaryota; kingdom Metazoa; phylum Chordata; class Aves; order Charadriiformes; family Chionidae; genus Chionis; species Chionis minor. The sequence goes on from VZSF01003866.1 coordinate 229,235, forward strand.
TTCCCGATAACGCTTGAGGAACTCTGAACTGGTGAGCTACAGAATACCAGTAACTGAGTGTCCCTTATCAAGGTTTCTATTCTTTTCATTTCCATCAGGTCTTTAAATCGCACCTAATTTCTTCTCAGTGTTGTATGTATCATGAAATAGATCTTTCCTTTCTAATAATCTGGTAGACCTCTGTGTTATTTACCTTCATGAAATTTAAGATATGATCTCCAAATGAGTTCACCTTTGATTTAGAATCCTGGGGGCTGCAGAAAATACTGTCTCTCAGTGACTTGTATTGCTTCAAGAGTGTGTTTTCTTCGTGTATGTAACACTGCCAGGCAGATGAGGAAAGAAAGAGTACGTAGGAAGACAAGGGAAATAGCGTGGTGCTACCTGATATGGAATTGAATGCTTAAAAAGAATTAAGCTGAGCTTTTTGTATGTGATACAAGGACATGGAGCTCTGTGTTTGCCAGCATAGGCACGGTGTATGTATGCTGAACCGGATGTCCTTAGGATAGGTTATACAATCGTACAACAAATAACTATGTAATCAATGTTGTTATCTGACCAAAAAATGTGGCTGTTAATGCTGACATATGTTTTGAATGTAATGGAGGGGAAAAAACCTGTGGTGCTTCACATCAGCTTTCAGTGAGCAGTGTCGTATGTTAGACTCGTACCCACATTATATATATCTTTTTGTTGTTAAATACGTACATAAAAGAAAACAAATGTGAAGCACATTAGTGTAATTAAGGACTGGAGGAAGCCCATTGATCCTTATTTGAAACTGCTGATAAATTTGGCTTTACATCATTGCTGGATTGCTTCAGATAATCAGATAGAAATAGAAGTCGGTTCAGCTATGTTCTTTCCTCTATGTCTTTGGGGTTTGCATTTCTGAAGAACATGTGTGGTATATTTTTGTGATGTTATTCACTGCGTGGGAAGAAATCAGTGGGGAAGAGTATGGAAGCAGTGAGAGAGAGAGGAGACATGCTATACGTTTTTCGGAATCTGAAAGCACGGAGTTGAAACCACATGCTTCTTATTTGCTCTTAGGCTTTCAGAAAAAACAACGATCGAGTGGTTGCAGCGCTTTGAAGGTAGTGGGGTTCCATATGGCCCAATCAACAATATGCAGCAAGTGTTCTCGGATTCTCAGGTTGGTTCTCACCAAGTCTTTTCTATACATTACTACATGTGTTTTACAAATGCTGAGTAATGATCACTTTTCCTGCCACTCAGACCTGGTTTCAGCTACTTTAAAATGGGATTTGAGAGTTATATGGTGGATTAAGTTATATGGTGGATTGAGTTTGAGCCAATAATGTGGCATAATAAGAAATAACTACAGATCCTTAAATGAATTATGTGCTTGGGAATACAGATTTTGCCATAGTGCTTTAAACCATAGGTATTCCATTTCTTGTATGGAGTGTCTTTCAAAAATGACTGGTAAAACAGGTAAAGAAGCTATAATATATATTTTGTAATTGCATTTTGTCAGATAAATATGCAGAAACATACCTTTCTTGCTGTCCACAAGCATCTGATTTTTTTGTATGGAGTATGGATAACCAGAATCCATGGGCGACTTCTTGACTGGAAACAGAAAAATGAAGCACAAAAGTCATGTATAGAAAGATTTTAGCCTTTTCTTGGCCTGGTGGTTTTCCTGGCTGAGAACAGTTCAGATTTTTACTTATTTATTTTAAATTTTAAGTCTTTCACTGAGTTGCGTCTATACTGAATTATAAAAAATATTTTTACTTTTGAGTAACTCTGGAGTTATGGTATCTGCATATTCCGTGATCCTTTCCCTTCTTCTCACCCTCTGGCTTATGATGGGTTAAAGGGCCCAACACAAACAGAATTATACTGTCTTGAATAGTGTAATGGAGTATTTTACAGCTATTCTATTGTGTGATGAATCTCCTTTAAATTAATTTCTAATAATTGGAGTAACCAGACAAATGATTGGCCATTGCAGGAAAAAAACCCAGCCAATTTTATACGTGGCCATGTATACTGTCAAAAAGTGTTTGTCAGGATTGTGAATATGATTGTAGTCTCTGGGAAAGAAGAACTGGCCAAACAATCTTTTATTATAAGAGAATATGTTTGCTATAAATATGTTTATTATACTTTTAGAGCTCTAAGACAGTATTTGTTAAGCTACTGCAAGCAAAGAAGGGTTTTTTTCTTAAATAAATATGCTCTTTCTCCTTAAAATGATGTAGTATCATGCTGTAAAGTATGCATGGGCCAAATGTTTCACTTCATAACTTTCACAGGGATTAAGGTTGGGCTTTGAAGAACATACAGCAAGAGTCTTTGTTTTACTGAGGACGTGGTTGACTTGGCTGTACTTGGGGCAACGTTGGAAAAATATTCTTGGGGTTTTTTTTGATGCTGTGAATTTTAAGAAGTCAGATCCATTCTGAAAGAGAATGCTTTTTGAAACATAGTATGTCGTGGGATGACCATTACCTCCCAAATTGAAAAGAGGCTAGCTTGGTTACCTTGCTTTTGTTAGAATTCACCTGAATTTTAAATAACCTGACATAATTAGCTTATCCATAAAAGATATCACAGTGCTTTGCAGATACCACCATATGGCAGGTTTTTCAAAATATTTTCCCATAAAGGGGCATACTGATCTATTTTGTTCCTCATGAAACTGCTTGAAAATGTTATCTTTTCTACACCCTTCTCAGAAATAAGTGGCGCTCAGACACTGTGTTCTTTTTACTATTGGAAATTAAATGTCAGTATTTGCGGTGGTGCTGCATGTTATACATTCACTTCATTTCTGGTGCTGCCTCCCTCCTTAAGCATTTTCACACTTACTGTTCTGTTCAAGGGTAGGGGATAAAAAAAAAGACTACAGTTCTTTTCTTATTGAAAAATGGAAAAGTGTTGATGTTTTAAGGTATTACTTTTATGGCAAGATATTTGCTTTACATCACTTACATAAGATTAAGCTCCCCAATCCACACTTACATATCTGACAGGCCATCCAGCAGACCACCAATTCAGAGGGTAGCATACTCATCTTCTTAAGTATACTTTTCAAATTTCTACAGAAATTTTTATTTTTATAAATTTTTAGCATGGTGAAGGACTTCAGACCTTCACATGTGGCTTCATTGCCCTGAGTCACTTATCCGTAGCTTGGATATAGAGACTTAGGGGATAGTTCAAGTAAAGCTTTTCACCTTCACATTTCTTCTGAACTTTAGCTTTTTGCCGTTGCACCTTGCCCAGTCTCCCTCCACTTGTTCATCCTTCTGCTGCTGTATAGACAGCATGCATCTGGGATAAGCATGCATGCTTGTGCTTTGCTCCTTCATGAACCATTCTGCAATTTTGGTTTCTGAAACCTCAAAAAGCATGACGGTGCCCTGAGACTATGTCTAAGACTAGGGAAGAAGTCTAGCGACACCTGAGAATCTGTAATCGAGGTATCCTCTGCACTATGAAATCCCAGTTATAACAGAGAAAACCCAGCATCACCAACAATCACAGCGAGATTTTTCTCATGTGTAAAGCTCAACCCAGTCGTTAAGTATGAGAACTTTGTAATCATTCTTCACAGTGTTCCCATTATACTATGGTGGGTTTTTTGAGGCTCAGTTTAGATCAGAAAATGCATTTCTAGGAAAGATGTCACTCAGCTTCCATTTAATAACCTTACTTACTAATACTGTATAACCACAAGTAGAAACAGCGTGATGTGAAATGGAGTTTTATCATAATGCAATAATGCGCTTTCCATAGTTATTTGCTTTCAACCATTGCAGTGGCTCCAGAAAAACATCAAACCTGGTGATACTTCAATATATACAAGCTCTAATCTACCTCTAATAGATAATACCTAGGTTTTGCTAACCTCTTCAATTTTGGGTGTTACCAGCAGAATTGGATCTAAACACAATTCCATTTTTTAACTTCATTTTATTGCCATTGTGCTTCTATTTGATCTATGGATTTTGATATCCATAACACGGCCATCATTCATTATACGTGCAAGTCTCACACCATGAGTGACCAAGATGCACTGCGTGGATGTCAACAATCGTCAGAACATATGCCAGCTCAGATGTCAGTAACGCTGCTGCAAAGAGTGCGCTGGGCTGGTACCAGCCAAAGACAGAAATCCTGGGAGCAGGTTGGAATAATGCAAGGGAGGAATGGAAGCAAGTTTGAGGAGATAGGGAAGACACGTAAAGGAGATGACTGAAATGGTCTAATGGAACTTAATCAGCAACAGGTGGGTCGTGTTTTCAAATTTTATTTTATTTTAACTAAAAGGACCTCAGAACTCTTAAGGCCACGAGAGGTTTGTATAACTTCTTCTATAAACTGAGATAAAACAACACATTTTTGATCCCAGGACATTTTTGTTAATATCATTAACAGCGTCAATCATATTCCAAGTGAACTGCCAAAAACATGACGTTTTTTTACTAAGTTGGAGTGCCAGGTGATACTGTTTTTTCCATGAATGGAGTGAAACATCCACTTTTCCCACTGATTATAATCTTTTATTCATTTGTGAAGTTAAAATGAATACCACAGGCATTTGTACTGCTAAGTCAATCAGTCTGTGGATAGAAGTATATGCATACTTGTGCATGTATGGATAAAAAGGCTGAGAGAAAAAGAGGAGCAGATTTGCTAGTTAAGGCAACAATTTTCTTAAAAACGACGGGGAGGAAAGAATGTTTGTAGAAGTTCTCACAAACTCTTAAAAGTACAGTATAGACTATTTTAATGAAGCTTTTTATAGTCAAAGTTTTTCAAGCTCTTTTTAAAAAATGTGTTCTTTTAACCAGGCCAAGATAGCACAAACATTAAAGGAATTCTTAAACGTTTTAAAAACTTACTAGTGACCTCAGTATGGTCCCATTTAACATACCCTGGGGAATATGTGTATGAAATACAATGTGGTTTGAGGTTTTCCAAACAAAACAAACTTAAAAGAGAATACAATTTTTAATAGAAACTGTTCAAATTCTCCCAAAAGATAAAACAAAACCAGGTACGCACTGTACTGCAGCTGAGTATGAAAGAGCAAAGATCTCTGCTGGTTCAGTGAGGAGACTGAAGGGGTTTTTTTGTTTTCTTTAAAACATTACCCTCCTCTTTTTCGCAATGTAATTTCTTTCACACTTCTTATACAGTGTTATTACTTTTTAATTAAATGGCCGGCATGTATAAGACGCAACGAAACAACCCAGAAATAATATGGGTGGTTTAATAAATTGTTTGTTCTCTGATGTTTTACCAGATTAAATCCGTTGATGTTGATGAATTTTACTGTATGAATGCTGCCAGCTGAAAATAAATATGAAAGCCATGCAATGGTACTTCCCCCGCACCCCCCCAAAGCAGTTACAGTCATACCACACAAGTTGAGTACATCAGGTGTAAGACATCACCCTGATGCATCACTTCTGAGAAATATGGGGAGGGAAATATCGGAGCTGAAATATCACAGCTGGCCCTGATTTCAGCTCCTGCCAAACACCTGCAGACTCTAAAAGGATACCAAAACAAAACTCCACCCTGTGGCAAGAGGCCATCCCTTAACAACCCTTCCCTGACTTTGCATCACTATAAAAATTAATTTAACATTTTTTACAGAAACTTTAGTCTTCCTGTCCCAGAAGGCCATTACAGTTCCTTTAGCCATTTCTCTGAATAAGCCTCAGAAAAAGCCCCTACAGTAAACTGCAGTATTGAAATATCTGATAGCTGGAAATTATATGATGTTTTAAGTTTATTATTTGTGGAAACTTATGAAGGTGGCCATTTTTTTATTAACCTCCGGATTGCCTCTTATTTTGGAAGTCATTTCACTTGAACACATACTGGCAAAAATTTCCTAGCATCTGGTAAAAGCTTCTACAATCAGTGTTGTAAATGCACAGAACAGCAAAAGATATAAAGTGTGTTGGTGGTTTTTGGTGGGTTTTTTATTATTTTTTAAAATCATCTTATGGATGGTTGTTGTTGGTTTGGGGTTTGGTTTTGTTAAATGTGACCATGTTTTAATTGTTACTCTTTGTTGAAATAGACTTTTGTTGCCCATTGAGGGCTGCCCCAAGTCAAATGAAATTATATTCACGTCCATAATACTGCAGTATGTGTAGTTTTTACATATAGAGGTTTCCGCAACTGAGAAGCAGTTGATGAAGCCCTGAGGTAATATGATGTGTCTGAAAGTAATTCCTAACAGACAAGAGAAAGAGAGGAATTAAATTTTGCATGTGTCTATTAAGTAAGTACTAAAACTGGTTGGAAATTTTCCGATGGAATGTTTTTCCATTTAAAAATGCCAATTCATTGAAAGTGAAACGTCCACATGAAGGTGTCTAAAATTAAATTCTGTTTTGAAACAGAAATTCAGCTCTATTCCTGCCTGTTTTGCTAAGTTGAAAATGTGTACTGCCTAGCTTTGATTTGGTGTTTCAAGCCAACTTTTTACTTCAATTTTTAAATTTTATGCAATGAAAAAACCCCACACCACCAACCATACCCAAGCCTTTAATTTTGTTAAAAGTATTTCTTTTATGCTAAATTACAAATGTTTTCAAGCTTTTGGTCTGTGGGAAATTTAGGAAAGTGGATTCTGTTCTGAAGTGGAAAGCATTAAGGAATGGAACATAGTTTGAAGAAGTGAAATGGAAAATCCAGTTCTAAGACTGTTTGTAATATGTAATTCCCACATATATATAGAATTATGCAGAATTTATATCTGTTACGAGATAGTCCTATATCCAGATGTTATAGGAAGGGCTCAAAATGAGACATGACTCGTATTTTGGTATAAGGAATATTGGAATAGGAGGTGTTTTTTAGGTTTTTGGCTGTAGTGAAATGTGGTCCATGGTTATGCCTTGTTTTTGTCTAGCCTGCCTATCTTACAATGATAGTTAGAGAGCTTATGGTGGAGAAGTCTTCAAATATGATGGGGTTCCAAATAAAAATGGATGTTTATATTAATGATAGACTTTTGTTTGTACACACATTTAGTATACATCTATTGTCTAGATAAGGAAAACAATGATAAAGGAGGTAGCTCAATACTTTCTGGTATGAGGTTTTGGTTTCAATTGCCTATGACTTTGCAGAATTTAAAAGCTTGATCTGAAATTTCCAGTGCTGGTTGTCTGCCTAAGTCTGAAGTACATTTGGAAACATTTCTGATAAAATGATCCATTCGTGTTTGATAACAAGTTTCCAGAAATTTATTGTCAACCATATCAACATACTTTTAGGCCTGTTTTTTGCCTGGGAACTCTGCTGCTCATTTTTAGAGAATTAGTTCTTCTGCAAAGAGACTTGGGCAGGAAGTTGAATGCAGCATCATAAATATGCTCTTTTGCTGTCCCATGATTTTAACGGTGGGGGAGGGAAGCTGACTGAATAAAGAGGAATGAAGCCCCAGACACTGTGAGCAAAAGATAAGCTTTCAGCTGCTGCCGCATATTCTGATCTTTTATGTGTTTTGTGAGCCCAAAGGTGTCAGCTTTGCTTGAGACCTGTATTAGAAATTGTATAATTACACTAGCTAAAATGGTTAGGCTTTTTCAACACCTGAATTTTGATCTCTAAAAATGTCACAATAAATAAGTAAGAACAATACAAATAAGAAAATTCACCAACGACTTTTTTTTTTTACTGTAGAAGAATCTCTAATTCATAAGCATTGTGATATTTTTAAGTCAAGTAGCATCTTTCTGGTCTACCCTCTTCCTGAAGCGTGCGGGATAAACTGGACTGTTGAGTAGGAGAGCATTTAGTCTGCCTTGTGAACCAGGTTCCTGTCTGTCAGATTCTTAATTAATTTGATTCAGAATATGAAAAGTAGTGAAAGAGGTAAGAGGTTGCAGAAGTATGGCTTCATTTTTATAGAATTTGAATGGCAGACAGGAATCTCTTCTTGCATCTGCCACACGGCTAACATGTGGTTTTGGGTGAGTCACTTCAATCAGACTGTTAAAAGGTGGTCATTAAACGCGTGTGCCTCATGTTTTGAGCGCCTGCCTTGTGACACCATATGGTAAATACACAGCAGCACTGAGTTCTTATGGATGTAAACGAAACTGTTTAAGTATTCTTTGGTCATTTTAAAATGCAGTATTGTTGAAAATGCTGAAAAACCTAATGTAGCGGTTTTACCTTGAGGGTTCTCTGTACTTCATTTTCTTAGCCATGAAATTGGGGCTCATCTAAAAAGCAGTGTTGTAAAGATGCTGTAGTTAAGCTTCTGGAAAGTATAGCTTCTAATTTGAGAGCACCAGAGAAATAATCCTATGGGAATTTTTTTTATTTATTTATTGTGTGATTTGAGTGATATATATTAAAATAAAACATGGCCCTACACCTTACTTATGAAAAACAAACCCACTTTTGAATATCTTTAACCTCACTAAATGAGGGAGGAGCCTTACAGAAAAAAAGTCAAGCATGCACTTAAAGTTTGTACCGTATTTCTTTTGTGCAAGCAAGCAAATGATGCTTAGTTGCAGCATCTTTAATGTTCTCTTTTAAGTTCTTTTGAATGTGTACATATATGAATGGTATGTCTTTAGCTAGTACTATTCTCATACGTATTCCATTGAGAAAAGATTAACCTGAGTATTTGTTGGTTACGGGAAATATTAAGTTCTTGAAAGCATTTCATTAGAGGTCTGTTCTCCTGAAACACTAAAATGTGTTTAAAAACGACTTTGCAGTCATGGCCACTCAAAGGTACAAAACATCACCTAGCTTCTTGGGCATTCTAGAAGGAGATACGTCAAAAAAAACGTGCTGAGGCTTTGAAGCAAGGAGCATAGCAGAAAATCTCTGTTTTTGAAACCTTACAGTCTTTGTTAGGCCTTGGTGTTATGAGTCCATAATACATGTCCCTTGCGCCTCAAACTCTTGGATTAGTTTCTGTCCTTGCAGGAGTTACACGCTGCTTCCCAATGTATATGTCTATCCCATCAAGTCTCACAGCCAGAAGAGATTATATATGCTGAAGCAATTGATTCTTTAGAAGGAGGCTGGATGTGGTGTTTGTTTTCTGGGTTTTTTTTTGTCTGAGCATTCACTGAATCATTGTCACAAAGTAATGGTCAGTTAAAAATAGGTATTCTTTGATTTCACACTATGTAAATTGTGAGATGGTCTGTGTTGCCTGATGGCTGCCTGACTCACAAGACCATACCAAATCAAGTGAGAAAATACCATTATTTATTTTAAAATATTTTTCTTAAGTAAATGTACATTCATTTACTAAGCTAAATTTATAGGAGAATCAATAATATATCCTGGCATTTCAGACTAAATTTTAGATGTGCTCCAGTATATAATTCCCTCCGACAAAAGGACACTTTTAAAATTTCCTATTGTATTTTATGTTTCCAAAATTAATTGCCACCTTGTCTTCTTGGAGTTCATATGAAGATAGCTTGAATATTTGTATTTTTTTTTTTATTTCTTGGAGACCATAAGGGCTAGATTTTGTCGTAAGTCTTACTCACTTCTAAATAGATTGGTTTGTAATCAATATAAGTAGCATGGTGCAGCTCTGTAGTGTGAGTTATGTTTTGTAGGCATGAAAATACTAATGATGTTCAGGAGAATAAGTATTTGGCATATTGTGCTTCAGAATCTCTCAAATGGTAGTAGCTGCAGAGGATAATATATGTATTCTAGTAAGGGAGAAAAAAAATGGAAAATCTAACAACAAAAATGTGCAGATCAGGCTTTAGTTATCACTGATCTTCAGCTGCTTTTCCTGAGTGCTCAACTTAATTTAAAAATCTTAGCTCAAGCCATGACCCTGGCCCATCATCCTGATTTTACGAGATTTTCTACTCTCTTCAGCGCAAGTTCAACTTGGAGTCCCACTTGCTGCTGAAAAAACATGGTATTTTCAGATGAGACACTGACATGTTTGCTTTGCATTGTACTTACGCAACAACATTACAAAAAATATACTTTTTTAGTTTTATGCCTCTTAGTGACAAGGAGGAATATTTGAGCCATGAAAAGGCAAGTATGTAGGCTGAGTAGGAGTGGGTATTTGAAGATTTAGATTTTCAACCACCACAAAAAAGGCACTAATTAGTCAGGCAGGCTTTCTCTGTCATTGCCATTTTCCTTCTCATCTCTGACTGGTTTCATGTAGGTTTCTAGTATGATTCAAGTAGACGGTTTCTAAAGAAGTAGGAAGTATTTCCTCACTGGGCATGGTCACTGAGGCCAGGAGCATTATTACTATTGTTTTAAAGAACTCATCCTAAGCTTAAAACTGGCTACGGCATTCGGATGTCAACACTCTGAGCAGTCAGCCACATGTTGAAATTTTCTCCACACAGTTTCAATTGGCTACTTAGCAACCGTAGCATTTAATTATAGCAATTTCAATCAGAAGTTGTATAATTTTGTAGTATATGTTTTAGGTATACACTTCTTTTAAATTACATAAAGATCTTGATTAATGTTGTTGGTGATCTCTGGTGTTCTTCAAAACTTTTTTGAAGTCCTGAAAAACAATGTAGATGTATTGTTAATCGAAACAAAAATAAAGAAGGATCAAGTTTACAGGCAGGCCTTTGGGATAACCCAATTGAATTTTGTCTAGAATGACACCTGAAACATGTCATAGCTCACATAAGAGGAAAATGTATTTATATTTTTGTGTATGCCTGTAACAGCCTATTAAAGGAAACATTCCTATAATGAAAGAGTCACCTCAATGTGAAGGTAGTGCATTGAAGATGATTAATGATAGTATCAAATATGGAGATCTTGACTCACGTGTGGGAGAAGACAAAGAATGATACTTTAGGAATTTTGAGCCAAGTTTAGGAATGGCATGAGAAAGACACAAGAATAAACTGAGATGCCAAACATCTCAAGTATTTACACTCTGGATCCCAGTTTAATGTCTAAGGAAAAAAAAAAAGTTAAAGCCTCTTTAAAAACAAACAAACCCCCCTCCTAGCATTTTTTCCCTGCTATTTTGATACCAGTGTTGTAAACATTTCATTCATCTTTCATGATGAACTGTACGTATTGGCAGTCTAGATGGACCTGGGAATTTCAAGAGTCAGGCTCTGTCTCCTAACAACCTGCATGGGCCAGTTTGGGAAGTGGCCGTTTCCATGAGCTGGGTTTTGGAGAGAAACTTCTGCCAAATGTAGTGTGATGCTCCCTTGGCAGGGAGCAGGCAACTGAAATGCATCTTCCTGCAGTCCTCAAGTCACAGCCAAAGTAGGCATGACAGGAAACACCGTTTAGTATCGGCATACCTTGTTCTTTCAGATACGGTGTTTCCACAGGCTCAGAAATGAAAAAAGGACAAGTTAGGATTTCTTGCATCCTTTCTGTGATGCTGAAAACCACCTGTTTCTTTAAAACAGCTGAAGTTTCTGTTCCAGTCATCGAGATACAGGCTGTGAGTTTTACAGAAGCTTTGATGTTTAAATCAGTTATGTAATAACAGATTTTGTAAAAAATCTGTCTCTTCTTCCCCCTACCCCTGAGAAATCATGAAGGCGAAAGAGAAGTGTATTTCCTGACAACTAGGGTGTGAGCCCCCTGCCCCCCCAAATTCCTGTGTAATGATGCTCCCTTTGATTTAGGGGCTACTATGTGCAGAACATGAGGAAGTTGTAGGTTGGTGTCATTATTTTCAGAGGGAGGACAGCATCTTTCAGGCTCTGAAGTTATCAAGATATTATCATATAATTATATTCATTTCTGTTGATACTGTTGGCAGATAAACCTGACTTCTTGTTTGGTAGTTTGTACCAAATTCATCAAGAGCGTGGTCTTGGTAAAGGAATCTCTCTGTTACATCCGACCATTTCCCATGTAGGTTTGCTATCTGACCTTTAATGCATGTGCCTTATGTAGGAATCGGCCGTCTCTCAATTACTTTCTTGATCTGTTTTTGGATATCTTCTTTGTTCATGTTGAGAACTCCAGTAGCAAATTACACTTTCCACTTTTTTCTTCTTATGTGTACCTTGATACTGAAAAGTACTAACAGTGTGCAGCATGCAGATGCTTTATTCCTACTACTTTCATGGCATTGCTTTTAATCTCTGTATTTTTCAAACTGTTGATTCTTTGTTTTTAGCATTTTCCTTGTGAATCTAACATTCAGTCCATGATTTGTGTTGCACTGTCCATACCATGCGTATTTTCTGAAGGTAGTATTTATATGCAACTTACCGTATTGCATAGTATGTTCTAGTGGGCACTTAGGTTCTTTCGGTGCAGTATTCTGGTATTCCTTATTCTCCACCCTAAACTGATATATTTGAGAAGGGAGATACTTTGCAATGTGAGCCCTATTGATTGTAAAAACTTGTTGGATTTTTCAGTGTTACGCCCTACCCTTAGGATATGCGTTTAATAGGAATTTATGCTTGAGGCTTTTTTAAGTCGTGTTTTGAAACACAGAAGATATGTTCTTTTTCTTCAACTGCCTTTTTTCTGTCATAAGCTCTAACTCCAGTAAATACGGTGCTACAACTAGTGTCAGTTATAAATATGTGCTATTAAAAGAAGGTGACATTCAGTGTCTCCACAGTAAAATTTCAAAATATTTGGAAACTTAAATAACATACTTTCATGTCTTTACACTCTGAATATGTTCCTTCAGAATCTAAAAAACTGTAATGTTACTCAGCCAAACAGCTATTCTAATTGAAATTAAAGGCACAGTAAGACCAGTGCAATTGCTAATCAGGTAAATATCTAAGTCTATCCTATATTACAAGCAGGCTTATAAAAATAATAGCAAATTATAGGTTCCTTGCGACAGACCTGCTATTGCAGAAGACTCTTCAGTACAGGCTTTTCCCCTATTTTAGAGCAAAATGCAAACACATTCACTCTCACTGTGTACATTTTACTTCTCCTTTTAGATGAGTGATGAAAAAATAAACGTGAAATGAAGTCATGTGGAGATAGTTTACATCTTTACAAGTCATCTAGGAAAGGGTGTAGAAAGAAGTGTTACTGTCATTTCGCGATACAAAGCACTTTCTCAATCTTCTTGGCTGTTTTAAGTGAATTTGTTTTCAACATGCCAAATTCTGTGGATACAAACCTTCATCTGCTTCAAAAGGAAAGACAGATGCACTCGTACTGTAGGTGTACTCTCTCTGAGATTATTGCCTTTGCATCAGTTTGACCTGTGTCAACTCAAAGGAGCAAAAACCAGTGTTGCAGTCTTAGCTGAAGCAGCTGTCTGACTGACTGAATAGCCTCACTTGGGAGGATGATGGGTGCTACTGAAAATAAGTAATTGCTTAGGTATGACTAGGCTGTGTATTTAGCTATGTCCTTATTTAAATACTAATCTAAAATATCAGTATCCAAGCAATGTGGATGTTAAAAAGAGAGCAAGATATATTCCAGAAAACGCAGCGCAACTGCTCTACAGATAGCCATTGAGTTCGTTTTCTTAATTCATTGCTTGCTTTTTTCTGCTGAAACTGCTAGTAGGTAGGCCAGCCTTTGGGTGGGTAGAAATAAACTGCGACATCAGTGTTTAACATTACGTCACCATTCATTTATAGAGGCTACTATTTTTTTGGAGGGGGCGTGGAGAGTTTAGTGCTAATTACTCAGTCTTGACTGCTCAGCAGGTGATAACAGAAGTAACTAAGGATTCATAAATAGATTTTATGTTTTTAAAAGAAAGTATTTTTTCAAGATTTTTGTCAGGAACATTTTTTTTACTGCATTTTGTATGCATTATGTAATTAAATGTGAAGAAAGAAATGTTATATATAGTATAAAATCTATACATGGCAATTACAGGCTTGAAATGTATATGTATAAAGTGTAATTAGGAATTATTTCACCAATTATAGAATAAGAGAACATAGTCTTGTTGCAGAGGAGTCTTGCCCGCTGCTCTGTGTGGTTACTTAGTAAAACATCATGTTTACCCGAAGTTCTGAAAGATTGCGTGTAAAGTACATTGCAGCTTGATTTAGCTGTATTTGAATGGAAGACAGAGGATGAAAGATAACGTGAAATTTGTTCTTGCTTAGAAAACTTCCATCTTTTTATTTATGCTAAATGAAGTAAGTTACAATCTCCTCAAATATAGTATGGCCCAAATTCCTGTTTTATTTCTAATTTTAGCATTTTTTCAAAATCTCCAAGAAGTTACAGAAAGTAATAGAAGTATGCATAGGGAGATTGCTGTGGTTGATAAAAGCCATTATGTTTTCTCTGTTTAGTAGCTGTGTGTTTTAGCTGGTTCAGTTAAGTGGTGAAGTTCTCTCCCTCTCCCCTGTACTGGAGACATTGCAGCTGTTCTCAGGAAAGTAAAATGCTAAGTATATTTGCTGACCTGGCAATGTTTTCTGTTACCAAAGCAAAGGATTTTTCCTAATGTGTGTAGCCTCGTACTGACATGTACCCTTCCTAGCAAAGAAGTATTCAACAGATCAACACTTCTTCACTGCTTCAAACTGATCTGTGGGGCTGATTTTCTGTCCTGATTGGAAAATATAGCTTAAAAGCAGGTTGTTTTTTTTCTTTGTATTCTCTGTCTTTAGATTTTTGGTTTTTGTGTGACAATTATACTAAATAGAACTGGGCTAATATTTTTTTTGTTGAATCATTCACTAGAAGTGTGGGTCTGGAAGAGATATAATTACTTGTAATTTGTATCAAATTCCCTAACTAGTTTTAAATATCGTCAAAAGTTTAAATGTGAACAAAATAGTAAGAAGATGATGAAGCATTTCCTTTAAATATATTGTATCTTGGATCAGAAGAGAGATATGAAATAATGTTTTCATCTACTTGGAAGGATGAGCACTGGCATAATTACTATGATACTGTATTATGATAATATTGAGATGGGATTTTTTTCCCCGTAAAGAGGAATGATATCAGTACTGATGTTAAATTAATCCAAGTTACCCATTTTTATCATTCATTGAGCTGCCTACCAAACAGCTGAAAACTGCAAGATACGCACCAGCTATTTTGGACAAGTGGAGCAGGGAGAAGGTCTGTGAAAGGACTCTAGAAGTGGTTCATAGCAGGGATATATAAATGGTTGTCTTTGGTTCAGTTAGAACATCTCATGGCGTCCAAACAAGATCTGATTCTCTTCCTCATGCTGAGGAGAAAAAAAGTTTTCTCTTTTCTCTCTTTTTTTTTGGTTTTTTTTGTTGTTTGTTTTTCCTTTTTTTCCCTGACCTCTCATTCTAGTTGGTCTGCTTTTTGATATGAGATTGGCTAGCAATTATTCACATAGCTCTGGTGTTTAGGAACTTAGTATTTGGCATGAAGTTACTTTTAAAGTTCATCTTTTTATTAAAGTCTTGCTTACTTATTGCTCAAAAATATTCATGAGCGTTCTGACTTCTGATACTCTTGGGAAGATTTATGCCCAACCTCTAGATTTTTGATAAAGCATTGTTTTTAAAACACAATTGTTTAATGAAGATTTGATTTTCAGATGGAAAACTTGACTTCAAAATCCAGCTTTTTGTATTGTGGAAGTAATATAGGCTTTTGAAACAGTTGCAATAACAGTTGCGATTACTTGGTTTTTTCGCAGCTGACTTGAACTGCATTAACTATTGCACCTTTAAAAATCTTTTTTAAATTGGTGTTGTTTTATACTGTGCCATATATCAAGATGAGTCTAGTGATGAGTAACAGCAGAAGGCAGAGTAGGGAAACTATTATTTACTTTATTTTTAGACACAAGGTTCTTCATAGATAGGGTGAAGTTGGTTGTCTTGAGTAAGTCAATGATTTAAAGCTTCAGCAGTGTGGCTAACTTCACAGGTTTGTGTACGATGGCAAGACCTATCTGTCATTTTGTGCATTTCCTTGCTTCCAAGCACCTGAGAAACAAACTTCTGCAAGGGGTGTTTTATGAGTAGCTTACCGTGGCAGGGCTTTGGAATGTATTTTCTTGTTTCTAAGTAGGTAAATGCCAAGACAGAGAGCACTGCAACAGAAACAATTTATATATACTTTTTTCAGGGCAAGAAAGGATCTTCACCTGCTTGTACTTACTTTGGACTCTTCCTAAACTCAGATGGCCCCAGGGACTTGAATCTGAAAGGTGCTGAGCATTTCTGACCCCAATCCATCAACCAGCATGCTTCTCGTGCAATGTTGCATTCACAGCCGTGTGATTACTCACGGTTTTCTTACTTTGTCCTAGTGTACACTTCACAATGTTTAATAGTTTCAATTTCATTGTCGAATTTCATATATTCTTCCTCCGGTAAAGGGCTTTCGTTTCATATTTTTGTTTGTTGTAAATGCCTGCCTTGAATGCTTTGTCTGTGTTCCACGTGGATGAAAAGCTAGGTGGTGTTGCTGTTTTGCATT
Organism: Chionis minor; assembly: GCA_013398295.1. Lineage (NCBI taxonomy): Eukaryota > Metazoa > Chordata > Aves > Charadriiformes > Chionidae > Chionis > Chionis minor. The sequence continues at coordinate 245,627 of VZSF01003866.1, forward strand.
TTTCTCAGAATTATTTGTTATGGTGTTCATCCCTCTGCTGGAAATACTGTCTGTTCCTATTCCTGCTTTTTGACATGCAAATTCTTCGGGCTTTTTTTTTTTTTGGCAGGGGAGTATAATTGTGATTTTAATGTCTAGATGCATTCACTCAGTTCTCTGGTGTGATGACTGATATGCTGTCTTTTTTGTCTACTGTATTTTATTGAGTTGTGTTTTTTTTAAAAAAAAAAAAATTCTTTGGATCCAGGAGTGTGCTTCCTCCATTCATTTGCCTGACGTGTTTCTTTGTAGCACTGAATAACCTAGAACAATACCAGCAATGTCAATTAAAAGACACGCATTGATGCAAAAAGCGTAAATGCCATTGTGATATAGTGTAAATTCTAGCCATTGTACTATGCTGACGACCACGAAATTATTTGTCCAATTTAGTGAATGTACATATTTTTATTAATTGGAAACTTCATTTATTTCCTGCAGCGTTGCATGGAACATACAATACAGTTTGTGAGTTCAGCGTTTGTATACCTAATGGTATATACGATACAGTCTGTTTCCCTGGGGTCCGTACTGAGGCCAATACTGTTTAAACTCCTCGCTAATGACTTGGACAGTGGGACTGAGTGAACCTCTGCAAGTTTGCAAGCGACAACAAATCGGGGAGTGTAGTTGATATGCTGGAGGGTAGGACTGCCATTCAGAGGGACCTTCATAGGTTGGCCAAATGGGCTCGCAGGAACCTCCGGAAGTCCAAGGAAAGCAAATGCGGAGTCCTGCATCTGAGACAGAATAGCCCCACGCAGCAGTACAGGTTAGGGACTGACTGGATAGAAAGCAGCTTCACAGATAAAGACCCAAAGGTCTTTGTGGACGTCAAGTTGAACATGCGTCAGCAGTGTGCCCTTGTGAGAAATACTAATTCCATGTTGCACTAACTTAGTAAAATCATATCATTAATAAAATCATAGCATAGAAGTACATGTTGACAGGATAAGAGACAATGGACACAAATTGCAACAAGGGAAACTCTGATCAGATATAAGGAAGAAAAATTTCGCAGCAGTTAGTTAGGCTTTGAATCAGAGACACTGTGAAATCTTCATCCTTAGAGACAGTCGATACGTGACTGAACAAGACCCTGAACAGCCTCATCTGACTTTAAAGTTGGCCCTAGTTTACAAGGGATTTGGACCAGAAGACTAGTAGAGCTCCCTGGTGATCAAAATTAATGTATGTTTTTAAAGTACAACTGCATTAATTGTTTCCAAGGCACAAGTGGTGGCATCTGACTAGGCATGCAAGCTAAATTGTATGACTTTGCAAACACTTCTTAATAGGGGTTTGTCAGAGTGTAAGTAACAGTGGAAACTGAAAAGGAAGGGGATTATCAATATTTCAGTAGTTTAGATGCATGTTCAAGCTGAAATTTCAGCAGGTCTGTGTTTATTTATTTTACGGATATTATTCCTGCCTATTTCTACAGTGGATGACTTCTTTACACTAACAAACTGGATTGCATTGCTAGCACCTGCAGAAGAAGGGGAAAGAGAGATTTCCCTGCCTACAAGACGTATTTTTGAATAACCTCTTCTAGTCTGAAGAAAAAAAGAAAAGAAGGGGGGAGGAAGTGATTTTTAGGGTCTGTTGTATTAAAAAAAAAAAAAAGTTAAAAAAAAAAAAAAAGGTGCTTAAAACAGACGGTTTTATTTAAAGCATCCAAAGCTGATAAGGAAAAAAAATGGGGATACAACACACAGGCTGCAAATGCAGTTCTCATGATTTAAATCTGGAAGGCTGTACAGTACATCTGTTTAACATCTTGCAGTTTCAAGAACTCTGCCTTGAAAACCTTCTGTCACAGTGACACATGAAATAAAAGGTTATGTTATGACTTTCAGATGCAAACCTGTAAAAGGTTTATCTAATAGCATACCATCTTTTATTAACCCATTGCTGCTGCTCACCTATAACCCTCTTTTGCCAACTGTTTTCGGAGACATTCTACTGTGTAATGAAAAGAAACGTCAACTTAGACTGCGAAAATAATTCTGTAATGGCATTAAATGACTGATTTGTCATGTGTAAATGGAAAATTTGCATATCTGTATACCTCCTCATCTGTTTTCTCTATTGCTTTTAATATTATGCAGATATATAACTTTTTTTCTTTGGTTGTAGAAATGGAACAGGTTATTCTATTTCTGACATAAACTTTGAGAACAATTTGAGTGGCACAGAATAATTTGAGCGGTTTCAAGATTTATGATACCATAAGGGATAAAAATACTAGAATGGCTTAAATATGGTATTCTTGATTCAGAGGCCTAAGTTGAAGGCTACAAAATTTAAAAAAAAAAAAAAAAAGGATCTAATGGCTGCCTTCTCATTAATATTTACTACTAGTGCACCTTAGAATTTGGGGAAAAAAACTATCAACCTTTGCTCATATAACAAATCTGTAGTATAAAAGTTATGTTGTCAAAATCTTCTTGATAGAGCTGTGCTAGGAAATATCAGGCTAGGCTGAAGTGAGCTTACTTATATAAAATGTGGTTAATGCCAGGTCCTTCAGGATCCTACACAGGTATTGCCTAGGACCCTAGTGCAAAATATGGGGCGTGCTGTGATCCATTTACTGGAAAATTTCCCGTAACTTCTTAAAACAGACTTTGGGGCAAACTGCCCTGGCGTGCCTGCCCCTGACGTGTTAGTACTAATATTGCTCATTGAGTCAAAGAGAAATGAGGGGCTTTATCTACTGCCCAGAGATACTTCTTGCCTTGCCAGGTCAGGTTGTGCAGACTTTTGTTCAAACTTAATGTTTGAATTCTGGTGGTTCCAAAATTACAGAGTCTGGAGCTTGATTATAACACTTGTCACTTGCATGGTTTTTCAGAGTGACTGTGGTTAAGTTACTCAGCTAGGTAGTGCTATATTTACAGTAGTGCTATATTTATAGGTAGTTCCCATATTTACAAAACATGGAGAGTAGTATTTACCTTGCTGAAGCATGCTTTATTCATTGTCTGCAAAGTACTTAGGAGATCCTTGGTTGAAACTTCAGTGGGTGCTGCTGCTTACTATGTTGAAGTGCCATTTGTTGGTTTCCTTTATAAGGCACAGATGCTCCCCAAGAAACGATGGTAATTTCTTTGCCTCAAGGAGCCGATGCCACGCATGCAGCAGACACATCACAACAGTGAGCTCTGCTGTATGACCTGCAGTGAGTGGGTGTGTGAAAGAGAGAGAGAGAGAGATAGCATTTCCTTCATAGACATACACACCCTCTGACCCAGACTGGGGAAGAATCTGCCTTGCAGAAGGTTTGCTTCAAGGGATTTTCCACATGTATTTTATTATGTTGAAGCTGATAGCGGTGACAAGTTGCACATTAAGTAACTGTTTCTTCAAAAATGTGCTGTTTATATTCTCTTTAGGAAAAGTGATGTAATACTGGGTTTCTCAGATAAGCAAAGTCTTTCGGTTATAGAATATGTTACTATTGCATATGAACCTTGCTCTCATCTGCCCCATACCTACTCACTTTGGGCCCCTGGCTTGATATGATGATTACCTGCATGTTTAGGGACAAATGTATTCATATTCACTAAGTTAGTAGCCAGTGGTTTCCACCAGGGAAATAAGTTTAGTATGCTGTTAGTAATTTGGTTTCTAAAGTATCGGCAAGGTCCTCAGTGTAAGAGTCAGTGAAACATGTGGTCCTAATCATTCCCTTAAAAAGGAGACATGGTCTATTTTCCATTAGGAATGGTGCTTACAGCAAATGAGTGAATACAAAATGAAATTTACACATGTATTATAACTTTAGTGTGTGTGTGTATACACTCAAACATGCATGTACATGTGTATGCTTAGGCACGCTCCAAGTGAGTGTAACATGATGACTGCTGTAACACAGCCAGGCTTAGAGAACAAGTTGGTTGGTAGGAGAACTGGAAAATGCAGCTGTTTTCAAATTAATTCCCCCCCACCCCAGCCAGCAGAATTCAAAACTTATATTTGCATCATGTAATTGGCATGGAGCAGCGACGGTAAAATATCTTAGTAGCGGTGTTGGGACTTTAATGTAGCTCTGACTCAGAATGGCAGAAATGCAGCCCCCACCCCGTGCAACGTGCTGTTGCCAGCATACAGAATCAGAGACCAGCCTTGGCTGGACTGATCGCATAGAACATGGCGTTGGAGTACGGAATTAGAGGGAACTGCCCTACTTTGTAGGAGCTGTTTCGTCCCGCTGAATCAGGAGGGCACCAAGGAGCTTTTTCTTGGTGCCTTACCCTCTTCCCTCTTGGAAGAACTGGCATGAGAGGATATACTTAATGGCAGAAATTCAGTCTGGTTTCTCCCTTGCCTTCTGGCAGCCTTCCTGCTGCTGTGGATGGAGCCTTCTGGTGGCAGAGCAGCAAAGCAGAGCCCTATTCTGCATTCCTCATTGGGCATTGGAGGGTGTTAGTTCCACTTTCTCTGGCGTTAGCTGACTTTGTCATACTTGATGCTCTGGCATTCACAAGATAAAAACCAGGGGAGAAAGCAGTGCTTGGTTCTGCCTTGAGCACACTTTATGTAGGCCAGGTGTGAAGCAGAATGTAAACTGCAGCTTCTCTAGAGAAGCATTCTTGCTCAACTTTTTCAGCTGAATTTGCTTCTGAGTTAGGCTGTTCACAGCTGACTAACTGACAATATTCCTGTTGTTCTGATGCTGCTATGAGCAGATTCTAACCTACAGGTGTGGATAAAGATTGAGATAACAAAATGCTGGTGCAATTGTAGTGCACATCAGTTCCTATCTTTAATCTAAGAAATCACACAGCCACCGTACACCCTGGTCAGGTACCATTGTTGCCTGACTTAGCTTTAAGATAAGATACATTTAGTTGTCTGGCAGCTGAACTGCAAGCTTCACCGTGAGCATGCATTCCCTGTGTCACATTTCAGGGGCTGAAGTCATCATAACCTTAAGGTTCTCCAATTTCTATTGCATTTATGTAAAGTCCTGCATCTGGCACTTTTGGCGCTTGTTAGAGTTATGCAGGTTTTCCTGCAGATTGTCAGGATAAATCTCTCCTTTTTCCTCTGACACACGCTCTATTGTCATCACTGATCCCCAGTCTTGTGTGTTATTCATGGTTGTGTTTTTAGACAGCGAAGAACATTTAATTCTCAAAAATAAATGTGTTCTTGTAAGCTTCCCTCAAGTCAACATTTTCCGTGCAAGAAAACTGCCTGGGCATGTCCGTAACTTCAACAGGACTTTCAGCATGTACTTACAATACTTAAATGCTTAACTGGACAGGGGTGGACTAAATTTTTCCTGAATTCGAGCCATAATTTTTGATGTGTCAGTTACACAACCTATTGCAGAATCTGCTTTGACAGATGGATCTAGGTAATGTGAAAGCCATAGAAGGGCATCTTTGAGGGGAAGCTGGGTATTTTTTTATGTCATTTTTTTTCCTGTGTTCATCCTGGGAATAACGTTTACCACTGCTTACTTTTTTTAATATATGTATATATGCATAAGTGTGTATGTGTATATGTAACACTGTATAAATATGTGTATATAGCTGTACATGTATAAATAAAAGTAGATTCCTCTACTTACCTGTTGTTATTAGAACTTTAGCTGTGCTATAATAGAAAATTTATTTTCCCTTTACTTTGTAGTGTGAGAATGTACAGTGTGCTAATGAACCCTGAATGATGTTTTTAAAACCAATTGCTATTGCTGCATCTTTCCAGAAAGAATAAGATTTAATGTGGAAGCCATGCATGCTCTACTTCATAGCTTCACATTGGAACTAGTGCTTCATTTGAGAATATCTGTCCTAGCTTACAGTTATCTGTTTCTGGGCAAACTGGAGAAGAGGATTAACAAGAAATTCAGGGATGCAGGAGGAGATGTGAGCTGTTATTAGTCCTAAATGTATGATGGAATTACCTCTTTCTATAGCTTTATCCCTGAAGTTTAGGAGATTCAGGTTCTAGGTAGCGCATGGAAGAGACATATATTTTGCAGATTTCATTGAAATAACCACTGTGAGTTAAGTTAGTTCAATGGCATCTAAAGAGAGTAAGCACCTGATTTTTCAGGTGAGATCTACAGGGAAAGGTGTTAGTTTTATTAGACCAACTAATAAAGTTAGTTTGTCGAAACTTTAAGGAAAATGCATCCTTAGTCCTTGCTGAAATCAATAGAAGCGGGCAATGTTCTGTCTCTCAAAATCAGACCATATTGTTGCAGATTGAGAGAGACACAATCAGAGAAAAGATACTTTAGGGCAAATGCCTTCCCAGTTTAAGGCCTGTAGGCAACGTGTTGCCTTTGTGATCCTTGCTATTGGTAAGAAAAAAAGAAAAATGAGGGAAAAGCTAATAGTAAACTATGTTAATCTTGTAGTAAGACGCTTTTTACCCACAGTTCCGAAAAGATGCAGTTTCCTCCATATTTCATTTTTCTGCTTTTGATATGCAGACAATAACCAATATTTCAATTTACTTTGCCTAGTTAATATTCAGATCGCGCTTATTAAAGAGCATTACAATAGGAGAGAAATCTTTGATGTTGATCAGTGCCATTAGGTAACATTTACTGCGGGGGAAGTGCGGCGCTCCCGGTTGATGGTCAGAGCAGAAGGGGTGGGTTGTACCCAGCAGCAGGCTTTCCACTCTGAGGGCTTCGACACACATTGTTTTCTGTTCTGCTCTGAGTCCATGTGCCCAGGTTTTCTTTTTTGAGTGCATGGAAAAGGCAAGGTAATGTACCTTGCTCACAGACACAAAAGCTGCTAAGTTTGCATCACATCTACTGTGGCCAAGAGCATATGAGAAGACTTAATTGAGGAGCATCTGATGTGCAATAACTCATCATCAGTTGAAAAGATTTCAGTATGTCGGTGTGCAGTGCAGTGCAGTATGTCCCCTTGCCCTGATATAGTGGCTAAGCAATTCATATAACCTCCCAACACAGAGAATTTGTAAAGGCCATTGTTTTTCAAAAAGCAGTCATGAGATCTATCTGTGACTTTCTATCAATTTATGGCTTTGTATGTAGACTGGCATATGCGAAGGGATGTCAGAAAAAGGAAGGAAAATTACTTTGTATTGCAATTGTGTCAGTCAAACTTAAGAACACTTCTTTTCTTGGTCATGATTGTGAACTCAAAACCTGAATTTCTGAAACTTCTAATATGAGGTCATGTCTAGAAGCCGTACAGTATAGCTAAGTAATGAAAAATATAGATGGTTAGTGCAGAAGATTTCAAAGACAAAGTGGAAAGTACGTATTGTACTTTTTTCTTTGTTATCAAATGTTTGTTCATGATTTCTCACTTTACTGTTTTGACAGTATATAAGCATATACTTTAAAATGAAATAATCATCTCTGTAACATCATTTGTCCATTCCCTAGCACTTCTTATCTGTACGTCTCAAAGCTCTTCGCTAAAGAGATAAGTGTCAGTATCCCTGCGTAACTCCTCAGGAAATGGAGACACTGGGACACTGGACTGGCTTTACATCAGGCACGTGATTGTGAGGACAAGAAATGGGGTGGGTCTCTTGTGTTACAGGAGAATATTACTTACGTTTTTTTGGCACTTTTAGGATTCTGGGAAGGTAAAAGTTATTTCATAATTTGGTTTGGTGGGGGTTTGGTTTGGTTTCTGTCTGCAAACTGGTCAGCTTTTAAACCAGCAAGTTCAAACTGCTGTGAGCTGAAATTTTGCCAAGTGTCACTGATTTTGATTGTTCATGTAGTAAAATGTGGTAGTTTCATTTTGTGTTTTGCCATTTATTTTCAAGTTTTCTTGCATCCGAAGCTTGAAGCAAAACAAGAGTGTGTGAAAAAACTGGCAGGAAAAAGTGACTGGGGAATAAAAATACCCAAGCCTCACTCAACTTTATAGTATACCTTTCTGTTAGATTAAGAAAGTGCAAGCAGTACGCAGTGAATCAAAACTATTCAGCAGAGAATTCTGTGTTCTCAGTTCATGTCATGAAGGAAATTAAGAGAGAGAGCGTGTTATGACAACTCTGTCAGGCAGTGACTGATTTTTAACTTTTTTTACATTTTATTTTATTCTTTATTGTATCTGAATTGAGACTTTCAAATCTACTTCCCTATGAAAACTAGTTTCTCAAAGACTTGACTTACCCGTCTGATGCTGGACTGAAATGAGAAACCTGTGCTTGGCTTTTGGCTAATACATCCCATAACACTGAGATGACGCTCCTGTCCAGCTGGAAATACTCAGTTCATTGTTCATCCATCGTGATCAGGATGTGTCATGGAGGTTGCCCTGTTTGTTCTATTTTTGTTTCTTTCCTTTTGTGTATAAATGATAACTGGGGCTTTATCCTAATACATACGTCTGTCTGTGCAATGTTTTTATCAGTAACACTCTTTTAGAGGGAGGAGAGGAGAAGAGAATGTACCTCATTCTGAATCATAGTCTAGCTTCCACTGGGTTTGCGTCCTGCTCCCTTCTCTTCTCCAGGCTATCACATTTTTTTTCCTTTCTTCAGGGGTTTGATTGCCGTATTTGTTTTCCAGCTTAGCAATACAGACAGATTATTACTGCATGCTATTTAGGGGACTGTGGTATCTGACGGATTAAGTTTAAATCTGTCTGGGAATATTGCGGGTTCTGATTTGCTTCTGAGAGTGATGTGCTGTTTGGCATGAGCAAAATCACTTAACAGTGCACCCCAAAAGCTAAAAAGGTGCATTAGTTAACATAAGAAAGAACATAGATAAATTTAATTTATGATGAGATGCTGAGTGAAGATGTGGCAATTTATAGTTTTTTATGTTTTGGGGTGGGAGAAAATAAAAGATAAATGCTAGGTGTGATTCTAGGGTTAGCTCATATAATTAACATGGTACCATTGGTACTAAGCTTCTTAGTCTTCACTCTAATTTTCTCATGTGTTAACTACCATTCACGAGCAGTTGGAACACAACCATATTGTTTATGAAGAAATGAATAATTTATGTGAAATACAGTTTTCCCATTGTAAAATAGGTACTGTACTTCATAATTCAGGTCTTTAGAATTTATACTTACATACTTATTAGTGTGTATATATATAAAAAACTTATGATACATAAAATTTTTGACAGAGGAGAAAAAAGATTAATTTCTTGATGTGAAAGCCTCTGTTAAATGCACTGGAGAGAGGACTGGTTAGTGGATTACTTTTTTCAGGGAATGACTATATCTCATTCTCTTTTACTTTTTTCATTTTCATGAAGCACGTGTTTTTAAGAAGTATGAAAATTATTACTTTTATTTTTATGCAAAAGCAGGATAGATCAGAGAGCAGGTAACAAACTTGCATAATTTGGTTCCCAAATTTATTTCCTCTGTTAAGTTTTGGTGAGAAATAAGAAAACTTAGAACCAAAGTAAATGAGTGATTTTTCCCTATAATGGAAATACTCATAGTTCCTGACTTCTGGAGGGTACTTTATGAGATATTGGTATTAATAGTTTGAGTAATGTCCTGCATGTGTTCACTAGATGGATAATACCAAAGGAGGGAAGCAGCGCACAGTTGTATATTGAGTAAGAAAATAGAAGGAAAACAAAGCTGTACGAATTATAAATGTGTGACCTGTGCCAAATTTATGCGGGAGATGAGTTTAAATGTACTATTGATCGCTAGCACAGATTTATAACTTAGTTGCCAAACATCGTGTAGAATTGATAGCAAAAGCATAAATGTTTGAATACTTCTATCAGTCTGTAGATACAAGAATCAGTCTGTAGATCAGACAGATCTGTAGATCTACAGATCAGTCTGTAGGCACAAGAAAACTTCAATGGTAATCTTTTTGACCTTTACTAATTCTAATATGCTTTAAACCTTTAGGGTGATGCATTTTCCCCATGCTTTTGAAAGAAAGATTAATACACTGCTCTGGTACACTTAATTAGTACCAAAACAGCTTTTGTTATGCTTTGTAATATTACATAGCAATCCAACTGAAAGAGGAGGAAAATTGTGGATAAACATAAACAAATAAGGAAGTGATTAGATTATATGAAAACTGTTTAAGTTCTGGTGGAAGTTTCTGTAATCTGCTAAAGGCAGTAAGTATAGTTTAATTGCTAATGCCAAAAAAGGAGGCTGAACATGGGAGGGAGGGAATTTTTCTACTTGTTACCACTTATGATTTTCTAAAAGCTATCCATATGGGTCCACTTGGTCTGGACTTACAGGCAAGTTGGTCTTTAGCCAGATGCTCCATCTCCTTGAGCTCACACCTCTCTATAGAGCTCTAATGTTCCCCTGAAGAGTACTTTTTTTTTTTTAAAACTCTCTAATTTAGATTTGGCAGTTGAAGCATGATGGCGATTGAATGTTTTGAGAACGAGCAATAAATAAAACTTTAAAACTTCCATTGTTTTGTCTCTCAGTTGCTGTGCTATGCAGTTGCATAAGCATCCGTAGGCTAATGTAGTGGAAATCAGATTGGATTACATCTGCTAAGGTCACATTTTGGTTAAGATTTCTTTCCTTTTTTTTTTCTTTCCTCCAAAGCTGCAGCTATCCTCATTCGTATCATAAATAGAAAAATATAAAGGAGGAGCGCTTTATTTTATGAGGCAATGTCCAACAAGGAATTGGTTGAATGAAGAAGATAGAGTTTGGCTAATCTGAACAGCATACTTGTAATGAAACATGATTTCTTCCCCCCACCCTGTAATACCCTGAATACCATGTAATCCTCTTCTCTTCTTCCACCATGGTAACCTGTTGTTGTGCTTCTGCCTGCTCAATGTTTGATCTGCCTGTCATATGGCTCTTTCAAACCGTGGAAGCCCCAGCAAGCTGCAGGGATTTGTGCCTCTCTGTCAAAGCAATCTCACAAGGTAAAAAGCTGCCCTATTGTGGAAAACATGTGGTATCTCTGTGGTGGCAGTGTGTTCTCCACCCTCCTGCAGAGCTTTGAAAGCAGCAAAGGAGAGCGTGTGGGTTGTTTTTTTGACTGCATGTAGTGAAGGTAGTTGGGTCACAGACTCACTTCCAAGACTCGCCTGCAACATCCCAGTCCTGATACTGGATGTCCGGGATTGTAACAATCGCAGGAGCTGCTTGCATGATACAGAGTAAGAGCCAAGAGATAGATCACTCTACAGGATGTGCGGAAGAGACTGGAGATTTTCCGGTTGGTTGTTTCTTCCACTCCTGTGTGTGGTGTAGGCTGGCTGTGTAGATACCCAAAGGCTGAAAAATGCTGAGATGATATAAGCCTGCAAAGCGATAGGCACAAAACAGCGTTCAACTAAAATCAGATCACAAAACTGGGCACATGCAAAATAATCCATACGTGGGCAAGTAATCTCTAAACTGTGTTTAAGTGTAGATTCACATGAAGAAACCGAGAAATACCCCTTAAAAAAGACCTGGTAAAATTTCATTTTATCTGACTCATACTCAAGATTAAAACTGGGAATCATCAGGTTCCTTCTTCCTTAATATTCTCTAGAATGCTCTAGTGTACTTACTCAACCCCAAACGGTAAATGTTAAGTATTATCGCATTATTATTATTAAAAGTTTGGATCATTTTCCAAAATATTTGGACTCTATGAAGTTTGCATACTGGACATTTCATAACATACTTTCTTGTAAAGTTTCTGACCTTTTCTTATTCTGATTGCACTGTAACAACCATTATAGTATTTTGGGAATTCTCTTTCTTGTTTTATTTAGAAGCAGGAAATGCATGTTAATTTTGAAGGGGAGGACGAATGATTACATTTTCTGAAATTCCAGAAACAGTTCAAATTGAAGCTTGAGAATTTTTGCTTTCCTTTTTCTTCCTTTCCTTTCAGGAGTCTAGTTCATTTGAAACACAGCTTGGAGTTGGAGCAAATTATGGCAGCAGGGGAATGCTGCTCCTACAATTGAGGGAGGATAGGTTGAATACGTCCTATTGCGATCCCCCATGCATTGTGCAGGCAAATATAGCCTCCACGCTTTCCACGCTTTTTATTTCTCAACAGATACTACCTGAGGAATGAACTGGGTGTTCTCGATGCTTTGCTTTATTCCTTCTTCATCCAGCATTGCCTGGATGTGTTCTTCTAGAAAATGTGCCATCTCTTCTGCTTTTAGCCGCTGTGGGCCCTGGAGTGTTCTGAGCCTCATGAGGTTAATTATATTATACAGCTACAAATCCTGTTAAGAGTCTAAAACTGGTTTTGAGTGAAAAAAAGTTGATTTTTTTTTTTTCCTGAAAAGAAAGCCGTTGGCAAAAGAAGTGACAGTAAAGCTTCATAAGCGCTCCATTCTAACATGCCATGTGGATGCTTTTATTCTCAAAGGCAGCCATTTTGTGGTTTCCTTTCAAAGGGACTAAATGAAACAATATAAAGATGCACTGTTTGAAGTAAGTGTGTCTGCAGAGGGAGCTACTATTTAGGAACTGGCTTTTTTTTTTCTTTTTTTTTTTTTTTTTAGTTACTGCCTTTTTTTCTCAAGCCCTAAATCTTCATTAGCATACCATGCTCCATCTTTGTTTGGGAGAGATTTTCATTTTGTATGTCTTTGTCATGGTGTAGATCTGACCACAGGTTTGGCCACCTATGGGGTTGACTTGTGTTTCAGTGGCACTATCAACTGGTGGTGACCAAGTGAATCAGGTGAAGGCTCCAGCTATGTCAGTGAAGGACATCTGTTCATCTGCCCACCACACGACTGTTTTTACTCTTAAGCGCTGAAATAGTAGAGGTGTGGTGCAGAGTAAGACAACAAGAAGACAGATAACTGAAATATCTGGTATGCTGTCAGGTTGAATTGACATTTCCTTTATTTCAGGGCTAAAGGCAAATGGGACCAGAGGCATCCCCCAGTAGTTTTATTGCCTTTGTGCTTGATTATTTATTTAAGGGAAGAAATCCTCCTTATTCTAATAATTTCCAACTATTTTATATTCCATAAGATTGTCCTCTGTAAGTGGAAGGACCCTGTAACAAATCAAAAAAACAATTAATTTTCATTTTGAGCTTTTAAAATTGCCTAGGAAAGATGGATTGATGGATATAGACTACCAGTGTTGAACAGAAGATGAGAAAAAAAAGTTTAAAAGCGATCCCAGGCCTCAGAAAAGTTCCAGCTAGAATGCCTGAACTCTGTGCACATAAATAATAAGCTTTTGTTAAAGCCCCAAGGCTGCTAGGTAGGAACTGCAAATCCTGATAAATTAGTTATAATATATAGTCCTCAGAATAGATGAGTACAGACTTGGAACTGAAACATTTTAGCAGTCCATTAGCCGTTTTCTTTTTCTTGAATCCAGAGGAAAAATACATCAGTCACAAAAAAAAATACTATGAATATTTCTTAATATGTGAGAGAATTTTTTTTCAGGCTTTGGAAATGGCCTTGAAAAATGCTGGTATCAGCCCTTACTTTGTTGGCTGCTGGAGTCTATGCTATCCTGGCAGGATTTTATTTTTTTTCTACTGTATTCAGAATCTTTTACGTCCTTTTTACTTAATCGAAAACCTTCCACTATAACATTAAGCAAAGTGACTAACAGCTGCCATATGTTTTCTCTTCTTTATCTTGTCTTCTGTTGAGGAAGAGATTAAGAATAATGTACAATTTCATATTTTTCTTTTGAACATGTTTGTGTTACTTTAGGTGTATCTTGGGGAGGTAAGGTCAAAGAAGTTTGTTTTCACATGTATTGGAAAGTAGTGAAAAGGGCTGGAGTGTTTAGTACTGCAGAGTGACTATTTAGCTTCCACCAACTGACATTCTTGCAAGCTTCAGGTTGTAACTGTAATTCTCAGTGTCTTCTGTCCCCGTTAGTTCCAGGCTGAATAGTGCTGAATGCTGCTTCATGCAAGAAGTCTTGGGACAGTCTAGAGCAATGGAAATCCATGGCTTTTGTGTTACAGACACAGGATGAGGAAAAGTGGCATAAATGTACTTCAGAATCTCGTTTAGATACTGCTTTGGGCTGATAGAAATGTTCATGAGTTGTGGAGCTGACTCAATAGGCAGCTGTGCAGAGAACATTCTGCTTCTCTAAATGCCAATGCAAACTTTACACACAGCAAGCGCTGAGGTGTCTGATACACTTTTTAAGCGGTCACAGTGGGTCTGCCATACTTCTGTCACCATAGTATAGAAAGTTATCCTGGAGCCACTTGGTGCCTGGCGTGTTATCCTGCCAAATCTCATGGCTTATCATCTCTTTTCTGCCTAAACTATGGCAGGCATCAGAAAGGGATTGTAAACTTACCCTTCTGTCCCTCAACCTTCTACCTGCAAGTTTACATGACTGTATGCTGTACAGTATCTGTCAGTTTGGCTTCATATTTTAGAGAGTATTATTGATTTATCTGAAAAGATAGGAAAGGCACCTCTGGATTTTGAAAAACGTGATTTTTTTTTTTTTTTCTTTTTTTCTCCAATGCCTTTGAAACTGCTGCTTTCCCTGCCAGAATTTTTCTCCAGGTAAAGTGATAGTTCTATTTTGAAATACAGAATCAATAAAATACAATCTGAAAAAATATCCAAACAGAATTAGATGTTGTGTTGTCAAATCCACTCAGAAAGCTTTCTTTGATAAGCTTGGTGTGTAGGAAGTGATTAGTGAAAATGTTAAAATTAGTTTTTAGTAGATGTAAGATAGTTTCAAAGAAGGTGTTACTGTGATACTTCTGTGAAATTAATAATGCTTGTTGTTCAGTGTTGATGTCAATGGATCTCCTTCCATAAAAGCATCTGTCCTTGCAGTCCTGGCTTGTGGATGGAAGGCTTTCTGTCAAAACCTTTTAATCCAACTGATCATAAGAGATAAACTTGGTTATTCATATGTCTTCCAGTTTTCTCTCAGTCAGTTTTAGTTCTTATTATATTCATATTTAGAGGAGGTATATTAGACTACACAATAATTAACTACCATGTAAGAGGTCTCTTTGCAAACAGGAAGTGGATCGTGGAGCTATTTGTTTCCCCTGAATTTTCATTGCACTGCTGGTTTTTCAGCTATTGCCAGAATCTTTTCAGTTCAGTGCTAGTATAGGATTCTGAACGGATCATTTTCAGTGGTGGTTTTGTATAGTAAATTTGCATGATCACACTTTTTCTTTTTTCCCCCCTCCTTGTTCCTGTGATAGGAAGGCGATACTTTATTCAACACAAAATGGGAGGGTGAAGCATAGTACAACTTTTCTGAAGAAATGGAAGGGTTTCCAACTATTTCAGGCTATGGAGCTTCATTTGACATAAGTCATGCCAGGGCACTCATTGACTTTGTAACTGGCTATGGGTAGAGGAACTGGGACTAACAGACTTCTGGCTGTCATTTTGAAAGGGTAAGGTTGGATCTAATTCAGATAGAGAATCTGCTTTTAAGTTTTGACTGAAACCAGTTTTCTCTCTGAAAACTTTACGGTTTTGATCAATTTTTAATTTTTTCTAATTAAAAACATCATCAACCTGAGAAACTTCAGCCCAAAGTTTGTAAGCTCCCCCACCACTTTTTCCAAGTAAACTTTCCAAGCATTTGGAAATTTTGAAAATTTCCCCCCAAAATCTTAGAATATAAAAAAAGTCATGTATTGGAGAATATAGATTCTAATGCTCCGTTCCCTCAGGTGTGAGAAGCAAAGCATCCCTTCAAATAGCCCTGATACTCTGTATATCACCTCTCCTATACAAATTAATAGTAGCTCAGTGAAACGAGGTGGGATATAATTCTGTCCTACTTTGTTCAAGTCAGTATTGAAGTTCCGGTTGATCTATTCATGTTTTTTGTGCCTTAAACTATGTTTCTATATCTGTTGCCCTTCAAACAACAAAGAATTTATGAAGTAAAGCTAGGGATAAAATAAAATCTAGTCACCATTTTATTCAACGCTATGCAGCATGGTATGTGGTGCTGTCAGTGGCTTCCAGTAGCTGTATTTAATGGCATAGTAATACAAATGTACCTTTGCTGGCAGGTGTGACGCCACAGTTTGTGCAGTGTATGATATCAAAAACTAGAAAATGCTTTTTAATGGGTGAAGAGATGGCACTTCCATGGTCTTCTTAAGCAGCTGAATTTCAGAGGACTTCTGTTCTATATTGTATACCATATGTATATTGCATATATTGTAAAATATATTTATATTGTGGTCCAGAAAGGTTCTTTTCTGAAATACAAAATACCACCTTTCCCACTCCATCTCATAAAATATTGATTTTCTGCTTTAAGTGAACTCTTTTCAGCCCTGACTTCATTCTATTTCTGACAAATTAGAATAGTGAATTTGAGAGTTTGCATTATAAGCAGTGGGTTAGGAGCTGAAAGAGAGGTAGCACTCAAAACAAAGAGACTAAAGGGATTAAAGGGGAGAGTCAGGAGAATGGGGGAAGAGGTATTCCCTGCAACCTTTGTTGGCTGTTTCGTAAATATTGCGTCAGTGCAATAAAAGTGGCTTCTATGGGTTTGAGAGTGGGTCTGAAAACAATATATCCTTTTGGAGGAGAGGTGGCTACTGCAAAACTTTATCATAAGCCACTTGCAGCTCAAGAGTACATGTGGAGTGGCCTATAAAGCTGGAAGTTTTTGTCCTACTTCTTTAAATTGCTATACTGTTGCCAGTTACCCTGGTTTATACTACTGGAAGCTACAGATGTTTTGTTCTATTACTTCCTTAACTGAAATTTGTGTATTAAAATCATTGTTTCAGTTAAACTAAGATTGGTTTATGATAATATGACTGCATAAAAGCAACTAATTATGATATTTTTAAAATAATAATAATAAAGAATTCCCTAATTCTTCTTCCTGTCCCTTGTGTCCTGGAGGCAGGAATGAAATAGTTTTAAAATTTTTTATTTAAGTAGCATAGAGACTGAACTATGTTTACCTGTTTTTTTTAAAGATAATTTTGCAGGCATTATGGCTATATCCACAAACGGTCTGTGTTTGCCTTTTCAGAATGTGATTATTGCTCATAAAAGCAGTTTTAATTGAATGCTTATGTCATGAATGGCTTGTAGCATGCTTAAAAACTACATGCCTCTATTTATGTGACTATAGTTCGTTTTTTAGAGCTCCCTGTATAACAATACTGGGAAATTACTAAAGGTTTTTTGCTATTCAGCTGGGTGATTTTAAAAGATACTGCTGTTATATTGGACTATTGGCATTGTTTCTTAGGAATAAAAACTTAAGAAAATTATCCCTTCCCCCTTTCAAACAAAGCCACATCTAAAAAGGTCACAAAAGGAAACACACAATTCAAATAATCTCTTTGCTGTATCTGAGATTAACTTGGACACAGATGTTTCAATTTATAGTTTGATCTGGCGTAATATATACATTTAACAAAATCCTGTTTTGTATTGCTTCTATAAACACTAATGTCTGATAAAAACATGTTGGCTTTTCTGCCATCTACTTGAATCAGAAACCTCTGAGCCAGTGCTTAGAAAGCAGAAGCCTGACATTCAGAGACCTAAATTAACTCTTTCAGCATTTGGCCGCAACTTTTCTTAGCCTTTTCCCTGCCTTCCGAATGACAAATCTGTTTGTGCTTTTCTCCATTTAAGCTGCTGTGGATAACTATTAGACTCTGTTCTTACTGTATCTAAAGATGAAATGATTCAGTGCTGTTCATTACGGCTCATTTCCGGGCCACACTGTAGCCATTAAATTCCTGAGATACTATCTGAGAAATCACTGACAGTATTCATACACCATGACTACAATGTTTTTCCTCCTGCTGTTTGCCAGGCGTTAGCCCACCTGTCTGTAAAGGGAAATGGCTTTGGCATGATCAGAATCTTTATGGAAGGTCATGAACAGGCAGTCTTTGTCCTTTTTTGCTAAAAGCAGTTTCCCCTTTATCCGCAAATAGCATTATCTGAAAAATGAATTGCTTCCTCTGAATCACAGATATCACTTGGCAATCAGATGATTTTTATATCCCAGAGGTGAAGTTGTCTCACTTCTGGTTGCATGTGTCCCAGCAAATTTTGGTGGCAAGAAGTCATATTAGGTTTGCTCTAGAAAATAATTAGCGGCTACTTTACTATTTCCTGCTAATTATCCTAATGCAGCAGGGCACAATAACGAGAAAGATACCTGACAGCCAGGCAGCGAATTCTCATAATGTGGAGGATCATATCCAACCTCTTGAGTTTATCTTCACAGTTTAGTTGGCACGTGCAATAAGGAGGTAAATATTGCTGTATAATGAGGTTTTTATGTGTTTTGGTAAATACATGCCTGTCCATGTCCTGCCTTTCTGTTATTTCTAAAGTTGGAGGATTTAATCTTGCAAACTTCTTACTCTGCACTGGTCTGTTGATCTCAGTAGCTATTACATTTGGTAGTAAGTGCAGAATTGTTCTTATATTCCTTCAGCTAGGATACCATCACAGCCTTTATGAATGTTTAAGCAAAAGTCATAGCTCTGAAGAGAAATGAGGAAAACAAGTCACTAACTAATGAAAGAATTATTGTAGACCTAACTCAAAGATTAAAAATTCTAATCTGTAAGGTACAGATTCACGAAGTGATATAAAACCATACCTGCTTAGATATGTTGCCTGGGGGGGAAGGGGGGATGACGACGGTAAAAGGAGGAAAAGTGTTTCCCATGTTGTTTTGTAAAAAGTGGAAGCACGGCTTTTGTAGTACACCATTACATTTCTGTGAGGCTTGGTTGAAAAGCAAAACTGAAGGTAAAAAGCCCCACAACAACTTACTGCTGTATTTGTAAGGCAGGGCTTTACAGTGTGGCCTCCTTTAAAAACCCAATTTAAGTGCCGAGCCTTCCGAACCTGCCAGCCTGATGCAGGCAGCAGCCCAGACTCACCCAGTTCATGGCTTTGAAGATCGGTAGATGTTGGTAGTCTACCCGGTTGCTTGGAGGGCTTGCAGGCAAGTACTCTATCTGTCCCCCTTCCCTGCCCGTTTGCTCTGCCAAAGTCAGCTGTGGATGTGGGCAAATGGTGTGATCGGTCCAGGCCCTGTGCTTAAAGAGCCATTGAATTAACAGCTGTGCTGGCAGCCAGCAGCGTGCCTGGCATGAGGAAGAAGGGCTTTGGAGGCTGAAGCTGGAGGAGATGGTCTAAGAAGTGCCAGGAGGGGATTTTATATATATTTTTTTTTAATAAGTTTTGCTGATTTTTCTATCTATCCTTTGAAAAATGAGGGTGGCCTTATATTTGAAGTCACCTTATATTTGGGCCAGTACGGTAGTTCTGGCTAGATCCATGAGAACGGCCAGAGTCTAGAAGGATAAACCACAATGAAGTGGAGAAGAAAGCATTCAAAATTTGTTTTGGTAGAAATTGGTTAATTAAGTCTGTTTAGCATTACACAAGACCTTAGCTTGGCCAACTTACTATCTTTGTTAAATATGTGGCTTCCCAGGAGTAAATCTGGATGAAATGTCTTAGTATTGTTTAATTCTTTTTTTTTTTTTTTTTATAGGGAAAACACAAAAATTGTGCAATTGCATATATTGGACCAAAGAAATATATATGTTTGCATTTTCTCATTAAACTCTTTTCCAGAAAGAGGAAAATCTATTTGCTTGGTTTAGGCCCTATATTGAGGGAAATGGCACTATTTTCTTTTTGTTATGCCCCATCACCCCCAAAACTGGAACACAGATTCAGGCAGCAGAAGCTGAGTGTGATATATTAATGATAATGTTTTTAGAACATTGATGTATCAAGAACAACAAGTCAAGACCCTCTTCAGCATCTCAAGCAGATAACTTGGGACTAATAGCCCACATATTCTTCCTAGCTCTAGCAGCTGTTGCACGACCCAGGTTAGGTAGTATCTCTGCAGATATTAGTCAGATAATAGAAATAAATTTTTGAGGCTCATGAGTGTATCTTCTGACTGTAGAAAATCTTTCCTGGAGGAAGAGTATGATTCTGGGAAGCCAAATGGGCTGAAAGTATATATGGAAGACCCCAGAGATACAGGAGAATGGGCTTAGACACAGGCTAATTTTCTTCTCACCAGTATGTTGTGTAGCCTACCTTTCGCACACAGTAGGCTTAAGTAGGTTCAAGGTCTATTATTCTTCCCAAATACAGGAATAAATTAATGGAAACTTAACAATAATTTACATTTAAAGGAAATTAATGGTACAAGGGGAACATAACAGCAATTTTCTGTCTCAAAATATGATTCTGGAGATAATTTACAAAAGTAATTTAGTCAGCTCTGAGTTCACTTTTTGTTTTTAAATTGTGTGTTAAAAATGAAGGCACAATCAGTGTGAACAAAAAAAACTAGAAATGGTTTTAAATTACCCTGTGGGCTTTTCAAGGTAGATAGTACAATGAAGAGGTCATCAGAAAGTAATTAAGTTTGAAAGACTTAGGGCATAATTCCTCTGGTCTTTCGTGTTCCTATAGCTATGCCAAGAGACCAAAGAGCTGTCCTTTGTCAGCCATGGATTTTTATGATAAAAAGTCTTGGATTATAAAGTTTTCAATTTCCAGGGGTGTGGCAGTCACACAGTTTCTTCTTCTCCACTCTAATGGACAACTTTTGGGTTGAGCACAGCACGTGAACACACACATTAATTACTCTGAGTTGCACTATGGGTGAAAAAATCTCAAACTTTGAATATGATTCTTAGAAGCAAAAGATGAGGAAGAAGGCAGTACTACTGATTAGTATGGTAAAGCTTTTATCATTACGTTTTATAGTGAACAGAAGTTCAAGTAGCTGTGTAGATTTATATGTATTATACATAAGCATCAATTATCAATCCATTCCTATTTCACTAGAAAGCTGACCCAAGTCTCGACCTAGGTTATGCTTCATTTGACTCAGCTTGGGAGACTACTTATTGTTAGTTTTATGCTGTTTGTGTGGTTGGTTGGGGTTTTTTTTTAAATCAACTTAATGCTCAAGTTATTACAAAGAACTTGAACTGGAACTGAATGCAGTGACATAGAATTCTGTATACAAATGAACAAGCTCTTGTGGTAATACTCGCTCTTGGTTGCAAATGTAAAGGTGATGAATGGCCACTATAGTCTATTTCCCATCTGGTTTTAACAGTCTGTTTCTTTTTCATTTTCCAAAATGTGCTGGTATCCAAGAGCTTGTTTAGGAAGTTTCTACTTTGGTAATTAATGAGACACTATCATTTTCTAATATAAGTCTGTGGAGCTTTTTGAATTGTCATTGTGTTGCCACGCTTAGGACAACAGCTTGAGTTAAAGCCAAAGATAGCTTTGAATCATTTGGTATCAAGGTACTAATGAGCTCTGCAGACATTTCAAATACAATTTTCCCCTCTTCAGCCAGGTGTGGCTTAATCCACTCTATTTTTCCCATAAGCAATGTGATGTCCAATATATAACTTTCTCCTCATACTGCAAAGAATGTTTCCAAAAGGTTAAAGTCATGCTTTTTGCAACACAGAAGAGACTTTGCCGACTTCTCTTTTCCTGCTGTTAGGTTACTATCCATTTCCACCCTTACATTTGATGGCCTGACAATAATAATTTTTTTCCTCAAAATCTTAGATCATGAACTCCACTAGTTTGTATATTCTGATTTGTTTGCATGTGTTTCCTACCATTAAAAACTGTTCATGAATAGAAGTAAAACTCCCCTAATTCTATAGGTTTTTTAGTCAAGGATCATTTTTCTAAATTCTAGCTGTCACAATGCAAACAAATTACATTCAGATTCCAAGGAAAGAAATTAATGATTTAATACTGTGGTAAAAACATTGAAGTCATTACAAATGAATTTTATCATCAATTCATTCCACTTGGTTGATGTGCAAAGTGGAAGCATGTAGGACATTAAAAGGATCTTGTCTAAGTCTTCATAGTATTTGCTGCTTCTTCCTAGAGAATGTGTACATGTTATGTTATTGATCTGTTTGCAGCCACATAGTTAAACTTTAATATTTCTGGCTTGTAAAATCTTTAAGCGCATATCATGGGAGTTCTGTGCTTTGCTCCATGAGAGGGATACCAGCTTCTGCCTCAGTATTTCCTGCTAATTCCGCAAAACATAATTTTGTCAGCGCCCCATTGCCAGGAAGCGTCAGCTCTGCTATTTAAAGCAGTTAGTAGGTTTTTTCAATAGAATTTGTATACATTCACTATTTTTAAAAATATTAGATCAGTATGCCCTTTTTAGCCCACTCATTTTCTTTAGAAAACGTTCTAGTTACAGGTTGACTGCTCTAAGATGCCACCCAAATTCAGGCTATGGCTTTATTTGCCATAGTGTGGCAATGCTATGGCAATCATTGTGGCAATCACTCCAAGGGTGATGAAATATTGGATTAAGATTTTCTCTTGGGGAAGTCTATAGCTTTTGCTTCAGACCAAAGACATGAACGTCCACCCGTCATCTTAGTATAAACGTGTAATTCTACAAAGCACCTGCATCTGCTAAAAATACTTCATTGAAGCAAAGAAGACAACAAATCCTTTGATGTGCAGTAGAGAGGATGGGTGTCCCTTGGATATTTCACCAATCATGCTTCCTTTAGTATTGTCATTTGAAGGGTTAAATGTAGCAGACGAGTTTCTTGCATTACTTCTCTACCAGCCAAGGTACCCATCAAAAATGACAAACGCTTTGTTAAAAGGATTGCATGTACGAGTCAGTATCTCCAGAGTACTGAAAATCTTAAGTACCTCCGTATATCAAGAAATATTATTATTTTTTTAATCAACTACCTGTTTGATTGAAAGGTATTCCTACCCAAGGAAAAATAACCTCACATCATAATTATTTTGTGTTACTGCCATTGTTTGTATTTTTTTTCCATAGATACAAGGTTCACGTCTTGGAATTCAAGGTGAGATGTTTTTCTGTAGTTCTGGTTCCTATTGTCAGTGATAATTCCACTGATAACAGAGAGCATACCCTTTCTTTGGGGAAACATATTTGTGTTTCACTAGAAATGTTTGGTTAACAGAAGCACAAGAAACTAAACCACAAAATCTAAAAAGGGAAGTTTAAATGTATTTTTTATAGGAGCGGATCTGTAATAAAAACAATAAAATCCAGTGTTTAAGCTTTATAGAAATAATTTAATGACCAGCTGCAGCAATAAACACCTTTCCGTTTTGATTGGGTCTTAACTCCTCCATCCAGTGATTAATTGCTTCATGAAAGACAAACACATTACATTATACCTTAAATATAACATCCTGTTTTAAAGATTCCACTAGTGAAGTTTAAATGTTTTTGAACCTGTTCAGACTTTACAAGGATATTTCAAGGATCCTCCGTTTGTCATTACTTCTTGCATATATTCAGGACCAAGGCAATAACGGTCCAGTGTTTCCTTTCTCATGTTCAGCTTTGGCCTTGCTTGCATTTGTATTCCAGTTAGATAAAGACTAATGTAATATTGTGGTTTCACAACTGGTTTTCATTGGAAACATCATGGAAAGTACAGGGTGAAGGTTGTATTTTTTTTAAATTGTGGGGAAAAATTAGAATTTTATTAAACAATCCTCTAACTGGTTCCTATGCAGCATGGAACAGGCATTAATATCTTGTTATTAAAGCCATACTCATTGCAGATAACAGAACAGCCACAAGAGTGATTTGAAATTATTTTGGATATAAACTAGATTTTATCTGAGGATCTGAGAGGGAAATAACAATAGTGAAAAGTCTCCAATTCATCTACTCTTCTTACACGATTAGGAATTGATACTCCTCTTCCTTTCTTGAGAAAGCCTGAAAAAGGGACTGTGTATGACACTAGCATCAAGCAATCTGTGCCACAGCAAACGTTTATCTATATCAGAAGTAAAGAACTTCATTTGTTTTTTGAATTCAATTTTATTTCACTTTGTGTTTTTAAACCTCCATTTGAGAGCATTCCCTTGAGTTTTGTTACAGAATCACGGAAGAGTTGAGGTTAGAAGGGACCTCTTGAGGTCATCTGGTCCAACCCCCATGCTCAAGCAGCAGTAAAAAAAGTGTTTCCTGATGCTCAGATGGCATCTCCTGTTTGTGCCTGTTGTCTCTTGTTCTGTCACTGGGCACCACTGAAGAGAGCCTGGCTCCCTGTTCTTTACACTCTTCCTTTAAGTATTTATATACATTAATGAAATGCCTCCTGAGACATCTTTTCTCAAGGCTAAACAGTTGCAGCACTCTCGTCCTCTTATGCTTTGCTGTACTGTCTGCAATAGCTCTATATCAAGCTTGTACTGGGAATTTTGTTTTATTTTATTTTTGGAGTAAAATATTTGTTCTGGCAGGATACCTTTTATGAAGAATCAGCACAATCTATCACTTTTTCCTTTAATGGTTTCCTCAGATAAGCCCATCTAGAGAAACAATAGGTTCCTGAATGGGAACAAGGGCAGAGGCAAGTTCAGGACTGTTTCTCCCTTTCAGTCATCTGTAGCTCTGCCTACTGTTGACAAGACACGTCAATAGTTAATGCACATTCCGTTGTTAAGCTTTGCTTCCTTGACGTGTTTTCCCATAGCCACCTGAGAGCCCAGAGTGAGTGGAACTTGGCGGAAATATTTATGAACACAGAAAAATGAGATGCTAATATCAAGATCCAGAGCAGCTGGGTGACAGCATCCTACTGATCCTACTGGAAGGGAAGGGTGCCAACTGTAAGATCTCTAAAGAAATCTAGAGCTTAAGGGTAGTGTTTAGTCACCATCCAGTCCCAGGAAGCTGGATGTAGTCACCTTGGCCGCCAGGAGAAATAGGTCAGGCTGAGATAAATCTCTCTACTCATTTTGTGATCTGAAAGGAAAGACTTGATGGACCTAAGGTAAATTGCAACTAGATGAAATCAACCATGTTAAGGCTTGGATATTGTATAGCAAAGGTAACATAAACTGAAAATCGGATTCTTTATGCCTTGAGGTACAAGAGCCAAAGATCTAACGTTAGGCTGAATAATTTTTATCATTAGACTTTAGAAACTTGTGTAATTCTACAGTTGTTAGCACCCAGTAACATAGGTGTTGTGATTTGTCTGCTTTATCCAGAAGAGCCAATTAGGCAATACAAACATAGAATCACAGAATCACTTAGGTTGGAAAAGACCTTTGAGATCATGGAGTCCAAACATAAACCCAGCACTACCAAAACCACCCCTAAACCACGTCCCTCAGCACCATGTCTACCCGTCTTTTAAATACCTCCAGGGATGGCGATTCCGCCACCTCCCTGGGCAGCCTGTTCCAATGCTTGACAACCCTTTCAGTGAAGAAGTTTTTCCTAATACCCAATCTAAAACATCCGTTGGTGTAACTTGAGGCTGTTTCCTCTTGTCCTATTGCTTGTTATTTGGGAGAAGAGACCAACCCCCAGACATGAATTGAAATAATTAAAGTGTTCGTTTAGGTATTCAAATAGGAAAACCTCAGTCAAACATTTAAATGATGTTAAAAACAGTGAGTCAAACTATTTCTTGTGATTCTGTTGTATTTGGTGACAAATCTCTCCCTATTAGAGTCAAGCAGTACAACAGCAAACTACTCAGTTTTAGTACTTCCCAAGGGAATAGCTGTCAGATATTTAGCTGCTTCTTAAAAGTAAAAACTCCTTGTTGTTAACAGCTGTTTATTAGTTCCCATCACAATTGCAACATTGTTTGGGATTTCTGAAGTAGAGGGAGCAACATGAAACATTCAGATAAAGCAGTGGAAAAATAGAGTTCAAATATGTGTATGAGAGTATAGGAAAACAGTTAGAAACACAATACAACCAGTGAAAATTCAGCAAGAAAAAAATATTTAAAGTCATAAACAAAAATCATCAAAAGTCAGAATATCAGGTGAAAAAAAAAATCTGTTCTTTCCAACTTTCCCTTTTTTAATAGAAGTTTGTTTGGATATTCTTTAGGTATAATTTTTGCACCTGATTTGGGAGATGAAATGGAAAAATATGGTAGCTTTTTATGGTGATAAGAACAGATTTTATTTCAAACTTTTGCTTTCCATTACTATATGATAGTCTGTAGATATCTTTATGCTTCTCTATTTTCTATAGTGATCAAAACAGTAAAGGCAATCTAAAACTGTGTGCAGTCTCAAAATATTGTGAACTTTATCATCTGAATCTTTGTAGAGATCACCAAGAATGCATGGGATAGCATATATAGCAAGTGGCATTCCATGTGTTTTATTCTCTCACTGCCTTATTTAGTGCTTGTTGTTCTAGGTATGAAATTGTCTGTGCAGATTGTATACCATTTAGAAAACAATTCACTGAGTTTTGATATACATTCATCTTACTACTTGCACAAATGATCCTGCAGGATACATTATTCTCTGTCAAAGAAAGGCTTAAAATAGGTTTTTCATCCTCTGGTTTCATCACTGTTAAGGTTTATAAGATAGATCCTAGACCTTTGGAAATATAATTTGTTTTACAGACTCTTTGTAAGTGTTCTCTGTCTCAGTCTGTTTGATTTGTATAATTTTCCCTTTTCAGTGTAGTCATAATGTTAAAAATCATCTGGTTTCAAATTAAAAAAAAAAATTGAGACCTGTTTTTTGAATTTTAATCATTATAGAGAAGTTTTCAGATTTAAGATGTGCATGTTTCTTTTCTTGGGTGCTAGTTATTTTTTTGCCTTATACTTTTTCGACAGGATATCGAGACTGATAGACTGTTGATAAAATAGTTTTTAAGTTGAAGTATTTCAGTAGGTCTAATTACTATAGACATGTCTGAACATACATCCATTGGTTATTTCTGTACGAGGTCACAGTGGAATCATCCACCTAATAGTATGCAATGGTAGCAGTGGAAAAAGAATTGTAGCTTTTGAACTGATATGGAAAAACTGCTGAAAATAAATACTCATCGTATCAAGAATTCTTTTAAGTAGTGCGTAGAACAGATGAAAATATAAATTGTCAGCAATCAATTCAGAGAGCTTTCAGAATAGCTTCTGTTTGTCCATTTTAATATCAGCAGCCACAGTAAACATCATGTAAATATGACAGGCCTGAATGTGAGCCAGCCTGTTGCCTGCCCTCAAAGCAGCTGGTGAAGGACTGGTCCAGTCCCTGAGGCTTTCCCAGGAATTCTCAGGAGGCTGGGAGGAAAAACACCAACCTCATCATGTTGCAGTCCCCAGTTTCTGGGGAAGTGGAGGCAGAAAAGGCCCCACATACCTGAAGATGACTTCTGACTTTGTCCAGGACTGTGGGTGTCCTTTTCCATCCCCAATTTATTTACATTCAGTAAAACTCAGATGTGGCCTAGGACAAGGGCCAGTTACTGCTGTATTGGAGAATACTCTTAGTGCATCTGATGGTTTAGAGGAAGACAACCCCCTCTCCTCCTTCATTCCCTTCATAATGCACCTGGCCAGTTGTGCAATGCTAACCAATGAACAGCTGCTAACAATGAGGAAATTGTGCTCATAAGAAGTAGCTCAGGATCTGATGGTTATTCTCTGGGGAGAAATGGAAGCACTAGGGACTTGTTTCTTGCCAGGATGCGCTTTTTTTTTTTTCTTCTTTCCTCTCCTCTCCTCTCCTCTCCTCTCCT
>VZSF01003866.1:273289-329606 GCA_013398295.1 Chionis minor
TCTGTGTTGAATTAAACACTTTTATCTCTCTGTTTATGACTTTGTGGAGCTGGTTTCTTTAGAGGGATTCCATTTCCCCATCATTCCCTCCTCTTTTCCCGCTCCTGCTCCCTCCTCCCCCAAATACATCTGTGAGGATTAAGGATTTTACAGCTGACAAATAGGTAGGCAATGGAATAGCTATTTATAGTATTATTGGTAACGTTTCCTAGCAGAAATGTTTGTCTGCATTAATGTTATCAATATATATGTGGGTGGGTATGTGGATGTGAATTACCATACGTGGCACATTTTACAGAGAGTGTGTGCACGTAGCAAGTGTCTAGTGTATCCTCTCAAGACATTCCCATTTACTGAGTATCCTTCCTACAAACATCTTGTAGTACTTTAAAAATACCAAAAAACAAACAACCCAAAAAACCAATACAAAACCAAACAGGATATGAAAATTCAGTGCCAAAGAGGCAAGTCTTCAGGCGTGATTGAAACTTAGCAAATATCATAAATATTCCCATCTATGAAGGGAAGTCAGTTCTTTGGGCTTGAGGAAAATAAGCACAAACATCTAAACTCTGATGTTTTAATTTGAGAAAGCCTGCCATCCTTCACAGCCTGAGTTAGGCATATGCCTCTGGGAGAGCAGTCAAAGAAATACATATAAATAATGAATGTAGTGAATCTTTTTCCTTTGTAACTATGAAATTCTCGCATTGACTCATGTCTTCAGTCTGGTAAAATTCTTTAAGTACAAACAAATTCAATTCAGAGTGGCTAGACAGGACTTTAAGAAGTAACTAACAGTACTTACAGTGGTCTATGTAAAAGTTGCTTTTTTATTTTATTTTTAACAACTTCAGTTGATTCAGGTGCTATCAAGGGACATATAGCAATCACTATTAATTTATAAACTCATCATTTTAGTACATATTTCCCTGTAGGCCTTCCTGTTTCATCATGAGAATGATCTGACTGGAATACTCTGTCAGTTTTATTTCTCACATTAAAATAATTCTTACCAACTCACTACACTTCTATACTGGCATAAGAAAGCTAAAACTATTTCTATCTTCAAAGTATGTCTGTTATAATACAAACAAATGTGTATGCTGTTCTGTGTGAAAATATACAAAAAAAGATCATCTTCAAAAATCTGCTGTAGTTGAAAGTTTTCATGAGTGGATAGAAAACAAGTGATCAGTAGCAAGCATGATTCATCAATCTATTTAGCAGCGGTTATGGTATTCAGTAGAAAAATCTAGTAGGATTGCTTTCAATACAACTAATTTTCCCTGTTCTTTATCTTGAAATAGCCTACAGACCTCATCCAACAGAAAGTTGAAGAAAAATTAAGTTACTTCTTTTCATACCTCATTCTACAATGAGGAAGAAACGAGAGTACTTGGATCGATGCTATGAAACTAGTCCCTGGCGTACCATTAAATGGAAGTCAACCAAGTGGGCATCATTTGCTTGAATGCCTTGATACTGTGTTTGCAGGCTGGATTTCAGTGAATTTGTTTATTCCTGTGACTTGTGAACCTGCATGTGGCCAGTCCTGAAATAACTGTGACACTTTACTCAGAAACATGCACTGAATCTGATATTTTTATTCATAATTATGGCCACCAGATCACAATACCTGAAAACATTCCTTACAAAAAGCAGACTTTCTTGGAACACATCGAGCTGCCTTCAAAATTGGAATTTCTGATCAGATCAGCAGAATCCGTAAGTATCTTGCTGTGACCAAGGAAGCAAGAATGAAAACCTAAAAACAAGCATGCCAAGCCTATCTCGACGTGGTTTGGGCCAGTCACAGAGAAGGCATTTGAAGCCTTGAGGAAGTTCTGGCCTACCACATAGCTGATGAAAAGTAACGAAGACCATCTGGCCTTTGTAATAACTGAAATCATCTATGCCAGCTTCAGAGAAGGCAGCATTCCATCATTCCTAAGCCTGCAACAATCTAGCCAATTTTGGAGAAATGTACGCTTCATGCCAATGCCCTCATAAATTATATCCATGCTTCTTCCTATCTCATCTCATGTTCTTGTTTTTTTTATTATTTTTTTAGCAAGATTACAGAGAGGTTGGTGGCAATTTATTCTGTGTAGTACCTTGATTCTCTTAGAACATGTATACCATGAGGTGACAGAAATGATGTAAGCTCCAGATCAAATACAAATGTTCAAGTTCTTGTTGCTAGATTTCATGTTCACCTTTGACAGATTTAAATACACGTTGCACGTACAGCCTATGCAAGGTAGAGATACAACATAAACTCATTCCTTTGGGAGGTGTAACATAGTATTTCAAAGGCTATGCCCTTTACCTCACCTGGATATCTTTGTTCCTCTTTTTTATTCAGGACTTCCCAGAGCAGCTGAACTCCACAGAAATGATGCTGTACAATAATTCGAGCTTGCAGTGGGAATTAGATACAATCTATTTTCATTAAAATATTATTTATTAATGATAATATGTATGAATTTTAATGATTTAAAGATATCTTAGTAATTCCGAACTAGGTTATTCCATTGGTTATAAAGGTACATGTCAGTCTAACTCCACTGAGATGGGTAGAAATAGTTTGGAATTCTTCAGTCAGAATCCACTCTGCAAATACCACTAGCCACTGAGGCAAATGCAGCTGTTATTTTTATACTGATAATGCTAGTACATTAGATGACTTTATCTGCTTCCTGATACATATATATCTATATATTTTTGTTACAATAATTTTATTTTGCTCACCAAAAACTGGAGAGGTTTTTTTTGTCACAGCAGAGCAAAAAGCATTTTATGAAAAAGGGAGAAAGTTGCTGTGAAAGACTTTAGTAAGATTTTTTTTGCAAAACAGACCAATGTTTAAACAATTTTTAGGCACCTCCAGAGGTGTGACGTGGTCAGCATTCATGAGGAAGGATTAATCTCAGGATTGTCATTATTTGATAAATATATGTTAACTTCCAAAGTTTTCTGCATGGAGACTGGAAATAATTTAGTCTTATCAAATAGCAGGTAGCCCTCAGTTTGCATAGGTCCTGATTTTCATGTTGATGTGGTGTTTTTCAAACGTATGAGACATCTTTTTGTCTTCAGCATTCCTACTTGCAAATTTTGTTACTTCATGGTTAATTCCTATTGCTGTTCAGTTGCTGTACTAGTCTTTCTGATCTTAATTTCCTCAAGGGCTCTTGTTAAATACATATTAGAGTTGGGCATATTTTGTTATGCTGTATAAAGGCACCTTCACATATGCAAGCTCACGAGTCATCGTTGCTAATGCAGTTAGACCCACTGAAGTCAAGGAGACTACTTACATCATTAGAGGCATGCAAAACCGACTTTCAAACATCCCAAGGTATGAAATTTAATCTTGTTAGCACAGATCTGTTTTGAGACTTTATAAGAGAACCTCCATGCATCTGTTTAATCCCTGAAGCTTTTACATCATTTCTCTGAATTAAGTTAATATGATCCACACTTCCATCCGCCCACCCCGCTTTTGAATCATGTTTAGGGTTTTACTTACAATATATTTAAAAGATCGATCCACAACCAGTCTGAAAGAAGTGTATTGTACAGTACATTTCAGAGTATTTGGGAAAATAAACAAATCTGTTTGATTATCAACCTGGTAACCTAGTTTCTTCAAAGAACTGATGATTTTCAAAAAGTGGCAAGAACACAGGACCTCCTTTGAAAGAGCTCTAGTCTTGCAATTCAAAATGTTGATTCCTCCAGTTGAGGACTTGGGTTCACCACACTCTGGTTATAGTACAGTATTGAAGGAGACTTTTTAAATTACTATGGTTTTGAGAGGTTTTGACCTTTGTGGAAGATGGCAGACCTCAAAGTAGGCTGTTTATTTGGGCAGAGAATTAGAAAACCCAGATTGTACTGATTGCCTCCTCGATATGGGTGTAGGCATTTCTGTAATTGCTGAATTTATTGGAGACCTGAACACTTGGAGATCCGTCAGCATCCCTGAAAAATTCAAAACTTAGGGTAAAAGTCTTTGTCTTTATGTCTTCATTCAAGGCAATTAGAAGCAAGTGTAATTAAAGATGCAATCTTTAGTTTGCTTGAAGCAGTGCAACTTCAGGGATCGATGTCAGGGGCTAACTTCTAGCCCTGTTGATCTTAGAGGTAGGTCTTCTATTGACTTTTTACTCAATGGACTTTATTTTTAGTCACTTCAAGTTTGCATCATTTTAAAATACAGTTAAGTAAAGCACCTGCCTAAAATAAATATCACCCTGCAGTACTGTGAACAAAGTACAACTTTGTTTTGTTACTGAATCAGAACCAAAGGTGGAAAATAACTTGCCTGTCTTGTTCCATAGTCCAACCTATCAACATAAACAAATGTTAAACTGGTATTTATGTGTGCTGTATTCTTATCAATGATCTAGTAATACTGTTTGTAAAGTGGAAGATAAGATGTACCCATTCTATGAGCCAAATGTATCCATATGGCTACTCAACTAAGAGCAGGGTAAAAACAATCATCACAAAGTCACACCACCAAAAAAATACCTTTCTGAAATGCATCGGGAGTTTGTAGAGCAACGGTCAAGTAAGTCGCAATGATGTTTTTTTTAATCAGTTAAAGCAGAAAAACAAAACCAACACACGCTGCTAATGAAAGACTAAAAGCCACCATTTATGTTTGTGAAGGAAAAAAATTGCTGGTGTTGGTGGAAGGATAGAATACCTGAGGTTTCTGCTAAATTTTATCATCAAGTGATGTAAACATACACTCACAATCTTTCTTTTGTTGCTGCAGAGGATCAGGATTCATCTTATTACAACTTTCTCTTGATGTACATTTCAGCCCAGCATTTGATCTGTTTTAATTCAGGTGTAGGTTAGGGAGTGGGCTATCGCTGAGCAGGTCTGAGATACCAATCTCGCAACAGTTTACCTTATTTTTCATTATTCTCCTGTCGTTTTCTTATAATGTGTTTTTAAGAACATCCAGCTTTTATTTGCAGGAAAACCATTTCCTCGTGCAAAGTAAAACATGCAGACCTGATTTATTTCTCATTTCAGCAGCAAATCTGTTCATTTTCACTTAGAAGAGTTAATGTCTTTTTTCTTTTTCTTTTTTTCCCCCTTCCCTATCCCTTTTACAGGCCAGACTGTGACTGGCACTCGTAGCAGCACACAAGAAATGAAGGGAGGGCTGAGAGAGAGGAGAATTTTGTTCATTTTTAACAACATGTATGGGATCCAGCTGTAAGTTTAGACCTTGCAACTCACATGTCTTCAGAGGGAAGTATTCACCATACTCCGCTACTTCTTTTTATGCAAGAAATACCAGTCACTTAATCTACAGTTTCCGTTTACCCTAATAAGAAAGGGATTGCATACTGTGGTTGCTTGTCATAGCCGAGGATTGGATTTAATGAAGTCGCCTCCCTCCATTCTGTGGAATGGCCATTTTTTTTCTAAGATAGCGATGTATGTTCAGAGAAAACTCTTCTGCTTTATATAACAACATGCTCACCTACTGCAATATTCACTGCTTTTACATGAGCACTCTGCTTGTTTTATCTTCTTCCAGCCTCCATCGGATGTGCAGTTTTTAGGCTTCTTATGTTTCACTGTGGGAGAGTGAGTTCTTGAGGGCCCATTCCCAGATGCAGATTTTTTGACCATAAAATTCTCATGCTCACTGGTGGCTGTTGGTATTTTTTAGGGAAATGAAGAAGTGTTCTCAATTAATTCCTTATGAGCAAAGTTTGTGTAACAGGGGTTACCACCAGCATATCCTTCTACTGGACTTTCCAGTAGTAGTAGCTGACCTTTGGAAATGGTCTTCAGGGCGAAATGGAATCACTTTTAAAGGAGATCATACGGAAGCTTGCACTGCCTAGCTTTGTTGGCAGAGGATTCTGATTTTTTTGTTGTTGGTTTTTTGTTAGTTGTTAGCTAGAGGATACTAATTTTTTATTTTTTGAAAAAAAGCTTATAATTGCATAATGCCTGTCTGTAAACTTTGTGTTTTGTTTGATATATAGATACACAGACATGGTTCCTATTTGGTCTTGGGGATTACAAGACTTTCAAGTCATTGAACTGCACAGAAACTCTTACTGGGATACCAAAGTTAAATAATTGATATAAAGACCATGTTGTACAGTATGATCATTTCAGCTGTATGGGCAGAGCAAGCAAGTAGTGCCAAAAATTCTATTAAGTAATAGAGACATTAAAATGCTAACTGTGCTGTGTCTCACCTGGTCTGTTGGCACTGGAAGCTTGCGTGTGTGTAGGTGCTGGAAGCTTGTTTGGGGGGCTCTTATGGAAGGGTAAGGTAATGGAGCTGGAGTGAGTACACAGGAGGAGTAAATAATTTATTTTGTTATTTATATTTGTTTTCCCCCTGTGGTCCCCTCTTGTTAATGATGCAATAGGAAAGTTTCAGCCAGTACTGCTTAAAGATGCTACAAGGGGTTGCAGGACACCAAATGGAGTCATGAATGCCATGGAGCAGAACGGGTCAATCAGTGATGCAGCCAGAGAGTGTATTAACACAGCATTTAACTGTTTAATAAATGGCCATTGCTAATATTTTATAGCAACAGGACTTGTTACACCTTAGAGTGTTTATGCTTTCAGCTCTCCTTAGTGTCTGAACCTGACCTGGTTTCTATTATTTCTACATTGGACAATAATTCATCCTTCTTTGAGAGACAGACCTGAACCAAAGCCATAGATTCAACCATTTCCCCTTTTTTTGTTTTGGTTTTTTTTTTTTCAGAAGCCAAATATCAACCTGAATTTTAAAAATGTCCTTATCTCCTAAAGTTGCACTGTTTGTGCAATACATGGATTTTATTAGTTGTCTCCTGTAGTCTGTCAAGTCTGATAATTACCCTGCTCTTCTTTCTGTCGTTATACTTCTGATTTCTATATGTCAAGGACGCTGGGGTTTTGTCCCAGTTTCAGTAAACAAGAGAAAACTGCTGAGAGTTGAAGTGCAGTGGATGACAGAACTGGATCCAAGTAAGCCATTATTGTACACTTAGAGGCATTTTGTTTACTTCGAGGCTAATGGGACAGCATGTTAGCTCTCCAAATGTGGATTTCTGGGGAGCTTCTGAAACTGGCACTCACTTTGGCAGAGCAACATACATTAGATGAGTTTGAAAACAAGCAATAAATAGATTTGGGACTCGCTACTAGGTATGACAAAATTTCAGGGTATTTTTCCATAATCTGACAGGAGGCAGGCAGGCCAAGAACCTGGTAGGACACACAATTCCTTTCTTTCTTTGTCTTCCTGATTGTTTCATCTCATTAAGGATTATTTTTATACCACGAGGTTTCAGATTTTTAGCTGTGTGATCTGCTGACTTCAAAATCACTCTGACGATGTATGCTTAGTTTTCCTTTGCGCCTGTATTCAATCCCAGGTTGTGAGGCTGCAAAATTCCCACTGCGAGGAAGGAGTTGAAGGGCACCTCCTCATCTGTCCGCTTTCCCCTTTGGCCCCCCGGCTGCCTCCCTTACCTGCCTCTGCTCCCCCTCAGCGTCATGACTTCGAAAGCTGCTCTGGGTAATCGAGTAACCTGAATTAAATTCCACCCCCCCTTCCCCTCCAGCTTTCCCTTTGCAGCATGATCATCACGCTAAAAGCAACATGTAACTAAAATTCTTCAAGTCAATCTTGAAAATCAGATTTCTCACCCCACCTCCTGGTACATTCCTTCAAGACAGAGAGCATAGGGAATTCTGCCAAATAGTGTAAAGCTAGGTTTTTGTTCATTTCTTGCTACTAAGAGGTAAAAGCACAAACAGTGACATTCTGTTCAATAGCTAGCAATGCTTTTGACACCTTTATTTCAAGCAAGACAAAAAGTAAAACATCACGCAAATCATTCAACACTGTGAATTTGTAACAAAATTTGGAATAACATCTTACTCTTTACAGGCTTCCTTTTTATAGCTTTTTGTAGGATTCAATATTGTGATATTTCAAAGACATTTAAATACACAGGCAAGCTTTTGTATTGGCAAGAGAGTACAATAAAAATGATCACACATTGGCAAATAGGTGAATATTAGATTACACAGAGGTAAGAATTTGCCATTCAAAGACATTCAGAATTTTTAATACTAATGTTTACCAGTAGGTATTCTGTTATCAAGGATTCAGATTACAGCAGTCTTTCTCTTCACATTGTAATACAGGTCTGAGCTGAAAATTATACAGAATTTAAAATAAAATTTGTTTTGATCTGCTTTGGCCTCCTAGTTATCAACTGATTAGTGATCAAATACGTTTTTTTGTGTGGTCACCCCGAAGCGGCACACACAGAATAATTTTAGAGCTCTCCCCAAATCTGCATACACAGAACAATTTTAGAGCTCTGTGTGCTCATCTTTCAGGGTATGGATGTATTTCGTTTACCGACTAACACGTTGTGATACTTGGAGGTGTCTGGAATCATAGATTTGTGGCAGCCTGAGGCTTGGCCCTTTATATTGTCTGTAACAGGCCAAACACTGACAATCCACTGTCAAATAAGTATGCCAAAAAAAAAAAAGCATAGAACATTTATTTCCTGGCTGGTTTTGTAAGGGCCGAGTATGTACATGTAGCTACAGCTGCTTTTCCTGGGGTCAGTTATTGGAGAAAGTCTTTAGTGTCTCCAAGAGATGGCTGATATTTTTTAAGACAAGCTTTAAATATCACTACTTACTGCTGTGCAAGACTTACTAATACACTCATCACTACATTGGTCTTTGGGGAACTATTCATATGGGGGTTATTTGATCAGCGTCAGATTTACATGAATAATACATGTATTCATTTTGAATGGAAGGTACTTTCTGGCACACTCCCAAAGCACGAAACATGTCAAAACTCTGCATTTATTTGCTGAGTCCTCAGAATCAGTGTTTAGAAGTGTGGCTTCATTACTCCCTTGTACATTGTATGCTCTTGCAGTCCTTGACTGGGCAGAAATATCAGTTAAGTAAGCAAGTTGTACAAACTTCAGGGTATCATCAAAGCATGGGGAGAACCAAACGAGTGTTCAAACAAGAGGAGTTGTACTCTGGGCAAAATTCAAATACTACATCAACTGTATTCCTCTTGAGGCCAATAAATGTCATTTAAAAATGAATTGGTATTTGATGCTTTTGGGAGTTGTCCTTTCTCTGAGTATATTCCAGTGCAGTGTGACCATTTAGGGCTGTTTTCATGTATGAATATGTTTGGCATTTGAAAAATAGTTTTTATATTTGTATGGGTATTTATTAGCGGTTCTTTTTCTCATTACTTTGAGAGTCATATCTGATATTAAATTGGGAAGTCATCTTAGATGATTTTTTCAAACTGAGTTGCAAAACGACTGCAAATGCTGCTTTTTCACATTCTTGCCTAGGTCACAGATTATTCCTGTCACCATTTCTTTTGACAGAAAAGGAACAGTAAGTCAGCCACTTGCTCATGTTGTGAGAAAAGAACACTTGCAGCATTTCCCTTGTTGCTGAAAGAAATAAATCCTCCCTTGTTTCAAGAAATTTGACTGCTTTTGCAACTTTTAAATTTACAAAATAAAATGCCTTTGGAGTTTTTCTGAGCAAAACAGTGACTTTGGTGGGATTCTGAAAGGATGCAGTAATTTGTTCAACTTTCACAAGAAAAAGTCCATGTGCATTTGCCCTGTAAGTCAGAACAACTTCTTTCTAAATATCACAGTAGCTTTACCAGATGAAGTCTTCGTTGGCCAATACTGCTAAAAAGGGAACACCTGGGAATGAGGCTTGTCTGCATAGAAAGTATGAAGCTCTGTTCCACGTATTTATTTCAGAAAGGTCTTTTCTCTTTGACCATATTTTTTTGATTCCATTTGTTAATGTCAGCAGCATTGCTTGCCTGTAGTTTCTCTGCTGAGTTTCTTTTCCAGTTGATTTCAAGTTCTTAGTCTGCAAATTGATGATCCATGATGAAACGTCATGGTTGTGAATCATGTAATGCCCTAGTTTGTTTGGTTTTTTCCCCCAAAAAAAAAGAAAAAAAGAGAGGGAGAGTAAGAGAGAGAGAAAGTAACTAGTGTTTGCCATGTTACAAGCTACAGCTTTGTTTTTTATTTTCTAAAAGCACTTTGATTGGTAAGAATACAGCCAGGCAGTGCAGTAGATAAAAGTTGAAAAGTTTAAGAGTGAATGCAGTTCTGTAAAACAATACACAAGATCAATGCCACCTCCTGCTTTTCATGTTTTAATGCATGTGCCAGTGCCCTGGCTGGTCTTTTAATCTTCGGGATGGTGGTCCCATTTCCCAAGACTGTGCGAAGTCCTGCTCCTTGCCCTTTTCTCCGTACATTGCCTACACAATAATTGCTTTTCTTATATACAGCACCAGCGTACATGAGCTATTAGCCTTTTCTTGTTTAAAGCAATGGTGGCCATTCTTGCTCTGAAGTGACATCTCGGCCCTCTCAGTGTCTGCTCTTTTCAGTCGGCTTGAAACCTTTTTTGTGTCTTGCGTGAAGTCACAAACAATGCTTTTGATACTCAACCCCGTAGATTACTGACAGCCCAGTTCTGCTTTACTTTCTGATGTTGCGTAACTCTACACTGCTCAAAAAATTCTATTTAAAATTACATGACTACTTAGCATAGATCCTGCAGCCCATAGCTGTGCTAAGTAGTATTCTGTTTCACAAGTGGTCCCTTTGAAGTCAGTCGAGTTACACATGCTTACATCATGTCTGAACTTGGTCCACTGTGTTTACAACATGCATATTTGATACTGCACAGTGGGTGTACATAACTCTTAAAATAATAAAATCTTTATTACTTTGAGGAGTGTGCACATTAAAGAACAGATTTTCATTTACATCAAGGCTCTTTACACTCCTCTGGCTATGCAAAAGGCCTTAAAACTAGCATAAGTTCCACTAAAGACCAGCTGAAAATCCCTTTTCACAGCCAACATCGTGTAAAATGGTGCTGCATGGAAACTGAAATGCAGCCCTTCCCAAAAGGGACTTTTTAATTTCAAGGGAATATTTCCACTTTTTTGGGTTTTTTCTGTTGTAAAAATACAATAGAATTAATCATTGTAACTTTCTGTTTATTTTTAATGTACAGTATACCATCTTACAGTAAATCTTTTATGAGGAGCAGTTGCCTTTTTTTATCCCTGTAAGTTTCAAATCAAATGTTAGCACTTTTTCTAATTACCTGTATAGCAATGCTCATATAAACAGTAAAAAGACTGCTTATTCCTTGATTTAATCTGAAGAAGTAAAAGCAGAAAGGATTAATCCAAATATATAACATCAATTGGAATCTGTTTTGTTTGGGTTCCCAGTTTGGGAAAGGAAGGTATAATGCATAAAAACATATTTTTGAAGAATGTAGAGGTGGACTTCTGTGTCTACACCTTTTCAAATCTATTAATTCTTTGTTTTTAAGCTCCAGTTCTGGTCCATCTGCATAAAATGGGGACTTAAGGGGCTACAAAAATAATCTACTGAAGCTTCAGCTTCTGCAGATAAAATAATTTAACCGCTAGAAGTAGTATAAATGTATTAGTTGTTACCTGGTGAAGAAGTTTTTTGGAAATGACCTTGTATTTGAAACACTGGACAAGAACGTGGAGGATCTGGATCCATTTCTTCACTGCAGCAAATTCCTTGTTTGACTCTCAGTAATTCACTTAGCTTCTGTGCACTAATCTATTGGTTTGTCAGTCTGTCTGCCTACCTGTCTGTCTACCCATCAGCCTTGTAGAGGTGTTGGGAGGGTAACACCACTTAACACTTCCCATGCAAGGGTCTGCCTAATATCTGTAAGGAACTGCTGGAGCAGGGGAAAATATTTTCTGCTATTGTCAGAACTCTTCACTGACTTCTCACGTTATTCTCCTTACAAGAGAAAAAGAAAAGAAAGTGCAAGTTGCAAATGTTAGGGAGAACCCATCTATATGAAATCAGTGTATATCTGTGCAGTCATGTTTGAAGACGTTTTAGTGGGGAGATTTCCTGCCTTGGCATAGAATATTTTGTTTCTTTTGGATAGAATGGTATAATGTTTATCCGTATACATCTAGTTTACAGCTTTCCTATATGGTTCCTGAATGCATCCTTCTCATCTTCTTCCTTTTTCTTTTTAACTGGGAAAATAAGCAGTGTATTGGAAATTTTTCAGTATGTGCTGTAGGCTACACTTAAACATTGAGGTCTTAGTAATTTGTGTTTTTAATGGATAGGGGGTTTTCCTTTTGGGTCATTTTCACAGAGCAACTTAGGTTGTCCAAACATATTCTGAAATGCATTGGGGATTATGGTTTCAACACATGCGTGCCTAGGGCCAAAGTATGAGTAACACATGAAATTTTGTTCCATTCCATGAACAAACCACTGTTTTGTGGTGTAATACAAAACATATCTAAGCAGTTTAGATCACTATCAGGCATTACAACGTTAGGTTTTCTATTTATGTGACTACCCAAAGCTCATTAGAAGCTCATTTTGTAGCCTAGGGAAGTAAGAATAAAAAGCAGTGAAAAATAGTACATTGTATTGTGTTCTAATTATACTCTATTTACTGTACTTACTAATATATATCAAGTGTATAATTTTACAGTTGCAGAGCCTGACTTCCAAAACTTTTGAAGTCCAAGATTGTTCATACAACTGTTGTGCATGCAGTTTAACTGTGCAACTTTGATTGCATGGATAAACTAGCGGTTTGTACGTGTAGGCAGACTACCGGTCGCTGGTCTGATATGAGTATCCTTGAAGCCAAGTGTCTCCCAGTTCCTCTTTTCTACCTGCTCGTAGGCCTGCAAGAAAGATGGTGGTTGCCAGGTCCAGTCCCCCAGCAGGAGGGGACTGATGGATCTGAAATCTCAGAAAGCAGTTGAAAATGTAAACGATCAGATTCTGGATGTGGATTTTGACTATGAAACGCTACCCTCTGACTGGATGGCTGCGTCTTTTCAGAAAAATCACAGCAGTGCTCACCTTGGCCATGCAGGTAGAAGTTTCATGTCTCCATCAGACTAAGTTTGTACAAGTGAAAGAAACCCTGATGAGCTGAAATAAAGTATTAATGTATGAGAATGGGATAGGTAGCAGAGCAGGGAGTGAGGGCAGGAAGTGTCCTTTGTCAGGGACAATATTTCTAATTGCTTCTTCTTGTCTTGTCAACTTTTCCTTTTTGGCATATTGGTCTCAGCTTTTAATGAAAGGACAGATGCCGCATACAGCCATAGATCAGTACTAAAACTTCTGCAGCTATGGGCAGAGAAAGGGAAAATTAGTCCATTAAGTAATAGAAAAAACAAGTTTTTGGACAACCTAGATGAAAAACAATGATAACCTTCGCCTTTCCATGCTCTTATCCCTCACTGGAAATTACTTTCTGTAATAAAAGGATATGTTGCATAAACCCAACCAAAAATGAGTGTTTACATTTTTTTTGTAATGTAAAATTAATGAGCCATTCCCCCAATAGTAAAAAGCTTCTCCCATGTGTGCATTAGTGGATTATAAGCACACTTCACAGGTGGTTGAATACACAAGGCTGAAACACGCTCAAGAAACACTGAATCTTAGTGAGGCATACTCAGTCATGGCTTATACCATAAGAGAATATTTCATTCCAATTTATATAGCCCGTAGTTTAAAATAAGATGTGTAAGCTTGGTGTTCTAACAGAACATGTTTTTTAAAAGAAAAGCTGTGCATGCAAAAAATTCCTTAAAATCCGGATAGCAGAGTCCCTTCTTCATGCTCTCAGTGTAACATACTACAGCAATAAAGCGAAAGCACCATACAGTAGGCTGAAAACAATATGCCTGCTTCAGAAAATAAATGTCTGTTTATTACTCTGTCTTCTTGCATATTTCAGTGTTCATACACACACAGATCGTGAGAAGACAACACTAAATTAAACCACAGATAATTGTCCCCAAATTAAGGTCACTTTCACTTCTATGCTCTCTTCTTATTTATTTTAATTAATGAGTACAAGCTCTGTTTTTCTTCATCTTTAGCCTTCTTTCAGGTTTGCTGTTATGCACCTTGTTATAAATTCCTTGGCTTCCAAGCAGAGTTTTATGGGAATGGAGCATTGTATTTAAAAATAAAGATTCTGAACACCCATATGTTTTGAGGTACAATTCCTTTCCTCAGAGGGTATATAACACATAAAACAAAAAAGCCTATTTTAAAATGGAAATCTGAAAACAATCAGTGAGCCTCTTGTTCAAAGTCACACCGGGTTTGCTTTAATTTTCAACAAATTCAATTTTCTTTAAAGTGCCGTTTATATGCCCATGTTGAATTATAATAGTTAGTAGTAATTTATTGGGGATATTATTCCAGGAATTCTTCTGTCTTCTACCTTTGACCCTAGGGATGCAATAGAGGGGGATAAAGAATGTATGGTGCAGTATGAGACAATATACAGTGCAAGAAAAGAAGCAGTACAGCAGAAAGCTTACCTAGAGAAGACACGTTGATTGCATTATTTTAACTTTAAAAAAACTACAACACTTCCATAGTGTTCATGCACCATGTGGCTACTATCTACTATTGATTTTTTTTTTCCTTTTTTTATTAAACTGTCTTCAAAGCCACTGTATTTTCTTGCATGATTCTAGGAGAGGGTCATTGTAGCACCAAAATTGAGCAATTTTGCCCCCATTCAAAGCTAGAAGTAACAAATGGAAAGTCTCTCTGCTGTGGGTTTTGGATGAAGGCAGTAATATTGTTTCTGTGCTACTTCCTCTGTATAAGCTAAAGGCTTTGTGACAGGGTTTGGGATTTTCTTAGTGCTTTTCAAATCTTGGATCTTTTTGAACCTTTTCAAGCAGAGCCTTGCCTTTATTTTCTTGTAAACTGTCCCTGTAAGTCAAACTTTACAAGACAATGTTCATGTTTTCACAAAAACAGAATACACCAATATCAATTTCCCACACTAATAATGTGGAAAGATTTTATTGGGCTGTATTTGTTTGGTTGGGTTTGGTACTTGCCTCCTGTAGTATGAGGTCTGATGTAGAACTGAAGGGAAACTGATAATTACAAACTTAGAGCAACCTTACATCTGGCATCAGAGCTTTACCCTATGTCTTTGTAGTAAAGTCTCAAGAAGCAATGATTTAAATGAAGAAGCAGTGCATCTTCCTCCCCAGCCTCCATCATGTGACTGGGATTGAGATTATTGGAGTC
Source organism: Chionis minor (assembly GCA_013398295.1). Lineage (NCBI taxonomy): Eukaryota > Metazoa > Chordata > Aves > Charadriiformes > Chionidae > Chionis > Chionis minor. The sequence goes on from VZSF01003866.1 coordinate 288,502, forward strand.
AGTGAAGCTGAAATCTCATCCATGCAATTAATCTTGGCCCTGCAAGTGAGATTGACCAGGCAGAGGGAGGGATTTTTGAGGGGGGGATTTCTTTGCTCTTGAAGATGCATCACGTTGATATTTGATGAACATGATACCAGACACAAAAGAAGGTTATTTGAGACCTGAGAAATATTTAAAAAAAACACTGAAGACAGGGAATTGAAAGATTGTACTAAAATACCTCTTAGCCTCATACAGTGATTCAAGGGAAAAAATACATAGTATTGCTGGCTGTCAGTCCCTCTTTACAAAGTACTGTTGCAAGAAAGGCCACGAGCCCTGGGAGATGAGATTCTGTTTTCTGTGGCCTCACAAAAATTTGATCATTCAGTTTCTCTTTCGTCTCTCCTCAACTGCGAAACCCTCTGCCTAACCTTTATCATTGTGCATGTAAGACTTGCCATTTTCAGTTGCCAGAAACAGTAGTGCCAGGGCAGCTGATGTAGCAGTTTCATTCCCGCTGGGACACCCAAAAGAGCAGTTTCTATTATACAGTACTGTGTGAATTGGCTGTCAGCCTATAGTCAGGTGAACTCTGCTTCTTGATGTGCTCCTCCTATCCCGCTGCCATCTTTCCAGTAACACATCATCACTCCTGCACCATTCCGATGATACAGCACGTTTACGGATCGCTGGAGCAACGGAGCCCTTTGACAAGGTGTTATTGCAGTGCATTGCGAGAGACAGCTATTCCGGGTGTGTTTTACTCTGAGGGCGCTTTCATCTTGAGCAGTACAGCTGATCTCAGGGCTGCCTTAGGAAAACGTTGAGGCAGATAAAATGCCATCTCCAGAATGACTCTTAAACGGTGCGAGTGTGTGGGCGCAATGTCCGCGTCGCAGAGGACCGTGCAGGGAACCTGTCTTTAACGGGATCCTTTCATACAGCTCTCTCGTACCCTTCAGGATGCCTGAGTAACAATTATTTTGTGTTCTCTGTCATTTTACAGTGTAACTGCAAAATCACAGTTTATTGAGAAGTATTCTCGTTTTGTTTTAATCATTAGGTGGCTTTTAAGATTGTTGGCAGAAGCCGGCCCGGAAACAAAGGGCGTTTGAGCTCTGAAGACGGGGAGCATGGTAGCACAGAACAGTGCTTTGGCACAGGGCATGGCGGTACAGGATAACGCTTTATGTAACAGGATACAGACAACACGGCAGGCAATTGGCACCGCAGGAGAGCACTTTATGAAACACGAGAGATAATCAGCATGTGGCTGGCATCATGGCTTAGTAACGCATACAATGAGATGGGGAACAATCGTGTTCTCTTCTCTCTTGCTCTCACAGAGGTTACTGAGGGGAAATCCCTTCTTCCCACTCTGAATAGGCATGTGATATTAGATATATTTAGTGGGGGAAGACAGGGATTCAGTTCCGTTGTGCTAAGCTTTTTATTTGTCTTAATTTATTATCTAAAAGTATGCCCTTTGCTCACTTGCTACTGTTGGGGAGACACACTAAACAATTTAAAGCTTTCCTAAGAAAGAGTAACTTTTTAATCACTGCAGTAAGCAGTACTTTTTTGCAAACTATAATGCTATCAAGAGGCAATTTTAATAAAAAGTCCAGCGTTTCAGAAGCTCCTGAAGCACTAGCAATTTGAAGGAAATAAGGGGATATATTTCTTTCTCTGCTTCTCTTTTTTTTAATCTTTAAAAGAAAACCACAGTGCCCCTTTGGTGCCTCTTAAGTGGGCGCAACTGTTGATTTAAAAGAAAGACGAGCTGGTCTTTATGGTTAAGCATTTGAGTCCAACACCCTCTTTGAAAACGCGAAGTACTTTAAGGTTTTGTTTAAGGTTGCTCATTCAAATCCAGAGGGACTGGAAAAAGTTGGTTGTGGAAGGGCAGTTTCCCCATACCGAAGTTTCTTTGGTAGGACTCCAGGAAGGCTTTGGGACATCCTGTCCACTGTGGCATTCTGTCCACTCCTTGGCTTATACTATTTCCTCCTCGTCTAGTGAACAGATGAACTATTTTCGCTTGCTTATGAAGAAATGGCCTGACGTATGTTTTGCAATAGTTTTTATGCTGGTGTAAATTCATGTATGCCAGCGCCAAGGAAAGCAGCGTGAGTTACACTGCAATATCCATCATTTCTCATCACACCAATCATCTGTCTCACTGGGTATTGTGTTCTGATGGAGTGTTGTAGTTCAGTGTGCCAGAACCTTTCAGATTAATTTGTACTATGTGTAGTAGTGTGGATTGCAGGGGTAGGTTAGAAACAGGGAATCATTTGTAGTTATCTCTAACCATTTGATGGCTGTCATTGGATTACCGTTTAGAGCACCTGATTTATAGGTCTCATTTCCAAAATCTGGAACCTGTGCGTGTGCGGTTTTATACAGGCAGGTGCCCAAACATGTGCATTTCCAAATTTGCCAACTGATTATAAAGTTGATAGATTCCTGCAATTGCAGCATTAAGAATATTGGTTAAAATATATAACCATAGAATCATCTAGGCTGGAAGGGACCTTTAAGATCATTGAGTCCAACTGTCAACCTAACACTGCCAAAACCCACCCCTAAACCATGTCCCTCAGCACCATGTCTACCTGTCTTTTACGTACCTCCAGGGAGGGCAATTCAACCACTTCCCTGAGCAGCCTGTTCCAATGTTTGATAACCCTTTTGGTGAAGAAATTTTTCCTAATATCCAATCTAAAACCTCCCCTGGCGTAACTTAAAGCCATTTCCTCTTGTTCTATTGCTTGTTACTTGGGAGAAGAGACCGACCCCCACCTCGCTACAACCTCCTTTCAGGTAGTTGTAGAGAGTGATAAGGTCTCCCCTCAGCCTCCTTTTCTGCAGGCTGAACAATCCCAACTCTCTCAGCTGCTTCTCATAAGACTTGTTCTCCAGACCCCTCACCAGCTGCATTGCCCTTCTCTGGACATGCTCCAGCACCTCAATGCCTGTCTTGTAGTGGGTGGCCCAAAACTGAATGCGGTATTCAAAGTGGAGCCTCACCAGTGCTGAGTGCAGGGGCACAATCACTTCCCTGCTCCTGCTGGTCACACTGTTCCTGATACAAACCAGGACGCTGTTGGCCTTCTTGGCCACCTGGGCACACTGCTGGCTCATATTCAGCTGGCTGTTGACTGACACCCCTAGGTCCTTTTCTGCCAGGCAGCTTTCCAGCCACTCCTCCCTAAGCCTGTAGCGCTGCCTGGGGTTGGTGTGACCCAAGTGCAGGACCCGGCACTTGACCTTGTTGAACCTCATACCACTGGCCTGGGCCTATTGACCCAGCCTGTCCAGATCCCTCTGTAGGGCCATCCTGCCCTCAAGCAGATCAACACTCCTGCACAACTTGATTTTGTCTGCAAACTTACTGAGGGTGCACTCGATCCCCTGGTCCAGGTTGTTGATAAAGATATTAAAGAGAACAGGGCTCAATACCTCAATTGTTACTGGCTTCTAACTGGATTTAACTCCATTCACCACCACTCTTTGGGCCGAGCCTTCCAGCCAGTTTTTTACCCAGCAAAGAGTACACCCATAAACAGCCATTTTCTCCAGGAGAATGCTGTCAGAAATGGTGAGAAAGACTTTACTGAAGTCCAGGTAAACAACATCTACAGCCTTTCCCTTGTCCACTAAGCGGGTCACCTTGTCATAGAAGGAGATCAGGTTAGTCAAGCAGGACCTGCCTTTCATGAACCCATGCTGACTGGACCTGATCACCTGGGTGTCCTGCACGTGCCACGTAATGGCACTCGGGATGATCTGCTCCATAACCATCCATGGCACCAAGGTCAGACTGACGAGCCTGCAGTTCCCCGAATCCTCCTTCCGGCCCTTCTTGTGGCAGAGTGTCACATTTGCTAACTTCCAGTCAGCTGGGACCTCTCTGGTTAGCCAGGGCTGGTGATGGAAAGTGTCTTGGTGAGCACTTCTGCCAGCTCCCTCAGTACCCTCAGGTGGATCACATCTGGCCCCATAGACTTGTGTATGTCTAAGTGCTGTAGCAGGTTCCTCACCATTTCCCCTTGGATTACTGGGGCTTCATTCTGCTCCCTGTCCCTATCTTCTAGCTCAGGGGGCTGGGTACTCAGGAAACAACTTGTCCTGCTACTGAAGACTGAGGCAAAGAAGGCATTAAGTACCTCATCCTTTTCTTCAACCTTTGCCACTGTGTTTCCACCCCATCTAACAAGGGGTGGAGATTATCCTTATTCCTCCTTTTGTTACTAATGTATTTATAGAAACTTTTTTTATTGTCCTTAACATCAGAAGCCAAGTTAAGTTCTAGCTGGGCTTTGGCCCTTCTAATTTTCCCCGTGCATAGCCTCACATCATCTTTGTAGTCCTCATAAATGGCCTGCCCCTGGATATGCAAGTGTATAGTGCAATACCCCGGTAATTACAAGTACCTGATGCTGATCCTACAATGAAAGAAATGTATGACTGCATGCTTGAAGCACTGTTTGCGGTGTTCATGGTAAAAGTGCATGTAAAAGAAGTATTGCAGTCAAAATTTAAAGCAATAAGAATTGTCTGTTACATGTATGTAATACAATACTAATGTACACATGCAGCTGAAACAAGTCTTAGAATATAAGACGAACTCAAAAGCTGCCAACTGTAACTTGTATAGTAGACTTTCCTGAGAAGTTTTCTAAACGCTGTGCTTAAAAATTGTGACCTGTAGCTCCTTTTGGGTAGAATACAACTTCTCTTGCAATAGAAAGGAAAATTTCCATTCATTTGAATGAAATGTAGGTTGTACTCTAGGGCTGAAATCCTTTCTTTTTCCCCTCCCTTCAATCCTGTTTTGCACTTATGTACCCCCAAATGTCACACTGTAGACATGTTTATCCCAAAGTTCTTTATCAAAAAGTAGGCTCATTACTTATTCTCAATGGCATGTATGCAGCTGACAGTTCTAAGAAAACTAACAGAAAGTTTTTTCCCTGTTCAGAATGAGGTCTGGTTTAGTCCTCCTCAAAAATTGATCTACAGATGATGTCATTGCCTAGTGGATGAACTATCCTGGTTTTAAATCCAGCTATGGTTCTTTCATGAAGTATGCAGTAGAGACAGAAAAAACAGGCAAAATAGATATTGCGACTTTATTACATTTCCATTACATCTGGCAATAACCTGTTTGTCCCTTTACTGAGAAGGGAAATTCCAATTCCTGCAGTAGGCTTCTGATGAGGAATTGCTCAGATGCCCTGACTTTGGTGGGAGACTTACAGAGTATAGGACCATCACTGCAACCTGGTGAAAGTGTTTGAGCTGAGGATTTGTTTTGCGTTTTGGCAAGGTACACAGGATTTGCTCTTCTTTCAGTCCAGACCTTTTAAATTAGTGTATTTTCAGTACCGAATAGCAGTAGACAAGAATAGCCTGTTCATTCCCAGTTTTTGATAATGTAGCTCGGCCATCCCATATACCTCGCTTCCACCTTGCTCTTCCTCTCTTTATTTGTTTTTCCCCACATTTTTTAGTAGATATTTAGAACACATTTTCTTGACTGCATGGAGATCTGGGTAGGAGTCAGCAAGTACTGGAAGAGTTACCGTATTTCATTTTCAACCTATGTTCTAGTGTAAATCAGTTTTCTTTTTCTAACTTCAGAAAAATTATTTTCAAGTGAATTTCAAAATTTATTTATATGCTAGTAGTGTAATGTCTGTAGATTGAAGTCACAATGAAGACGGGCAAAAAACACCCTATGTGGAATTTTCCAGTTTATGAAATAGGTGTGTCTGTGCACATTAAGTGTGACTTAAGTGTGAGATTTGTTTTACTTTCAGTAGTTAAAGCAAACTAAGTTGCTTTGCAAATGTAGGAAAGATAGTACTCTGCAGGCCTTGGGTTATTCAAGGCAATTGTCCAGGGTTATTTCTGAGTAAAATATTATAGTTTTCTACCTAGAGCTAATGTATCAGCTAATCCATGGGCTGTTATTGCTGTTAAAGTGTGGAGTAAGAGTGACCCTTTATATATTTTTTTTTTGTTTGTTTGTCTTCTTTATCAAACCTTGAGGTTTCAGGCAAGGGTTGAGTTCCCTTTTACCCAATGAAAAATGCCCACTAGATGTATAGCTCCAAGGACCCCAGTGCTGATACACAAAGGAAAATATTCCAAGATGAGACACAGTGAAACTTTAAAGAACAACTATCATGACAGATTTTTCTTAAAAAAATATAGTGAATGTTGTCTTCAAATTGGATGTGTTGTTGAAGTGTACTTGAAAGTTTTCCCAAGTGTTTAGTTGTGCAGCGGATTGTAACTTCATATACACTAAAAGCAAAGCATTTTTAGATTAAAAGGTATTCGTTCATTTACCTAGATGCTGGCTTGTTCTAGATTTGATTTCCAACCATATCAAAAGTGTGGATCTTACTTGAAAATTAAAGACATTACATCAAAGTAATTTTATGAAATTTGTTAAATTTATTTTTATCATGACATGCATTTACAAGTAAAACGGAGTAATTTCTTTTTTTCTTTTGAGTAACTGTTAAAAAACAGGATCCAGTCTCAAGTTATGTTCTTCTATTACTTCTTAACAGCTAAGGATTTCACTCAACTCCTGTACCTTCTGTCCTCAGCTGCACTTCTGCAGTCCTACTCTTTACAGTGTACATAAATGAGAGCGCTGATTTTGTATTTGTCAGTTAATTAAAAATTATGTTGATTATGCAGATACAAGGAAACTCCAGAATGTACCTTTTACAGCCTATTGTCAGAGTTCTTCTACAGTCCATTGTAAAGGGGTCTCACCAAAAATTAAGGGATGTGCTTCCAAGTGAAGCCGGTAAGCCTAGGTATTGGTGTCCTGGATGGAGCCTGTGACAAAAATTTACGCATAACAGAGTTGTCTCTGAAGAACTAACAAGAGTGAAGTACAGTAAAAGCTAGTTTCTTACAAACTGATTCACTGCCACTTAGAAGGTAGGATCAGCATTAACCAAGAAAGCAGGTCCTTTGAATTGGCAGCTCTTTGACGAATGAAGAGCCACATTTCTCAGCCTGCATCCAGTGGGAATTTCTAATTATTTCTTTTTCATTTTCAAGTGAAGGAGGATGTGTTAGTGCCAGTGGGATGAAAAGGTGTCTGAGTATTAAGTCAGCTTAGAACCATTGATGGGCACCACTTGCATCTTAGATTTTGGAGTCCTGGTGTTTTGATCTGAGAAGAACCATGTAATTCAAGGGGTTTTGAAACCTTTTTGAGTCCTTCAACACTGTTTAGTGATTGAATGTTTTTAAGGGGCTTTCTGTTTTTAATAATGTGCACTTTTTGTCTATTTTTGTCTCTTTAATCTGTGTGTTATTTTGTAGGAAACTCCTAAAATGCCATTGGCAGATAAACATTGTGTAAATAATTTATTATTTGTTTTTCTCCTAACTTATGATAATGATTAAGCCTTTAATTTTTTAGAAATATGTTCACCCAACAACTTTGGACAGAAAGAGCAGAATGTGTTTTCTCTGCTGAGCCTGTTTGGTTTATGCCTCTGTTGGTTGTGAATATCGCAGATGACCAAGAGGCTGTTAAAACACTTTTCTTTTAATCTAAATTGAGTTCATCATTTATGCAAGCACTTGAGCAACCTGATGAATATTTATAATAAGCACTCCAAAACTTGAAGTATGCTTTTTTAATTGTTTTTATTTTCCTGTCAAATATACTTACATATTAGTCAAAGTGAATAACTCCAAAGACATGTTTACAGTATAAAAGACATCCTGGGGCTTCTTTCCTTTATTGTACAAACACCAAAACACGGTACAAATCTTTATGCTGCCCATGTTTATGTGACTTGCTCTTTTTTCCTCCTTTACTGTAACTGTAGCACTGAGAAAATTACTGGTTTTTTTCTTGAGCTTGAATAAACTGTTACTTCAACATCATCAGAACACTTATTTTCGGTGACTCTAAGAAACAGGAAATACCAGCAGAAGCATTAGGGCGATCTTATGGCTCTGTGGCAAGACATTTGAAACAGGACATAGAAGGCAGTCATCCTACTTAAGTGTGTTCAGGCAGATCTTTGTGTTAGATCAAACTTTACTTATCCTTCCACAGACAGTGTAACTTCTGTATCACATCTGGGAATAGTTTGAGAGAAAATGCTTGTGCCTACTCCTGATCTTGTTTCTGTGCTGTTGTGGGTTTGTTGGGTTTTTTTGATAACCTAGTACTAGTGACCATAGAGCTTTCATTCTCTCTGTGTAAACTGGGGTAATCCTACTTCTTTTTCCACTTTTTGTCCATTTTATATATTGAGATTGTAAGCTCTTTGGAGCAGTGATTTATTTTATATCTGTAAGTATTTTAGCTGTACCAAGCTCAAATATACTATCAATAGAAGCCACCAGATACAACTAAAATTATTAAAAAAAATAGCAATAATATAGATTCCACATAGGAGTAACCTAGATTTATGCATCTGTACTGTTTCCCCCACATATGGTTTCTAATAGATACTGAATTACATCTCTAAGTCACTCAGAGCTCCATCATATGAAAAAAGAGGTTTCTAACTGAGCTGACACTTGTAATGTTTAGATATTTCTTAGAGAAAAAAACATAGCAGTCATAGAAAAGGAAACTGTGCTTCATACATACAAATACATCCTGAAGACTTCATTGTGGGTCTAAATTGCCAGTACTTATACATTGTGTTAATAATAATGCTTTTTCCTGAATGATGATTGCCCTTCTTTTCCCCTTCCATGTTTAAAATGCAAGGTCAGAGACCAGGTTACACTACTTACTTTTTAAAAAAACTTTGATAGGAGCATTATAAAGCTTTTGAAGTTTGGATGTCGATTGGGTGGAAGTAGTCAGATATGAAAACTCTGCAAGTAATTGCCGTGACTTCTGCAGCAGGGTTAGCTAGCTGGGATCAGGAATCCCACACCTGCAGAATTCCAAGAGCTCCAGGTATTCATTGCCCTTTGAACCTTTGCTTTTACTTTTTCCTTTAACTGTTTTAGTTCAATTAACTGTACAACTGCAGTCTGTGGAAATGGACAGATGCTGCATGTATGACAATATACTGCCAGAAATTGAAAAAACACAAGAAAGGGCTGGTGTATCCCTTTGGATGGTGTATCCAGCTGCCTGCTGTGATTTTTCCACTGAAGCACTAGAGGGGTTAACCAAATGCGCTGCCAGCTTTATATGATCTGGGGCAGACTTTAAAAGGGAGACTTTTGCATTCTTCTGGCTACTCTCCTTTCCCTTTCCTCTTCTTTCACCCTTTTTTTGGCATCCGCTTCTACCACTGACAATGAAATTGCTCAGCTAACTTCATGTTTGTTGCTACTGTCTTTAAGGTGAAGTGAAAGCTAGAGGAGAAAGAATCCTTTAAACGAAAAACACTGGTTTCATTTGGCCCTGTAATGCTTGTGTTCATGGGAGACTCTACAAAATTACTTAGCTAGCAGGAATGTTTATTCTAATAGTGAACATAAAGAGAATAAACTGGTAAAACCAGAGAGATCAAGCTTTTAGTGCTGCTGTGGGTACAAGTGAATGAGTGAAGTACCTGTGTGGTATACTTCCAAATTAATTTCCCTGTTCTGTGCCTACTTTCTTGTTCTTCAGATTTCTGGGGTTGGGAATCCAGGAATAAACAGGTGTTGCATTTTTGAGAACAAATTATTGTGAGCAGCATTTACACGGCTGTGTGCAATGGAAGAAGCTTTCTGCTCACCTTCTTGCAATTGTCCGGTGACAGCTTACAAATGTAGCTATAAGAGCGTGTCTCTGGATAATGAAGGCTGAGAAAGTAAATGTCTTTTTGTGTGTGAGGCAGTGAGAATTCCTCTCTTCCAATCAGGGATCTGACATAACATCATGCAATATCTGTGTCTGGTATAAATTCACTAGCTGATCTCAAATGCCAATATTAGATTTGCTCTTTGTAGTCCTTAAAGACTACTCTATAATTCCTGGAATGCCTGCAGAAATTATTCACTAAGTGATGAAGAACTCCAAACAATCTGTATATTGCTCCCAGACATTTACTGAACAAAAAACAAGGGTGTTTTTAAATTGTTGTTCAAGGGTTTTTTTGATTCATTTACCAAGTTATAGCAGGAGTAGTAGTGGTGAAGAGGAACAGATAGGGGGAAAAGTGAACAAATCTGAAATAAAATTTTAAAAATAGTCTCAGAATTCATGTACAAGCTAAGCATGCACCATGCAATTGTGCTGTTGCTCCGTCCAGAGGTCTTCCTCACACAGTTGCTCTTTTGAGAGCCTACTTGGGACCAATCAGATACTGAAGGGATCAGATACAAGGGAGTGAGCATCAATCGAATACTTACATTGGTAGGTCATTGAAGTGGGTGGGTCTCTATATTGCTGAAGTTAGTTGTATCCATCATTGCTTGTAGGATGTAAACCTCTATGTGCATTGCCAAATGTGAATGCATTTGTCTGAGAAATGCTGGTTAGAAGTGTGTTAGTTGCAGTGAGTGAAGACTATGTGAAGCTTAGATTTTTTTACTCAATGTGTAACCTGCTTTTCACTTGGATAGCCCAAGGTTTTCTGCCTGGCTCTACCAGTATCCATCAGAGAACATAGTGAACAAGTGTCTTCTCAAAAATCTTACCAAATTTTTGCTAGAATATAGGAATATAAACAAAGCTTCCTGAATGCAAGTGCTTTGCCCTGGGTATTGCATGAACAGCCCTTTTACGTGCCTCTTTTGTGTATTCTCCCATAATTACTCTATTAATTATCTATTTAGGGTTTTTTTACAAGTTATATAGATAGTGTCATGTAGGGTGTGGTAAGAATAATGTGGGACTTTTTTCTTTTAAAATCTCCAGGTCTCTTAGGGTAGCACACAAAATACAATTAATATCAGGTAAAGTTAGGTAAAACTAAAGACTCATTTAAATTAATATTCTGTTTTCATGAATGATCAGTGGGAGATCATTTAGGCAGGACGCAAAAGTGGCAGGTATATAGAGAATGGTCTTTCCCCTGTTAGATCATAGCATCTCCTGGTAATAAAACCTCATGGAGACATGGTTATGCTTTGAGACCTTTTATATGGGGGATTGGGAGGGCAACAGTACAAGTTAAAAAGTGTTCCCTGTAGGTTTACAATAAATTTTTTTACTGGTGATTGCCACTGCAGAAGTAGTGTCGGAGTCTTGGATCCCTGGGGGAGGCATGCTTGGTTCTAGCTTTGGAAAATCAGTCCATTTTACGAAAGCCACATAAATTTGGAAGTTTTTACCCAGTGATCGTTGCTGGTAATCTCCTATTAGCCATCTGCATAATGGACGAGTCTGTTTCACAGTGCAAAGGATGAAAGGCAGGTGTTTGGATAGTTCTGAAATCTTAATATTCTGCTTTTGGCTGATATTGATTCCTACAGATCATACCTGAAGCTTACGGGCAAGGCAGAGTACTAAGTAATGCTCTTGCTGTTGATAGTATGGGATGAAGAGAAGTTTTCAGGTTTTAGGACTGTCAGGCTTAATACTGTAATGAGAATCCCCTTGAAACAAAAGGGACTGAGAATAAAATTGGTCTTAGTGACATGCTTCATTTTGCCAGCCTAGCAATATTTGGGGTTTGTATTTTTTAATTTTATTTTTGAACAACTTAATTCCTGTGGTCATAGGAGGCAAGGACAGATTGTTACAGCTGTGGAATGTCTGGAAAGCAGCTCACTTCACATCAGGAAAGTTTTGCAATTCTGCCAATTGAAAATACTGCCATTGAGTGAAAAATAAGGAACGTTTGGGGGTGCCTCAAACTAAACCTCAGAAATATGTCACTGCCTGAAAAAGAAGTGTAAATGTATACCCTTAGGAATCAAGAACTGTTTGGCTTGGACTGTTCTGGATATTATGAGGCTGAAGGATAAAAAGAAGTATGAGAAAGGCCCAAAGGGAGATAAGAAAGGAATCCTCAGTTGCAGACCAGGTAGTTTGTCACTCTGAGAAGAGCCCTGAATAAATGGCTTTCAGTCAGATGATATGATGAGAAATTTCTAGGCTTATGAATAAAGAAAGGACTTCTTTGATCTGATCTGTCTGGAGTTCAGAGAAATAGGACTACATGGGTTTTGAAATAACAAAAATGTATCTACACCTGACTACTAATTTCCCTGCTTAACTAAAGCAAAATTCTGACTTTAGGGATAGCTTTTTGGGTCAATAATTAAATATGTAAGAAAAATGAGTTATCTTCTAATAAAAAAATGTATTAACAACAAGAAAGATGTGTATCACTTCTTGCGCTTAGTCTTTTTTTATCCTTAATGCATTTCCAACATGAACAAGAAGGAAATTTATGTTTTGTGTACAGAAAATAGATGACTCAAATGTCAGAGTGGATCAGAAAGTTGGGGAGTCTTTGTATTTCACCTTCTTCTGAAATACAAGGTGTTGACCACTGCTAAAGCAAGCACAGCAGATATGTAAGAAGTCTACTGTGTTCCAGTAGGGTCTATGTAGTACAAACGGTGGAGGTGGAAGAGATGCACGTGTTACTGTTCTATATAGCCTGTATTTCTTCTGAGAGGTACATCCCTGCCACAGTAGAGCAATGGGGTCTTTCTTTGCTTTTAGTTTCAAGCTACTTAAGACTCATTGGAGAATCCTACATGCTTATGTCAGGCCAGCTGTTAGAGTGCATGAAGCATTGTTGATCCTTAGAATGGTGTGGTTAGCAATACTCTTGAGTTCTGTGGAGTTGTTTAGGAAAGATGGAGGAAGAGGGTGAAGTGCAGGAGGTGCAAGAATCAAAGGTATGTCAGATTTTATAGTGTGTACCTGTCCTTTAAACGAACAACTGAACAGCTATTATTTGGAATAACCATGTAATAGCCCTCTCAGTAGCTTCTATTATTTCTATGTGATCATGATTACATAGATCATGTGGTGATCATGTGGTCATACCTGGATTTGCGCAAAGCATTTGACATTGTCCTGCATGACATCCTTGTCTCTAAATTGGAGAGATGGATTTGACACATGGACCACTTGGTGGATAAGCAATTGGCTGGATGGTTGCACTCAAAGTGTTGCAATCAATGGTTTGATGTCCAAGTCATGACCAGTGACGAGTGGCGTTCCTCAGGAGTCAGTACTGGGACTGGTGCTGTTTAACATCTTTGTCAGCAACATTGACAGTGGGATTGAGTGCACCCTCTGCAGGTTTGCCAATGATACCAAGCTGTGCGGTGCGGTCAACACACTGGAGAAAAGGGATGCCATCCGGAGGGACCTGGAAAGACCTGAGAGGTGGGCCCATGCCAACGTCATGAAGTTCAAAAAGGTTAAGTGCAAGGTCCTGTATGTGGGTTGGGGCAATCCCAAGCACAAATATGGGCTGGGCAGAGAATGGATTGAGAGAAGCCCAGAGGAGAAGGACTTGGGGTTGATGGTTGATGAGAAGCTCAACATGAGCCAGCAATGTGCGCTTGCAGCCAAGAAAGTCAACAGTATCCTGGGCTGCATCAAAAGAAGCGTGGCCAGCAGGCTGAGGAAGGTGATTCTTCCCCTCTACTCCACTCTTATGAGACCCCACCTGGAGTACTGCATCGAGCTCTGGAGGCCTCAACAGAAGATGGACATGGGCCTGTTGGAGCGAGCCCAGAGGAGCACCACGAAGATGATCAGAGGGGTAGTGCACTTCTATGAAGACAGGCTGAGAGAGTTGGGGCTGTTCAGCCTGGAGAAGAGGGGACTTTGGGGAGACCTTATAGCAGCCTTCCAATACCTAAAGCAGACCTACAGGAAAGATGGGGAGGGAGTCTTTATCAGTGAGTGTAGTGATAGGATGAGGGGTAACAGTTTTAAACTAAAAGAGGGGAGATTTAGATTAGCTATTAGGAAGAAATTCTTCACTATGAGGGTGATGAGACATTGGAACAAGTTGCCCAGGGAAGTTGTGGATACCCCATCCCTGGAAGTGTTTGAGGCCAGGCTGGATGAAGCTTTGAGTAACCTTGTCTAGTTAGTGGGAGGTGTCTCTGCCCATGGCAGGGGGGTTGGAACTAGATGATCTTTAAGGTCCCTTCCAGCTCCAACCATGATATGGCCTCTGTGTGATAAATGTTGACTTGTTCAGCTTAAAGCAAGTAATTTTGACTTTTTTATCTTTTCCCAATTTTGTGTCCATTCTGTCCTTTTACTTAGTTAAAACTGATATAGGTAAGAATTAAGTCAAGGTCTTTGCTATGATATGTTTGCTGGTATGTGTTTGTGCTGTTCTGTCATATTACTGGGCAGGAATATGTGATACGAGCCCTGTCAATACTGAAAAATACGTCTGGCTTGCTTGAACATTTCTTTGCAACACAGATGGGAGGAAACCATTGCTTTTGGATATGAATTTTATGAGTTCTGTTCTTAGTGATATATGTTATTGTGTTGCTCAATGAACACAGTAGCTTTTTGTGGACAGAGGAAAGGGATATTGTCAGAATTTTCTGCATGCAGCCATGTGTCATAACTTTTGGAGCAATGATTATGGTGCTTAGCAGGTATTTAACATACAAGGAGTTAGTTTCATTTAATCATTGATATGGACAAAAGGAATTTCTGAACCAGAAAAGTACATCTAAACCAAGAAGGTTCTTCTTTAAGTTTATTACATCACCTCCTGCCTGGTTTGTATCCACTGTATCCTTCAATACCCTTTTCTCTTTCTCTCTCACCATAAAAATGTCCAAGTATCTTTTAAGTTCATCTATATAATGTACTTTGATGATTTCACCTGGCAGCTCTCTCCATGTGCTTGCTACTCTGCGTGATATATTGTATTGGAGTTCTAAATTCCCTTTTTATTCCTGTAGTGCTTTATTTATTTATTTATATCCCAACCTGTCCCAGACACGTTATTCCTTTTTACCTTATCAAGCTTTTAAGGACTTTTACATAAGATTGGCACTATGTTAACTTGTGCCGTGTCACCTGTCATTTACTTTTGTTTGCCACGTGTCAAGTCTCTTGATCTGGAATTTTGCTTTAAATGTATCACTTCTGAAGAACAAGTTCTGAGCAGCCCTAGTAGGAGTGAAATGGATTCACCCCTTGCCATCCTTGTCCCATTGCTGACAGAGATCAGAATTCAACCAAAATCCTCTTAGGGCAAGTGTAGGAAGAAGTTGCAATAGAATCCCCTTCCACACTCATTTTATGTGCCTGTTGCCATTGCTTTTTCTTCCTTTTCTCCCCTTTGAATATATATAGACTCATTTAGTTTGCATACCTTCCTTTAATAAGATCTGCTTTATTTCACACATGCTTTATTTCACACATACTCATGTGTAAATCCTTATTGTAGATTTTGGTGTTCTTTCCAAATACAGGTCCTGTTGCTTTTCCTAAAATCTTCCCCAGCTGTAGCTTTTCCTCTTGCTCCTGATGGGTTATCTACACCTGGCTGATGTGCAAGCCCTCATTCAGTTCCAACCCACTTTTTCCATGATTTTTAGGGCTTTTTTCTCCCTCTTTAATTGCTGTGTTGTTGCCTTCAGAGGATAGCCATGTGATTGATGACTGGTCTCATCATCCAGCTGTAAGTGGGATCCTCAATAACATACGCCCACTAGGGTACCTGAAAGTGATGTGCTACCAGCGAAGCCTTTGTCAGAATCTTTTATGAACCTACTACTTACTATTTTGCATATTCTGCACTTAGATACAGTATTTTAGATAGCACAACAACCTCTTCCATATGTGTATTTGATAAGCAGTAGATGCAACAAGCCATATTCTGGGTTGCTGAAGATGAATATGGTCATGGAGGCCCATCATTCTACAAAAGGCTTAGAAAAGTGTATCTAAAAGATTGTAAAAGACTCCTTTTCTCTGTGTTTCAAATTATTACATTGTGTTTAAGTGCATCCCAGAACCTAGTTTGCCTCACTTTCATTCTAGCCATTGCTGACTGAAATGTTGTGAGTGAATATTTAGAAAATGGACTGAATGAAAGAGTTGAAGTACATTTTCCATTTTCATATTAAAGTAATATTATTAAGATATTTCAGATGGTAAACTGCAGTGTCTGAGGAGCATATATGGATGACATATATACAGGCCTACTTTCTTTTGCTTGTACTTTTGCCAAGCCTAACACATAATTGAGTTCTAACTAGTCACTTAGAATTATTAATATGTGTGCAAACATAACTTCCAAACTGTGGTTAGCGTCCTTTTCTTCAGTAGTCTTCATTGCTGAACAAATTTGCCTTTTTTTTTTTTTTTTTGTATTTTTCCTTTCTGCTAACACCCTGCATTTCATTCCTACATCTGTGTGGTTTGGGTTGGGGTTTTTTTGTAAAAAAAATAATCTATGTCCTCACAATTTATTTGATGCTGCAACACTAGCATTTGTGTTAAGTGCCTTTTGAAGAAAACAAGAACTAGAGTGGATTTTTTCATTCGATTCCCATATCTGGGCTACACAGAAGACATGTATATTTTGACTTACCACAGTGCTTAAATAACTACTAAAAATCATACAGTTTGAGGGTGAGGCAGGCTTGTGATCACTGGTTTGTAGCACAGGAATCTAATAAATTCTAGAAAGGTGGGACGCACACTTTTAGAAAATTGTTGTGCGTTTGTGCAGCAGAGTAGTCCACCGGTGACAGGAAAAGCAATTACTTCTTCTGCCTGTTAAGAACACTGAATGCCAGAGCAAGGACAGTAAGCGTTCTCCATTCTTTTCACATTCTATGTTTTCCCTTTATAGTGCTGCACATGTAAGTCTGATTTATGTCAAGGCTTGGATGTAAGGTACGCTAAGATACCACTGGAAACTAATACTGGAATTACATAAGCAGTTTACTTTGAGTCAGTTCTGTATTAATGGTTCTGCATACACTAAGGGTCATTACTGAACTGAAGAAACCTTTCGACTTTTTGAAGATTGAAAGTCCTAAATCTTTCTGAACATTTGTAGTTATTAAGGAGTTTCTAATGCGTTTCATAAATACCTTCTCTGTTAACAGGGTATTGAGTAGTTGATAGATTGCAACTTTTCTTTGCCACTGTAATTGGGTATTTCTAGGATATGGGCTTTCCCATTAGAAAGGCTGGAAAAGTCATGTACCATATTCCCTTTTGTCTGCCTCTAAGCTTTGACTCTACTAGCACAGGGATTGTATTCTTTTCTCACTTGTGCATGTCCAAGTATAGTGATACTGTAGGCATAATGTGGACATTGGACCATTGCACAAATGTATCTGCAGCAAATTGGGTTATGACATTCATCTGCACATCTTCAGTTTCTGACACTGATGCTATACAAAGGTAATTGCGCAAGCTGATTTCCTTTTTGCATCCCTTTTCTTACTGCCTACTAGTGAATGAAGCAACTGTGTTTTCTTCCTGTTCTCTTTGAATTATGTAGTGAAAATATATGACTTGTAATTTGAATTTCCACAAGTTCTCTGTGGATGTCCAAACATCTCCTGTTATGGAAAGCTAACAAGGTAGGAAGTTTTGTAGCTAAACTAGTTATTATGAAAAAGTTTTTTTCAGGAAAATACTCAAAAATACTTAATTATTTTGGCTTTTGTTATTAAATTATAGTCTTGGATATTTTACTATTCTACTGCAAGGAAAAGTGATATATAATCATTTGTTTCTCTCTTTTATAGAAATATTCAAATTAATTCAAAGCCACATCTGTTCATTTTTGACTTTGGAAAATAACCCAAGAAAAGAAAGTTATGAATATTAAATTCTCATTTAGAAAATATTTAGAATAACCTAATTCTGTGTTAGGCAACTATTAAGTTGATTTTGATACAGGAATTGGTAATCAAAAAGTTCTTTGTCTTTTGCATGTCTCTCAGCCCTTAGTCTACTCAGCCTCCTAAAAATCTGAGAAAAAAGCTGTGTTCCTTATTTTAAGGTGGAGAAGTGAGTCACAGAGGAAGTTAAGTCCAGATCCACAGTGCTGGGTGTGCATGTGGTCGCTTGAAGAAAGTGGAAGTGCGCACGTAATCACTTTGAAGAAAGTAGAAGCTGGTTTCCTGGAGAGTTAGCAACTTTGGGTGGAAGTGAACTATCCAGAATAGTCAGTGACAAACCACAGCCATACATTCACGTCTTTCAGCTTCCAGGCTCCAACCAGTGTACTCTTTACCCCACGTACCATCCGCTACCTGGAAGAATTTTGTGTGGTTTTGCCTAAATTTCCTGCAGCATTGGGACCCAGTCCAATAATCACCACTGAGGCTGTTGGTCAGGAGTGAAGTGGTTATCACTTAGTAGTCCAAGTGCTGAATTTACCACAGCGGTCCAAAGGGAGGACAAGCCAGGTAGTTAGTGTATTATTATGCCTCTTAATTGGAATGTTATGAGACAAAAAAAAAGTGGAAATAAGTTATTAAAGAATTTTCATTTTAATAGAAACACATTATATTGAATGACAAACCCACTGTACTTTTGGCAAAAAAAAGGTCACTACAATCTTATCATCTCCTGTATCTGAGCTAGTTTTCAAACTCCAAATCCATTTATTTATGTATTGAATTGTGTTCATGCTGCTTTTGTATGTACTGTGTTCTAGGAGGAATTTTCTAGCTGGCTTCATAAGATTTTTGGATTATGATCTCTGTTAAAAGAGCATAATAAAAAAATTATTTTAATTTATGTTGCACTCGTTTTTACAGGACAATAACAAAAATCACTTCAACATATACGAATAGGGAATGAATGCGCCCAGAGATACCACATAGAAACGCTCTTATGTGAACTGTTAGTATTCTGCTGGGTGTTATTTAGCATTTTGGAAACTAATTCCAAACATTTTTATTGGAATGGAAAGATAAAAGCAAATGTCTTTATCGCTCGATATCAGTTTTGGTGACATGAGCCCCAATAATTCTGTCTGGCTGTTACTTATCCTGCAAACATCTGAAAAGTCCACCATTTTCCTAAAATTTCACAACATTTACATATCCCGTTATGGCAGTTTTTACAGAATTCAAAGAAACTGATTTAAAGCTTGTTTGTTTGTTTCCTCTGGGCCAGTCTGAGGCCATTATTCAGCTGAAATGATTCTGTAAAGTAATACTGAACAAAGGCTTACATTTCTGTGCTGTAGGTAAAGTAAGTCCTTCAATAACTTCCTTGTTTTACCAAAAAACATTTACATGCCATTATTAGCAACTTCTATTATGTCTGGTTTTGTCACATATGTAAAGCATTCTTTTATATGTAATTGTTAGGTGTTAAATTCTGGTAAGGTTTATGTTGTGCTGGCTGCCTTTCCAAACAGAAAAGACAACATAACTTCCATGCCGATACATTTACACAGCTTAAAAACGATGTGTGTTTACACAGCCAGTGCCCATGTAGTCTGTGTTAACTTCCCATGATGTGAAAGAGGAAACAAACCATTTTAAAATCTTCTTTTTTTGCATCTGAAAGAAACAGAATCAACAGAATCCTTCTCCTTTCATCTTGAAATAGTTTTCTGTGTTGGTACATGGTTACAGTTATCTTGAATCGTTATGGAGACCACTTCTACATGGTGGATGCTTCCCCTACAAACATTATTTGCTTCTTGCTTCCAGGGTGTTATATAAATATCGGTACAACATTTGATAATTTTAAAAAAAATGAAAAACCAGTGGTAACTGGAATAGATAGAGAAATTAGTCACTTTTTAATAATTTATGCTTTTTTCTTAAAATTCCTGTAGCACTTTCAGGAATCACCTCTTCTCCGATTTCAATAAAATTCTGAAAGAAATGGAAAACAGGTGATACATTGATATTTTATGTGAGCCCTGTTTACCTTATAGCTACATAAATGTTATCCTTTATATTGTTTTTTACCTTCCATCCTTCTTCTCGTATCATCTTTGACATCTAGACTTGCCTTCTTGAGTAGCCTGACCAAGGGTGTATCTACACTGCTACTGTGATGCAATGCAGAGATAGCTAAACTTCCTTGGATATCAGGAAAAGAGCAGCATGTCTTCAACAGCATGATAACCAGTATAGCTAATTTCTATATTATACAATGTCAGCACATTGTTAAGGTCATTAGAGTTTGTGGGACTCTTTCACCTGCTTTCAGTAGTCTTAAATCAGATTTTATTCTCTTTTTACAGTAATGCTAACCCTTTCCCAAACCATGCTTTTTCTGTAATCTTCAAATTGTTTAAGAAGCAGAACAACAGAGCAACTGAATCAAAATTTCTGAGCAGTGGCCATCTAAGACACTGTATAGTTGCCCATTGCAAGCTCCCTATGGCAAGGGATAATTATCTCCCTGTAGTAGCTGTATGATACCAGTCTATTTAATAGCAGTTGGAAATAACTAACATTTTTGTAGATGAGGAAGGCAATAGGCTATGCTGAACTGCAGAGGTGAAGGAAAACATTTATATGTGGCCTCTATGTTGTGTGTAAACTGTATTTCATTTTGGAAGAAAAATAGAGATGGCAACATTGCAACAATTTTAGGGTATGTACAGCTTCCATCTGTTCAATGAACTTCCACCGTTGCCGAGGGGAGATCCATATTTAGTTCAAGAAGAATACAGTGTCTAGATCTCAGTGACCAAAAGTAATTGGAATTAGCACATTTTTTCACATGCATCTCACTGTGTGATTGTTTTCATGGTACACCACCTGCCATATTTTGGTTTAAAAATTTATTTGGTTAAAGAAATACAAATAGTTCATGACTGGAGGTTCTCACTCATAGCACAGTCTGGTAAAAAACAGCTTCCTCGTGTCACAGAATCATAGAATCCCTTGGGTTGGAAGAGACCTTCAAGATCATCGAGTCTGCAAAGCAGAGGCTCGGTACTGCAGACTCTACAGAGCACTGTGCAGAGTGGCATCAGAATTTTCACTCTAAAAGTCTCTCTTTAAGTTCCCATAGATAGAACATATCTTAGTTTGGATGCCATTTTCCAGTTGAAAAGATTAGGTTTGACTGACATCTTGACATTCTCAGAGAACAGCATTTCGGTTCTAGGCACGTGCAAAGGCCTTTGATGCACCATTCCAGTAAAAAAATCTCCAAACTTAATGTGATATCTATCTTCTCTCTTAATAATTGCCAGAGCATGCCTAGGAGGTATGTATCTCCTCTTAGTTGTTTTGTCTCCTGCCTTATGGCCAGAGCCGTGCTGGTATTCATTAATTTCTCAAACTTTTCCACCCGGCAGAACAGCAATCATCACTGACACGAGAGCCCTGACATTCCTCTTAGTTCCCCTTAGACCCCAAATCACTTCCCTCCCTTGCCAGCATAGAGAGGTGCAAAGTCACTGGTATTGCCTTCCCTCCTTAGTGGTCAGGTTTGCCACATTTTACCTCTGCATATCCGCTGCCTGTGCCTGATTTGCTTTATGCAGTGCTGTGAGATGCCATTTTCAGTTTTCAGGTGTGAAATACCCAGTATTCTGTAGCTGAAAGTGGTTCCCTAAGATAGGCTTTTCACTGTTTCCATCTACTGTGTTTTTAAACTTGAACTCTAGATATGTAGGCCTTCTTTCAGCACCACATAAAAATGTTTGCCTAAATACAGGTGTGGAAGCACTTGCACTGAAGTTTCAGAAAGCACCAAGTGTTGTCATGCGGCATGAAAAGTAAAATGCAGAGACCTTGCAGTATCTCCCAGCACGGGCCAGTTTGGGCAGGAAATACACGAAACCTGTTTGGGTCTGATGGCTAACGCAAAATGGTGTCTTGTGAGGCGCAGCACAGCAGTGGATTTGTTGGATTTGGGCCATTTCCTGAAAAATCCCAGGTGAGGCTCTGCAACACCTTTACCTTCAATGCAGCGAATAGTCTTACTAGGATGTACATGTCGGGTCTGAGATAGTTGTGTGTCTGCATGGCTCTGCAGCCAGTCTGACATGAAATCCAAAACAAAGGGAAGTGGGTGCTGGGCAGGTCCGTATGCAGCAGAGCTGGAGCTCCTCTCCTCGCTGAGGGGAACCTGTCCTCATGCTGTGTAGAAGCACCGGAGAGTTGCTGTGCTAAATTTCTTTGTACTCTGTTTGTGGGGAAATACTGCAGGAATGTTTGTTTGGACTATGTATGCAGGGACTCAGGTTGGGGCTGGCACATTATTAGTTCTGGGTTGGAACAGAAATGATTGTACTCCTCCAGGAGCCAACTTTGAATGCAGTCTAGTAGTATTTGTCTAGAACCCTGTACCTAACAGACCCTTTCAGATTCCAGGCTTCTTGTATCCAGGCTTGGATAGAGTAACCATCCTAATGTGAAAGGTGAGCAACCAGAAGTGTTTGTATAACGTGCACTCACAGGCAATGACATTCAATAAATGCATGAACTAGTCAACGTGTGTATTTTTTTATTGAGAATGCTGTCTCCACTCAAATGCTACTGCTACAATAATGGAACTTAACAACATACTTCTGATTGGTACGAATTTTAGGATTTTTTCCTAGCACCTTCCTTCATTTCACATGTGATGAGGTCATAGAAAGAAAAACTCAGTTGAAATGAATATACACAATGGGATAGAGTTAAGGTTGCTGTGGGAATGTCAACTCTGAATTTCCTGCTTTTGCTGTGATCAAACTATGAAATGAAATGTTTCATTAATAATAGGTTTTTAACATTTTTAAATGTAATTAAGAATAATTTGTTAAACTTAACCCATTATGCACAGGTGCCTCTGTAACAGCCAACTTTTGCCTGTGCACAGTCTAAAGGGCTTTCTTTCTAACTCTATTCATAATAACATCATACTGAGCTTTCACTGAACCTGAACCTGAACCTGGGCTCAAGAAATAGGTTATTACTTTTGCTGGAGAAAATAAATGGTTAGCAGTTAACAGAATTAATGAATCCTTATGAGCCATGTATATTTCCAAGTTACAATTAAAGTGTAAAAAGGACTATAGGTTGTTGCAGAAAGCCGTGTCTTTTCTGTAGGTTTACAAACCTGTATTTTAAGCAATGTTTAACACTGTATAGTAGGAGTACAGTTATTAGATTTCCTTACTGGAAATAAAAAAGTAGAAAAAATATCCAGCAATAACCATTTCAATTTCTATGTATGTTGTCCTTTTTCTGTTTGCAAAGTGCCTAGCTGTACAGTGAAGTTCTGATGTGACTGATAATGTAGGTAATATAAATATTTATAGGCACAACAGACAGCATTCCTGTTTAGTACTGACATAGTTTCTGGTAAATGCGGTGAATATTTTTCATAGTCCCAATGAAATGTATTTATTGATGGAGTTTAGGATATGGGATGAGAGTTGTGCATCACATTCCAGGAGAATGAAGAGGGAGCAACACCTTTCATAGACCTCACTGGAAACATAGAATTAAAAAAAGCCACACCCCTAACCAAAACAAAAGCCACTATGTTCTTTTTACACAGACTGCATTATTTGTCCCATGTTCTGTTGTGCTAGTATCCACGTAGTTGATGTAGAATGCCAAGGATAACATCTTGCATTAGGAAAATAGTTACCCAGGACAGTTATTCTGAAATTCAGGTTGTGTGATTTTACATCGTTTGATGTTATTGATAAGCATGCGGTTTTTGGTCCATGCTGAGTGAAAAAAGAATATGTATAATACCAGTGAGTGTTCTTTTCAAGTTTCTCACTTGCTTTTAGACCTTCCTTTCCAATATGAGTTGAACCTGACTTGAGGAAGCAGATTAGCTTATCTGGCTCAATCCCTTTTTATAGAAAAAGGTAGCTGGTCTTTCTGATAGTAAGAAGAGCTTGTGGTTCAAATCAGTTTTACAGTGGCTCTTCTAGAGAGCCATCGGTCTGCTCTCATTCTGTTGTACTTACAGCTGAGAGGGACACGAGTCCCAGCATAGATGGAGGTTCTGTCAGAGTACGCATTATTGAAACTTTCCTTGAAACTGTTTCCACACCCACATCTTTCCATTATGTACAAAATGTGTCGTGACCCTGTGGAGAGCTGCTTGAGATAACATAATGTCTGAATTGTTAACTTCCCAGCCAACAGGGCAATACATTTGAGTTTTTTTGGGGCAGTTAATAGCATTCATTTCAGCCTTTAAGTTTGGGAGATGGTGCATTCTTCTTACCTTGAGATAAGAGCTGGGCTGGTCTCGTTTACATAGAGGTACATTGGAAAGAATTTCTGGTTTTAATTCAGGAATGCATACTAGCTCTGGCTTTGTAAACACCTGTTGAAATCATTGAGTGTTTCATACTTTGGGGTTTTTATTTATTTATTTCCATGTCAAACTCTTTTGGGTGTGCACGTATGTGCCTTCCAGATCCTTCTCTTTGCAGGAGATTCTATACAGTGGATTTCTAGAGGCTGAACGCCGCTTCCTCTGAAATGTATGCGACATGCATTTTGTGTGACATGGGGCCTTGCTGGCAGCTGGCAAAACTGGCTATGCTCAGAAACATGTTTTCAAAGACAGTTTGCTTTCTCTGCTGAGTGGAAAGGGGAAAAAAAAGTTCTGCATTGCACATGTCTGCGCTCATGACCTCTGCCTGTGGAGGAGGCGAGAAGCAGAACCCCAGGTTAAGCAGCATCTGTCGTTTCAGCTCGTCTCCAAACAGCAGGACAAAAATTTAAGGGGAAAGAAGTGTTTTCTTTATCTGGATGCCTGTTTATCTCTCTTGTAATATTTCTGAAAGTATTGGTCATTTGTGGCTTGGTTACTTGAGGCAAATGTACCATGTACGTACAGAACAGTTGTCATGCAGTGGTTAGAGCTGATGGAGATCTGAGGCAGGACCTGCGGCAGCAAAGTAGTGGGACATATTCTTTTATCACTGTTGCGGTGAGACAGGAGTCCTACTTCCTGCTGCTTCTCCGTATTTAAACTCAGGTTATGCTCTCTCGTAGTCACCTCATCTGTGTGAGGTTAATTAAGAGCAGTTTGGTAGTTCATAAGTGTGCGTGAACTTTTAAATGTAAGGGAGTGAATATTTTATAGGCACACTTCCCCTAAAGAAGCATAACCTTTATAGTAACAGCTTGGCTGTTACTAAATAACGAGAGCAAAACTGCGCTAATGAAGTAACTGACCAAATAATAAAAAGGACATCTTTTTAATACCTGAAATGATGGAAGGTCTTCCAACTGTGGAAGCCAGCAGTTAGTGGGGTGGATATATTGTTTATATATATTATGAGGAAGATGTTTCATTTGTACTATTCATTTTTTATGAACTGTTCAAAACAATTGCCTTGTATTTGGGAAGGCAACTAATACACACATATTTGTGTGACAGTTTGCTATGATGCAAACTTCCAGCACTCTGGACTGCTTCCAAGAGCATTTTGGGAGCAGGAAACAGTACTTTCAGGACTAGACGAAGACCTCCTTCATTAGCCTTGGCTTTTCCGTACAGGGCATTATATCATGTTCAGAAGATCAATCTGTCTGTCTATCTGTCTGTTTATCTACCTATCTAAATAAAATGTCTGTATACACACATGTAGCCCTAGCTAGCAAAATGTGTTGTTTTCTGTGACAAAACTTCAGGTTTTGATTGGCTGCTGTATCAGTAGACTGGAATATACTTACTTACAGCTGTCCTTGGAGGCCTTCTATAAAACTGCAGGTGTTCAGCTTTAGCAAATAGTTCTTATTATATGGATAGACTTTTGGCAGCTAGTAATGATGTTTCCTGAAATTGAAAAATGATTTTCTACCTTACACGCTGGTTTTACATTACGGGAATGTTGGAGGGGAAAACAAATACCTCTCATCAAGTAGTACTGAGACTGTTTTTGTTAGTTGTATATATTTTCTGATTTGTATATTTTATACTGGAGTGCAAGTTTTTTTCCTTAACTGTTGTGGTCAGATTTGAAATCTCTTCCAGCAAAACTCAAATTATGAGGAATTAAGGAAGTGTCTGGCAGCAGAGGGTTACATCCTTCTTTATAACAGAGCTAGCAAATGGCTTGCAGTCAGTGTACCACCAAACCCAGAGCTAAGGGGGCGTTGTAAAACCTTTAAAAATACTGGAAGGTATTGTAGAATACTGTTAGGAACTTTTTTTTTCTTTTTTTATATCACTGAGTAAGGCAGATATGATGATGGTATGAGTCTATGTTTAACCCATTCTGCATCACTGTTTTATAGTGCTGGAAGAAAACAGTGGGTCATTTTGTTGCAGTCACTCTTTGGGGCAATGAGACTGATGGCATACTGTATGTCAGTGATGGGGAACTGCAGTTTAGCTGTAGGGAGTAAAACAACTTATTTGGATTGTATTTAATTATCCAAATGCTTGACTGGATAATTTAGTGCTCAGGCTTTCTTTAATATGCCTACTTAACCTTTACAGTGCTAAGTCAGTACCTGAAGCCTGATGGTTCAAGATTCTCCTTTCATAATTTCTATCTATTTCCAGAATAATACCTTGTAGAAGTAGGGCTGTGTGAGTGTTTAAAGTGTACTATGACATATGACATGATCAAGTTCCTGTTAGACACTGTAGACACAGCTCATGTCTGTCAAATTGGAATGCCTCCTCAGAAAAAGCATTGATCCCTTAAAAGCAGTGCTGGGAAGTTGATAGAGTCCTCTCAGGGATTTAGAGGACCCTAAACCCTCACCATCAGTTTTGTATGGTGGCCTTTGGATGGGATGTGTATTATTATAATACAGTCCTCAAGATATAGCACAGTTGGGCAGCAGTTCCTACATTTTTTGTGGTGGAACAAAAATACTGAATACGAAGTAAATGGGAATTTCTGACTTCAGTAAACAGGGCTGTGCAAGCCAACTCAGCACACCCAGGAGACTATCCAAGTCCTGAAAGAGAATACCAGGATCAAGGGTGCTTTTAATTTTTTTTTTTTTTTTTTTGTTTGCTGAATCTTTGAATACACAGTTATTTTGTTTGTCAAATGCAGTCCAGGAAAATAACTCTATGCTTTGCTGTGAAAAAAAGCTGTGTATTTGAAACCTTTACAGAAACAAGGAGACACCAAATGCAGGTATCAAGCTTAAACTCTAGTATCACTCTATCTGATGCTAATCCACAGTGCTACAGACATGAGTTATTGCTGAGGGCATAAGTATCTGGCCATGTTCATTGCAAAGGTTCCTCTTTATCTCCTTATCTGCATTCCCCCTCGCATTTCTCACACCCATTTGTGCACAGTTCTCCAGTTTTTTTTATCATACGAAAGTATCATTTTCAAAGGCTTTTGCTTTTCACATCCATGTCAGTATTGCAGATTAGAATGTGACAGGGAATACCTGGTTGCATACTTCCTTTAAACCTGAGCCAGTAGCACTGCAAAATGTTAGGCAGAGCACCCTTTCATCTCACACCGTCCACCACTTTAAAGCGAAAGGTTTGTTGATGTAATCCTATTTCCAATCTATAGAGGTCACCTGTAATGCACTGCTCTGAAGATAAATGCCTGGTACTGTTTGATGTTAAGAGTTTTCTTTTTTTTTTTTAAGGCAAGTTTAATGATATTTTGATTTGCCAGGATACAGTGTTGAAATTTTTGAAGACTTCAGCTGTTTTTAAACCATTGTTAACCTTTCATTTGATTGTTAACAATTCTTTCCAAACCGATATTTTTATTATTTCAGTATGTTTCAGGTCTTTTTTTTTTGGCAAGATCTGAGAAGTTTGAGGTAATCCATGATGTCAGATGGATCAACTAGCTTCTAGATGACAGTACACTAAACTAAGTGTATACTCCTTTGGCAGTCAGTGACAAAGATAATATTGATCTCACTGGGAGAAGTGTTGCATCCTGCCGATATATCACAGGGGGAAAACCTTAGTTCATAATGTAGTTCCTAAGCAGTTGTGAAACTTTTCAATCTGTTTAAATACACCATTGGTTTTATGATTAAAAATAAAAATCTCTAGAGGCCTGTATGAAATATATCACAGCATCAAAAAAACAAGTAGCCAGAATTGCATATTAAGTGTTGTACATATGTTAGGTCCAGGTATATATATATAATGGAGACTACAAAATACAGTCAATGGTTTTCATGTGCAATTGTGTATGTATAGTTCTGGATATCTGTGTCTAACTACGTATATCATAAGAGATACTGTATTGATGGTGGATTTATGGGTGAAAACCTACCCCAACTAAAGTTAGAGACAAAACTCCAACCAATAAGTAGGATCCAACTTCTTGTTTTCCAATTTCCATTAACATTGTCAGTGCAATATCTTACAGTGTTTCCCAAGTTTATTAACACTGCAAAGTATTTCCTGGCTAAACTGTATTGGCAAATCCTCTTGGAGTAACAGTTTATGGGTTTTGTTGCTGCAGGTCATACAATATTTCCCCAAGAAAAAGGTAGAATTTTGTTTCATAGCTTAACTGCATCTGTTTTTGCTAGCAAGGCTAAGTCAGTTAGGGGTGGGCTTTTTTTCTCCATGAACCTGACTGATCTGGATAGGTACAAGTTGGCAAAACCTTGCTGTAGCCCAAATGGGTGAATCTAAGCATTTTGGTTACATCTGTGGATTTGGCACATTGTAACAGGAATGTCTTATCTATATCTCTGTCTGTTTCAGTAGCAGAGTAAACCACTCCATCTGTTAATTGGTTAGCAGGCAACTTTCACAGTGGTAGATCTGCACATGAATGTGAAGCACTTCGGTGCACTTTTCAGAACTGGGCTCCCATTTCCAACCCTGTGGAGCATTGCTGCAGACAGGAAAACTGCTTACCTAGTGTGGCGCAGTAGCTCTTTGCTTGTAATTGTCCCATTTCCTGACCAGAAGAAGTCATGTGGGGAGTTCAAGTTAGGTTAACAAGAGCAGGCTGTCACACAAAAGGCTTCATTTCACTGGATCTTATGGTGACTCCTGTCCTTTTATTGTTAATGCCCTCTTGTTAATTTTTCTTTCTTTGTTTCATCTGTTTGAAGTTCAGCTGGCAGCAGGGAAAGTTCCCTGAACTGACTTGGCATGCTGTGTGGTTTTTAAAGTGCCTCGCTGCTTCAGGAGGACCCCACTTTCCAGGGCCCTGTCACTTTCCCTCTTTTGGTTTTTGTATTCAGTCCTTTCCTTACCATTCCCCACATATGGTACGCACAGTTGCAATGACTTGCATCTGTCCAGAAGTGTGACTTTCTTAGAGCTGATTCTCCTGTTCCTTTGTGCATGAGCCAAAAAAGGACTGTGTGTTACACACGGCTGCCAGCACCCTTCTCCCAAGAGAATATGTGTGGTCCCTCCACATTCATCTGAATTCCCACTAACCCCAAAGATCAAGAATGTTTAGACTTCTTCCTGTCTCTGGTGGCCACCATTATCAAAATTACTTTGTCTGCCTGGAAAGTTAAAACCCATTGCTATTACACTTCCAGTTCTATCGATGATAAACTATGGAAAACATCGCTGTCATATATTGTATTTAACATAAGGAGCTGTTTGACACAGTGTATCCTTGAAATGTTTATAGTGAGTAGGCAAAACTTTGAATTCGCTTTAATAAAGACTCGCTCTAACCTCAGAAATGGAGCCTGTACAATAAAGTTTTATCTCTCTCAATGATGTTCACCCTTCTCATTCTAAGGGCCAAACACTACGTAATAAATGGCAAGGAGCCTCTTTCCATTTTATTATGCCCTTTCCTTTTGCTGTGTGTATTCAGCACATCTAACAAGAGGGGGAAAAAAAAATGAAAAAAATTCATTCCTTGAATTCCCGTTACATGGAGGCCACTTGGCATTGCTGACCTCTTTGTTTCGCTCCCCATGGTCCCTGTCTCAAAGGAGAGTACTGGTGATAGAGAGAAGAAGGAAGTAGAGTGTGTTGCAAACTGATTAGCCTTAGAAGGTGGTTTATTCCCTCCTTAATCCCCTGTACCCCCTCCTTAATCCCCTGTACCCCATCTTCCTTGCTGGTTATTCAAGTTGTGTCATTGAGAAAGAACTCCTCTTTGATCGATCTTAACAATCCTCTTATCTATGAGCATCTTGAAACTTGCTAAAGATAAAAAGCAGTATAGGAGACAAAGTCTTGATGACCCTGAGACTGTGAGAAGGAGCGCTGCTTAGCAGCTCTGGGGGAAAGTACTGATTTGTTATGAGGGGAGCCAAAATGGTTTTAAGAGAATGTGACAAAGCAGAATTTTGTTGGTCCCGATTTCACCTTACTGATGTATGTCATTTTTCCCCCCTGACCTTTTGCTGAAAGGGTAGGTGGGCCACTGTATGACCTAAACTGCCATGGCAAACATCCTTAGATGCAGCTGAGCTGATCCTGGTGGTTGTTGTCTGAGTGCTCCTTCCAGCCTGTACTCTGCCCTGTTCCACTCAACCATAGAATTACTAGCTTTAATTTAAATCTTGCTCAGACACTCCTAATTTTGATGTTTAACAGTTTTCTGTAATAATAGCCAAAGACTAATAAAGCATGCCAAAGAACATTAGGGATTAATGGACCTCTTCCTCTTACTTTATCCCAAGCCACCATGAGAGTCAGCAAATGAGCACTCTAGCATGCTTTCCTATGGGGGCGTTACATGAAGTAGGATTGATTCTCTTGCATTGAAGAAGTTCCAGGTGGAAGTCCCTGGCTGAAAAGTACTGTGAGAGTATGCTGGAAAAGTATCTTCACATATTTGTTCTCTCTACAATCAGACATTCTTCCGTTGGCCACTGAACTGCATGGACCTTTGATCTGACTTGGTCCAGCCATTCCTGTTTGTTAAACATAGGCACTACACGTGCGAGAAGAAAACGGGCCGGTGAATAGAAGACACGGCCTTGTCTTAGGTGCAAGCTCGCTCTTCAGTTTAAACAAATTAACTTGTATAGCATATTCTGGCTTCCTTATTTCATTTTTTTTTAGCTAGATTGAAGATTCCACTAAAAAGTCTCATATGTGTTTTGTATGATTTCATTTGCTCCTTACAGGCCTCATCTCAGGCCATAATTCTTGATTTCTCCTAATTAGTTGCTGTGGAAATGATTATGTCATAAACACAAACAATGGGAATATAGGGAGCAGATGAATTCTTAAGAAGCAAAGATTTGTTTTCCTGTAAATGACCAAAAACCCAAAGGAGAGGCATTACAATACTTTCTGCATTGTCTTTCATCTCAGGATTTTACAGTACTTCTCAAGTATTAATACATTAAAGATTTTTGAAAAGCTGCTGCAGAAATGGTGTTGAAACCTTCCATGTTAGTTGTCCTCAGTAACTCATGATCAAATCATTGTTGCTTGCAACTAAAAATAAGCTTTTCCTTGCAAACTGAGTCTTTGCTCTGAGAGCTGACTGGATTCTTCCCAATGTACTCATCGTCACTCGTTACACAGATTCTGCTGACCAAGTTATTTACACCTGTGCAGTCCAATTTGCTTCAAGGCTCATTTTATCCCTCTGCCTTCTGATTCTTTCCCTTGGAGATTTGTAGGCAGTTCCAACACTTTCAATAGCGTTGCCTCACTCTTGCTGCACTATGTGAAAGAACAGTAAATGATTGTATCGAAGGAGTACAGGGTGGAATGGAATCTGCAGCTGCGTCAATCTCAGCTATGTTCTGCATGACTATCGGGAGAAAAATCAATAAAAATATATTTTTTTGCCACTGAAGTCAGCACATGTGGCTAAGTATCTTCTGGGGAATGAAATCCATCACTCTACACAAGCCCACTGTACAGAAATGTTCTCCTTAAGTGCTCAAAATGAGGCTTGTGTAGTGTAAAGGCCATGTGAATTCACGTGTGGATTTCACCAAGGGAGAGGCTCTTTAAGTCAGAAGATGCCTTTTTGCATAGTCACTTTTCAGAGTTGTACTCTATTTTGGCATTCACAACACCTCTGTCAGACAGCTGAATATTTATAACTGCTGCCTTTTACAGATGGGAAAACCAAGGCACAGGGAGATTAAATGGCTTGTCTAAAGGAGCACAGTTGGTCAATGGCAGAGTGAAAAAAGAGCTCAGGATTCCTGACCGTCTCCTACCCCCCACAGAATATTTCTAGAGCAATATAGAAGTGATGTAATGTGCATGCAGAATTGTTTCCAAACAAAAATATCTGTCAGGTTGCATAAAATATCCACAACAGCTCTTTAAGTGTGCAAGAACAGATTGACTTTAAATGAATATGGTCTTTTCTTTAGTTATTGGAAGGAAGGGGTGCTTAAGTGTTAAAATATTTTCTTCTGCCATTGATAAAAAAATTACAGAAATTATCCTGCGCATAGCTACGGAATAGAAAATCTACATAGCTCTTAAGCTTCCAGCTAAAAGGTTTTTTGACGCTGAAGCTGTAAGCACAAGTTAGGAAGTAGGATCTTCTTGTCAGCTGCGCGCATCTGTTATTGGAACTATACAGTAGTACGTTTCCAGCATTGCCTTGTAATATGCCCATGTCAGCTTTATAGAACTCAAACATGCACAAGAAAGATAGACTAAGAAGGGCAAAATGCTTTTGCATAGTTTTTGTATTATTCACACAGCTGGAATGTTTACAGCATAGTACAGAGTTTAACAAGAGCAAATGCTGAACCACATCAAGCGGTTCCCTTGTCGTGCATGTCATTTAAATATCAAATCTATAAGGGCGTTTGCTATGTTCTTCACACATAGAAAGACCACAACTAAGTGACTTAAAAGTATCCCATGAGTTTTTAAAAATGCGGACAAACAACTCTCTTCTTTTGATAATTGCAAATACATTGTTCCACTTCGTTGGTTCTACAACATCTGGTGTTTTATAAAGCATTTTAAAATGTCATCTCCCTTCCCTGTTTGCCCACACCCTTCCCACTGCACCTTAACCCCAGCATAACAAGAAACTTTAATTTCTAAGGAAATCTGTGGAAAATCTTGCAAAACAGAGTAAAGGAATGGTGTCTGTATAGATTTGAGCTATTCCTTAAATTAACAAGAAAGCTGAGTCAGTGACGTGGAGCAACACTACTGTATAGAATGGTTTCTGTGAGGAAGATGAACAAGATTCTGGGCTGATTCAGTGGAAAGGTGTTATTAAATGGCCCTTGCAGAACAGATTACTTGGAACTTCCTGCTTCGCAGTGTTAACTTGATACACCAGTCTTGGCATTACATTTTCTTAAAAAGGTCACAAGGCGGTTTCTCAAGAATGAAAGACTGTAAACCCCCCTCATAAGTCCTGGTATGTGTCCAGTGTTTGAATTGTAAATAGAGCATAGTTCCTTTACAGTTAGCTAGTTAGTGAACTTCATAGTTTGTGCCTGAGGATGAACTTACAGGTGAAGGAATCTACGTGGGCAAAGGGAAAGGTCATTCCTGTGTAGCATTTGTCCATAATTGTGGTACTTTAAAATTTTTCACAGAAGTTCTTGTCGGTCTGTGGCAGCATACAGTGAATAGGATACTTTACTCTGAGAAGCAGTAGCTGAGTAAGGGTGCAAATCTAATAATACAGAAATAACTGCAGAAGCTTCGCAAAAAAAATCCCAAAGCAAGGGGTCTTAATAAATACTGTGAGTTGTGTGTGGGGATCATCTTGCCCAATTTTAGCTATCAAGTAGGCGTATATCTAAGCAGGTTTTGTAGTTTCTGTTTTCAGTGAAGGGAAAGGGAGCAGGAACACCTCTAGATGGCAGTTCATCCCACCTGTCTAGGTGAGACTAGGTGCTCAGTTTTCATCTGTCTAAATTTAGATAGGTTGAATCTCACCTTTACTAGTCAGCACAGAGGAAGATGCTTCACAATCCAATGAATTTAAAGTAGGACTTACTTCCTGAGCTCTTGGAAGTCAACAGGGTTGAAGATTTCTTCCTTATAAAGATCATAAGAGCTGAAGAAAAGTAGTGAACTGTTAGAACTGTGAAGTTGCCCTTTTTATCAATGCACTGTAAACGTGTGGCAAATCCTAAGATAAAACACATGTAGCTACAGTCAGAAGGTTATGTTAAATGATTTGTATTAGCTTCTTTTTACATAACTGGTGAAAATAAGCAAAATTTTATTCCTAATGAAAAATGTCATGTTAAAGTATGTTTTTAAAAGGAGACTGACAAATAATATACAGGTAATCTCTGATCACAGGTCTGGTGATTAGGATATTCTGTGTTCTTGTCCTCATGGTCCCACTGGCACAGCTCTTCTCCATGGGCTCCTGTAGACTTACTTAAATTACCAAGTACTACTAGTGCCGTAGCCAAAGATTTCTTAGAGGCTGAATATAAGTGCAGCCTCTAAGAAATCTTATTCCTAGTTCTGTGTTCCCTTAGCCAAAATGTTATTAGTATCCAAGGAGATGCACTGTGACCCTGCATCCTTAACCTTTCTCATGTCTGTTTTGTCAGAGCCATGTGACTGTCAGATAAGTAGGGATATCCTTACCTGATTTACTCTCACTAAAGCAAGTAACAAGCAATGAAAGTACAGTAGCACTGTCTTCAGCATGGATTAGAAAACAGAGCACCTGTTTTGAGGTCCCAAGTAAGCTTGTACCTGTGTGCTGTCATCTGCTTTCCTTTCTGTTAGAGTTAACTCCATAAGATTTTCCACCTTGTGCTACAGTCAGACTTCCATTTTCCTAGCTAGGTATACTCATTATAAAGAGCATGTCTTGTTTAAATTAACAAAACAGAAGTTATGGGGATTCTTTTTTCTCCTTGTAAATAAATAAATTAAAGGGGCAAGTTTCAAAGTGGAAGATGCATTTTTGCAGGGGAAGGCATAGTAGAACTGTTCATGAGTATATTTAGGCTGAAAATTAAAGTAAAGTAGAACATTCCTATAGGGTTAGTGATCTCAAGCATTCTAGCTACCATTGAGCTTGATAGGTTTAAGAATGGGTTTATAGAGACGGTTATGGTCTTGAAGTACAAAGGCCTGGATTTGAACACCTAAGGTGGAAGAGAGCGTAGTGATCGTTTCTTCCGAGAAGTTTTGGTCTTCTGAATTCTCGGGTCAAATCGTGCCTTTTTGATAGTTTGTGGCATGCTGTTATGATGAAATGGAAGTAAGAAAGATGTAAACTTTGCTAGCTGCAATCTTTAAGTCTGCCAATAAGTTCTCTCTTGAACCTCTGTCCCTGTTTCTGTTGTCCCCTGCTTCACTGTGATGATTCACTGTGATGATTGTGATGCCAGCTGGTGTCCCCTCAGCATTGTGAGCTCAGATCCCGTTACTATGCAAACGCAATTCCTGCAGCCCTAGAAGTTTAAGAAATAAAGGGAAATGGTGATTCCTTTTGGATCATGAGCCACATGACCTTTTGTTCTCACATGGTTTAGTCCCTCTTCTGTACATGACTGCCACTTGGGACTTTTTTTGGCTTTAGTCCATTTTATTCCAGTTAGCATTTAGTTCACACATCGTTATGAGAAGCGCTGGTTACGAAGATACGCAGCTCTTGTCATAACAGAAGTATTTCATATGCACCTGCAATTTGACGTTTGTGTTGGGGGAGTATTGCAGAGTGAATAAAAAAACCTGAAATAATTTGCTTTTTTTCTGACTCCACCTGCTATAGAGTTGTTTTGTTGTATTTTCCGAGGAAGGGCGTTGAGGTGGCTTTTCTTTTTTTTTTTTTTTTTTTTTTTTTTTTTTTTTTTAAGAACAATCTGAAGGTGTGTTTACGGCTTTGGGAAAAGGTACATTGTGGGTTACAATGCTGTAAGCAGAGAAAAAAGGAAAATCTGTAAGACAGATGGCTATTAACATGGTGTAAATACCCTATTTTTAAATGCAAGGGGAAAAAGGTGTTCCATATATAGTCCTCAAGCTGGAAGCTTCATGTTTGTAATAGTACCATGGCAATGTGCAAGGATTAATCACTTCCTGTGTGCTATTTGTAACAGCAACATCAACAGAATGTCTTCTCAAGAGGCTTTATGTTCTTATTGCATTTGATCCTCTTTCTTCAGATGCACCTATTCAGATACACCGAATTCGTTAAGACCGCCTTAGCCACTTTTGCCGCCTGCGTGCAAGTGAAAGGACCTGCAGCCCGCTTGTCCCTGACCACCTGAGAATCCCCCCCGGTGCCAGAAGCTGTTTGCCACTGTACCCAGTTGTCCCACCACCCCTCGATCACAGACTGGAGGCAAAGAAGGGGGAGGGCGTCAGGGCGCACTGCAGCTGTGCTCTGCTGTGGCTCAACCAGGTGCTCGCAGAATTAGGGAGCTATAAATGGCTTCCTGACACCGTTCCCCAGCTCGCCTTCTCCAAGTAAAACTCTGCACGGGAGAGTGT
The DNA here is from genome assembly GCA_013398295.1 of Chionis minor. Lineage (NCBI taxonomy): Eukaryota > Metazoa > Chordata > Aves > Charadriiformes > Chionidae > Chionis > Chionis minor. The sequence goes on from VZSF01003866.1 coordinate 324,665, forward strand.
CTGGCCTGATAGCGCTCACAAAAGCAACAGATTTGGCCTTGAAACACTTCTTGCTGCTCATTGCAGGAACTCAAATGGCTTAGAATGAGAACGATCTAATGTACTTCAGTAACTGCACTGAAATTAAGAGTTCAGTCTCATGTATCCACGTTAAGTGGAAAGACAAACAATTTGAGTTATGTTAACAATGCCCATGTAATGGAAAATGTTGATACTTAGGCTGATGGGAATTTTCTCTAATTGATCGTCTGTATTCAAGAAACTGTTATTGGAAACTGATATTTCACACCTTCATACCATGGTGATTGCTGCTTATTAAGTGATCTTATATCATGATATCTGGGAGTTAAGGGTCCCCAACTACATGTTAATGTTAATCCGTCTTGTCAAGTAAGTTCATGATGTGGTGTGACTGGAAAATGATCGGTTGTGAGTTTTGCTTTATAGTTTAATTCAAGGCAAATTAAAAAAGTAGTTTCAGTATTTCTTTTCAGTAATTGTAGTATTTTCTTCAGAGATTCTGGGGTTTTTTTGTGAGAGAAGGAGGTTGTTTTTTGGGGGAGGCTTGCTTAGCAGGTAGTTGTTGGCTATTTTTGTTGAAAACTGAATGTCAAGACAGGAGTCAAGTTGCAGTAAAATAGCTCATGGTACAAGGTAAACTGTATGTTTCCATGGAATATATCCTGTGATGAAAGCTTCTTTCTTAAGTAGTCACTCTCTCTAAATAATGCATTCTTTCCAGACACCGTTGCTATTTTGTTCTTTGACAGGTAATTACAAACTTGCTCCTCAAAAAGAAAAAAAAAAAAGAAAAGAAAAAAGAAAGCCATACACCTACAGGAAGGCTTTTAAATGTAGGTCCTGCTTAATCTGGTTTAATCTTTGTTTATATAAATTCATGTGTGTTTTGAGAGCTCGTTTTTCAGCTTTCAAGCACCCTTCTGTATTTATTTCTCTGAAGCTTTTTGCAGCTCTTGTACTATGAAAAAAAACAATGCTGGCAGTGAGTTTGTGTATATAAGCTAAAGACTTTTTGAAATGCATGCATTTTTGCCAACTGCAGTTGCTGGTTTTTGCTGGCAAGCTAGTACCACCCTCATAGAACAGTGCCTTAAAAAAACCCCAGGATTGCAGATGATGTTTGTGAATTCATTGCCTGAGTTTGAATATAATGCTTTATCTCAAAATAGGCAGTTACAGAACGATGTAATTTTTATGCGGCATCCTCATTGTGCAAAAGAGCCATGAAACAGATAAACTGAAGAGAAAAAGGAAAGGAAGATTTAGGGAGAGGATGTGACTCAGGGATTCAGGATCCTTCCAGATCGATAGAGCAGCCCCAGAAAAAGTATGTCATCCAGCTGCTATGAACAGACAGATGGAGAAGAGGCCTGGGGTGAAGAAAAGGAGTGAGTGGAGGAATAAATGTGGCCAGAAGTGTAGGGTGGCGTGGGTCCTTTTTTGCATTTCAAAAAAGGAGAGAGGCGGTTGGATTTGGGAATGAACAAGACCTTAGTGAAAAGGAATGAACTCTTCCCAAAGTGAAAGGATTGTTTGGTGGCCCTGAATTTTTATTTTTGTATTTTCAGTGAAAACAAAGATAAAAACCTTTCCTGGTGATCTGAAATGGTTTTCTGCAGTCAGTCAGGTATAACACTGTCACCCCAAATTAAAATATTTTGTTGAGTTTTAAAATACATTGGTTTTTCCTTCTTTCTCTTTGAAGATGAATTTCAAAATGGAAACCACTTTGGAATTTATTTAAGTGACGTGTCTTAGGTTTGAGGGGATTTTTTTCAGCCAAACTATTGCTGATTTCAACTTGAATTTGTAAATTGTTTTCAGGTGGGCTCAAAACTAGCACATTATTCACTGAAAGCAGTACCCAGCTGTACAAATCATGAAATGTCCCGGTGACTTTGTTTAGAAGGAAAAGCTGTTTGCAATGCATAATTGCTTTCAAATCCTGTAGATATCATCTAATCCCAGTGGCCTTGAATCCAACCTGAAGCGCTCAGCCCGAGTCGTGCACCAAATACCTGCGTTGTTTGGGAGTTCAGATTGTTTGTTCATAGTCGAGAAAAGAGTGCCAGCTTGCACTGTGTCCAGACCATGAATGAAAATAGTTTTCTGCTGTTTCCTACTTCCAAAAGTACTTTTAATTGTTGTAAGTGCTGGTCAAATATCCTTTGTTAAATGAGGCTCTTTAAAATGGAGGCATTCACGGTAACTGGTTACTGATGAAAAATGTAGGCTTAATTTATTTGGCTTGATCACAGTGAGAAAATAGAAATAACCAACTAGTTTACTTAAAGTCACAAAAAAATGAGGCTCCCGACTAAAGAAATATAAGCTTATTCTAGCAATAAACTGCATACCCCTGACTGAGTGCTAGAAGCCTTCTTCTCTTTTTCTAATAATTGTCCCTTGGCACATTCATCTCTGTGTGTTGCTTAGAGGCCTGTCTGGTAATCTTTAGCTAGTTTTAAATCACAGGTTTCTCCATATGCAGGCCAAATGTTACAGAAGATACTGAAAGTTCATGCATGCGCACACACACTCTCAAAGGCTTTAAAACATCCGCAGATATTTTTAAAGGGCATATGCTAACAGAAAAAGTTAATAGGCTGTGGTACAAGAAGACGTTTCAGAGCAAAAACAAGTTGTCAGATATTCATAAAATGCTTTTAAGAGTATGAAATTTTGATCTGTGTACTGGTTTCAGATACCCAGAAACTAGGGGATTTGCTTGGCTCAAGTTACAGGTCTTAATCTAGTAATGATTGAACTATTACGGGACATTTTAGTTCTCACTTGAATACCCTTCCTAGTTACAGGAGGCTATTATGTGCTTTTACTGCTCTATGCTGCAGTAGTACTTTCTAATCTAATATAATCTTTTTGATTCACTTACCGCCCTTAGTGTGCATTGCGGATTTCATAAATAAAATAAAGACATTTTTGTTGTCAGGAAGCTGAGGCATGAAGTGGCCATGAAATGGCCTATGAGGAGGTCATGGAATGACCGTACAAAATTAGGAGAGAACTCTGATTTCTCTGCGCAACGTTCTTTCACCAAGACCACTGTGTTGATGACATTGGATTGACGTTTGTTGAAATTGACAAAGTTGAATTCAGGAAGTCACAGATAGTTTCAAGGTGACCTTTGTTTTCCTTAAACTGGTTGCTCAGAAGGTGCCTAGAACCGGAAGGTGAGCTGAATTTAGGTATATTTTGTGCAGCAGGTTGTATGTGTATGCTGCCACTTTATCTTTCCCTGATAAACTCTCACCTTATGTATTGCATTTGGAGAAACACTCAAAGCTTTAATGGTTGTTGAATAAATTTAGAGACTTTAAAAATGCAGTATGAATAGATGGTGACTACGTAGCAGAAAGTAGGTTCTTGGTGAAATATATTTCGTGAAAATAAATCAGCTATCTTACATAAAAAGTGATGATAGTGCAAATGTTTTCTTACTTCTGCAAAGGTAATTTCTGGAGTCACGATGGACAGAGAGTAATCTTGGAAGGAGTAGAACTAAACACAGGCAAAATGGAGCCACCTGGGAAACAGTGTTTATCACCAAGACCACCTTCCTGTGGGAGGTACAGGAGGATATTTGTGATAGGTGGTGGACTAGGTGGAGTTGTCAGTGGTGTAGCATTGTACTTGCATTGAAATTCAATGGTTATGTTGGACCTAATTCTAGCAATCTGAGGAAGAAGAATCTGGTATGAGTGAATATCTAACAGTGCTACTAAACACAGCTAGTTCTTGTCTTTCCCAGGTTCCTCACTGAACACCTTTGCTGTGCCGCTTTACTCTTATGGATTGCCAGTTATGAAACTGGGTGGTAAAATTGGGTGGCAGTTGTGTCACTAATGTACACACGTGTACACTTGGTGCACTCACATGCATACTCATGTATACACTCTTACCAAATCCCAAGATTTGCTGCCAGTTCAAATTCGAGGATGAATAATACAGAACCTGTTTTGCCACATCTGCCCTGGTGAAATAATTTATCAAAAATGTAATCTTTTACCTGAACGTAAATTTTGTATTTCTTTTGAAACAGCCCTTGGGTAAAAATAGTCAATTCTTGTAGACAAATTTTGGTTCAAACAATTGCTCGCTAGTTAGCAGCATTAAAAAAAAAAAAAAAAAACAACTGAATTTGCCTCAAGTATTTAAACAAATCTACATCTCCTCAGTGACTAGGACAAGAACTGTATTATGGATAAATTTCTTCTAAACTTAAACTTATCATAGAATTCAAACAATTTCTGTCTAGCAAACCTGACTATGCAAGAGGGCTAACATGTTGCAATATTGTTGTCCAGCATGAGAAAATTAAAAAATCCTGATCTTTCTAAACAATGTTTACAGTTGATTTCCCAACTGAAATAAAAGAGGATACTTTTGTCCGTTCATGTGGAGGTTGTTCAGCCATTTGGTACATCTTCCCCTTCTGTGTTCTCTGTAACACTTGCTCAATGTGGAGAGAGTGGAGAATACGCAGCTGCAGTCCATGTCCCAAGAATGAAAGATATCAGATAAAAGGTTCAGCAACACCCTCTTCTTCAAAGGGAATGCAAAAGCAAATTTTGCATAGAGGGTGATATCATGTCCTTGGAATAAGTTGTTATTTTGTTATGACTGACCTAAAGATTTAGACCTCCTGTTAGTCATGCAGTTTTTTTGAAAATTGTTATCGATCAGAAGCAGATCTGGATTTAGGCAGGGGATTAGTACATACAGCTATAAGTCCACTGTTGCTGAAATGGACACAGTCATTATAAAATAGTTACTATAAATTTTCTAACATCTTCTTGAATTTGAGGAAGATGACTTTTGCCTTTCAACTTTTGTCAGTCTTCATCTGCGTGTTGGGAGTGAGTTTGCTTTTTGTTACAATAAGCTGTAGTGACCTAGGACT
>VZSF01003866.1:329669-354690 GCA_013398295.1 Chionis minor
GAGGGGGGACACGGGGACAGGGGACAGGAGGGGGGAGGGCAAAGGAAGGAAAGTTTATTGTGAGACCAAGTTTTAGTTTTGTTGGATAGCTACGACAAAGCAGCTGTCTCTTCCAGTATGCCAATGATTTTATTATAGCTCTTAGGTGCGGTCCGGGCTCTGTACATGCACAGAATAGATGTGTGGGCTCAGTATAGAGGTATGAAGTATGCTTGAGTATTTTGTAGTTTAGATGTGTAAAACTGTAGTTGCCAAGGAATAACTGGGGGCAAACTGACCTTCTATTTCAGGAAGAGATTTGTCAAGATTTATCATCATCTTCGTGCTCAGGCGAAAGTGATGTATTATATACTCACTGATGTATTATATGCATTGCGCTCTGTGGACCGCACAAAGAAGTTATATTTTAAACTTATTTCACATATCCTTTCAGTGGAGCGAGGCAATGTGTTGGTGGATGTTCATGGGATATTCATTAATATACTTAGTCATCAGGAGTTATGTCATGATGATCTTTTATAGAATACATAAAACAGCGTGTTTAGTAAGAGAAAATCTTGGATGACTAAAAGATTATAACTAGCAGAGAGCGTAATGACAGATCACCATAGGAAGTTCTTATTGATGGAAGTGGGCACAATGAACAGCATTGGCATTGACATAGATTGTCATAAGCCATATTGAAAACACTGGTTTTCCATGCCGTTGGCTATTCCTAGCTACTAGCAAAGATTTTGGTCATATTCCAATGCCTTTTTCATAGCTAAAGGTCTCACAGTAGCAATAATTTTAAGTCTTCTGTGTATTAAACTGCAAAAAAACACATAAAAATAATCTATCTTTCAATTCCAATAAAGTGGAAAAACCGGAAGTGTAGTTCTTGCCTCCACAGAGGCTGTTGGCATTTTCCAGTAGTAGAAAAATGGCTAGTGTGAACAGACCAATTTGTCTTTGAAATACAGATTTACAGTGTCAGATGGTATCTCATTCTGAGCAATCTTGTCAACACATAGGGAAACAACATATTCTGCCTGAAGTAATATGTGGATTGTAAATCATATGTTACCTCAAAAAAGCCCACCCCTTTTCCTATAATTAACTTACACAAATCTAATTTTTTTAGTCATTACATTAGCAAGTACTTTCTGGAATGTCAAATCCATAAAGCCCTAGGAATCCTAGAGAGAGAAGGGTTTTGGTAAGAGGCCAAATATTCTGAGCACCTTGTCTGTGTTTGCATGTGTGTGTGCATATATGTGCATGTGTCTGTATATATATAACTATGAGAAAGAAAAGATCCTATATCTTAATTAGCCTGTTGGATCTGAACACAAAATATTAGCCAATGCAGTGCAACAATGAAGCAGGGCATGAGAGCTTAGCCTAAGAGGAAAACCAAAATTTTCTTTGTATCTGGGGTTTTTTTGATCTTTTTTTTTCCGAGAACTATGTGACAGCTCTGTTCAGTTCCTCACCCAGTGGAAAACTCTTTTCATCTACCCAGAAATAAAAGGGAAAAGCCCTTAAAAATATAGCCTGTCCTTAAAGTAGCCCAACACAGATATTGTCAGACTTTGGATTTTTGACATCAGCTTTCTCCTTTCTTCTTGTGACAGGTAAATCAAGCGAAAAATATTTACTGACTTGGCAGAGAATTTATCAAAATAATTAAGAACCTTCATTTGCTGCCTACGATCCTTAAATGATAACTTTATTATGAAAAAAGTCCTCATTGTAAGATTTTTAATATTGAAGCAAACAGGTTCTTTAAAACAGATGCATCCAGTCCTCCACTGGCATTTTTTAGCTTTGTGAATGGCTCATTTCATCAAGTTAAATATGACCTATATTTTTCATATGATAGCAGTACTGACTTCTTTAACTGAATTAAACCCTAAAATTGGGGGATATGGGTAGGAATAGATATTTGATAGGTGTTTTACACAGATAAGGAAGAAAAACACCCCAAAACCCCAAGTTCAGAATTTTAGAGCGATGTTATTGAACCGTCTGAGTATTTATGACATGATAGATGTGACAAAAGTTCTTTGAAAAAAGCTTCCATGAAAACATCAGTAGGAAGAACAGTAATGTTGAAATGTGATTTTTATATAGGATTTGTTTTATTCACATTTGGCAACCAGGAGGGGAAAAAATAAGCTATTTTTATTCCATGGTGCTGAGACCAAAATTCAAGTTTTCTTTAAAACTCATTGTAAGTGGGGTATTTGGTGGAGGCCATGAACTACTTTAATACATATTCCATCATTCTGTGCTGCACTTTTTTCTTGTTTTTATTCACTTCAGCATACTGAATGATTGAAAATCCAGCTACAGCTAGCATAGGCTTCATTGTTGGAGCTGAAGCCTTAGATGTGCACTGAATGGCAAGTGGTGTACCCAGAAAACCTAATGCTGTCTAAAGGGAGAGAAGGACTGGGGTAGTTGGATGAATACTTAATTCCTTATATCTGTTTTATGTCTCTAGTCAGCCTGGAAACACAGAATTTCCTAGTGAAGGAGTTATATGGTCTTTCCAAGAACTCTGCTCTATTGCAAAAGGGAAGATTGGCTTCTATGTAAAGTGTCAGAAATGAAGGAAAGAAGAAAAAAGATATTGCGTAGGAATCTCAGCAGAAAAGCTAGCTTTAAAAAATAACATTCCTACTGGCACAACCTCTTGGTCTATAATAAAGATGAAATCCTCACATGACAGAATGCTCCATTCCCCTGTGTCAGAAAAAGGACACTGTCTAGCAAAGACTTTTGGTTTCCCAAAGCAGTAATTACCAACACTTTGGAATGAGACAAGAAATTGTTTCTTTCTGTTCTATGAATTCTGCCTGTGACAGGGATTTAGACTCCTTCACTAAAATCTCACATAACATGCCTGTGGAACTGTAAGAAAAAAAACAAAGTAAAAACTAACCCTCCCCTAAAGAAACAAGCCTTTAAAATTTTAGGATTAACTCTGCAGATTCTGTTAGTTTTCTTCCATCTGTCATTTATTGCATCCATAGCTTTCCATATTTAAACAATAGTCACTGTAATTCAGCACTTAATAGTTGCTTATGTCAGCAATCAAAAGTTTTCCAACAGGAGAAGGAAATTAATATTTTGCTTTGTGTTTTCAAGGATTAATGCATATGGCCACCATACTAAACTGCAGTTCCAGTGTTTAATTTTTTTGTTTAAATTGTTTCGTGAATAACTTTATACTTCTGCTCATTTGGGATAGCTATGGAAAAAAGGAAACCTTATATTTGATCCTTTGCTGTTGAGTGAAGGAAAGGCAAAAGCACCACAGCTTGGCATGGAAACCCATCTGGTTAATTCAGTGGAATAAATCCCTTTTGGCCATCTTTCTGTTTATTGTATTAGAACATATTCTGTTTCTTTTTCCAGTCTGGCCTCCTGTTCATACACAAAGATACAACGGAGAAATTGAAAGATTCCACTTAGAAAAAATTTGACCCATTTGTACCAGTAACTTTGATCCTACAGTTTAACATAGATTTTTCAAACAGAAATATAAAAGTATACTTGATAATCCATGTCTCCTTATTCTTCATTGTCTGTCTTCCAAGATAAAGTTTTTCATTAGTCTTTTCCTTATTTTTATTAATGCAATACTCTTTTTGTATGTATTATAAAGGATTTTAATGGAACAGGCCAGAAGCATGTGCCAGTGTTGAGAGGAGACCCCATTGGTTTGCCAAAAATGCCTCTACATATACATTTTTTATGTTAAAATTTAAGCTTTTTTTCATTTATTCAGTAGTTGATAATTACAATGTCAGAATTGTACTGTATGCAAAAGACATATGGCCATCTTTAACAGAAGACATAGATCCAACCAGATGAAGTTATAAACAAGGCAACTTCATGAGTTTCAAACTAGCTATTGTGGTTTTTTTCCTGTTACACTTTCCCCAGCAATTCCATTATGGATGTAAATAAGCATGTAAATTATGTAAATGTAAGTTATTAATAGAATAATAATTTAAAATCTTTTAGAGTAGTTCCAACCATAAACAGACACAACCTTCTATGTCTGCTTTCCGTTATAGATGCCCTTTTAATTGGAGCACTAAAGATGGGCCCTTTGATTCTCAGTTTTGGCAATCAATCTAAATTTTTACCTTGACTTATGTTTTGGGCATTGAAAATTATGTTTTAAATAAGGCAGAAGGGGAGTTTGAATCTGGATCTTTTGGCCATACAACTTCTTTATCAACATAAAAAAATATGCTGTACAACAGCCCCCTCTCTGAGGAGACACAGAGAAAAGCATAATTTTTTTTTTCATTATAAAGGTCAAGTTTTAATCATAAAGGGAGTGTAATATAATTTTCACAAAAATGCACAAAAGATTTTGCATTAATTCCAGTACAGAATGAACAAATTTAGTGAAACCTTGAAATTTGCCATGAAATAGAGCTGTCATCATCACTGCTGTCACTTCTAATCTGTTTTTCTTCTAATCTGATCCTTCTAATCTGTTTTTTCCACTGACTTCAGAATAATATGTGTAAAGCCGGAAGATCAAGAGACTCATTTCATCCTCCTCACTTATATACCGTACTACACTGACTATTCTTGGCCTTCATCTTTGGGGGTGGTAGACTTGCTCTCCCTTCAAAATTATGAGTATTAAAATAATGATGGAATTAAATCCTATGAACTCTGATTATATCTAGTATAAATAACCTGAATTTTGAATTAAAATCTTCCATTTTTAGTTAAGATCGGCCATGTTATTTTTCTGAGGCATGTGTATATATACTGCCTGTTGCAAGATGGTTCTGATCTAAAAAATGCAGATAGCTGTCTGCATTTTCCTAAATAACAGATATGAGATCAGAGTTGAGGCCTAGCAAGACTGATGGCTTAATGTATGCAGGTTGTAAGAAATAAGACATTTTCACTTTGCCCAGAAATTTATATATAAAGTCCTCCTTACTTCTATGAAGGGTTAATTAATATCAGGTTTCAGCGGGAAAAAAAGAAGCCTTTCCCGACAATATTAACAAGACTTTCTTTTGACACAAATATGTTTAATCACCCAACATGCAACAAGTACAATCATTCAAATTAATGGTGTTCAGACAAATGTAACATCACAAACACTGAAAGGCTTGGGTTACACATTCTTCCAGAAAGGATAAAACCAGTTTTTTTGGCTCTCTTGTGTAATTGAAAATTGTTAGTGTCTGTGTTTATGTGCCAACAAGGGCACTTGGGCGCCTCTTGTCTGATCAAGACTGTCGCCTTCTGTGTCCTTCAGGAAAAAAGAACCGCCAAACACCACAAAAGGTGACATTTGAGCAGACAAGATGCTGAGCTGAGTCCATTAATCTCTTATTAATCACACTGACATTTTAAAGGATGATTTTCTTGACCAGGGGGGAAAAAAATTAATCTCCCAATAGCTTACCAGATACTGTGAGGACTGGAAACAGGATGGGTAGTTAGAGGCCAGTGATGGATTGAATTTTCTGTTGCCAAGAGACAAAATAAACAAACGTGTTTCATCCTGAGAATGTCCACCTGGGGAAGAGTACTCAAGAGACAGTCACTCACTAGGCCTTTTGGCTTCCTTGGGTTGGGATCAAGCTCCACATTTTTGGACAGCTATTTGAACCAAATTTCCCTATCACTTATTGGTACATGGATTCTTTTCTCATTACCGAACTTTTTTTTATATGTCTGGACACATTGGTTAAATGTTTACTCTTGCATTTCCCATCAGCCTTAAGTCTACTGACCAAAACTGTTTATTGTTTGAAGTAGCTGTGGTAGCCACCCATTATTCCGACTTGATAGTTTTTTCTTACTACATTTTCAGGTACTTCGCACCTTCACACCTGCACAGAATACATTCAGGTACGCTTTCAGAAGTGACCGTGATAGGGTACCCCTGTGGGAAGAATGCAGTTCTCTCTTACCTGTCACTGCACTTGTGACACAGGTATCTGTATTTGTTGACCTCTTGCGTTTGGCAAAGAACCAGACTGCACCCTTACTGTGCAGGGATCACAGAAAAACCCTGCATCTGCACTTGAGACGTGGACACATTAGTTCATATTTCTTTTTTCTTATCTTACTTTTGAAAATTGATGTGGTCACAGCCACATCAAGAACTTCCTCTTCTTTTTTACTTGTTATCTGCCACTCTACAGCATGCTTAAAAAAAGAAAATAGTAGTTTTTACCACTTACTACTCTGTTGCTTACAAGTTGCATAGACCCTAAGACAGAAAGCTATGAAGTTAGGCATAGACAGTGATGGATATAATCATTGCAGACATCCCTGTAAGTGTTTTATGTGGCTGTAATGTCTGTAAGACAGTCTGTTTTAGAGACAACTGCAGGATTATTTGATTTTTTTTCTTTTCTTTTCTGAAAGTCTTGACCATTTACCTTCAGTCTGGCAACTCTAGCAGAGAACCACAGCTTACTGATCAAGACAATATGCCTATTTAAAGCCTGTCCCTTCTTTTTCTTCCTCTGCAATTCCAGAGAACTACAAACAAACAATGTCACATTTAAGATTACCTTTCTACCTGCCCAAATCCCTCAGGAACTCACGCGGCTCTGCTATATTCATGATGTCAGTATCATTATATATATAATCTGCAAGATATGCTCTCCAGTAATTCCCAAATTCCCATACAAGTTCATCCAGCTCTGACAGCATCGCAGCTTCTCCTGTCAGGTATTATTCTCAGGAGGTGTTTCCAGATGTTATAAAATTCCAATATATATGCTTTATTTGTAGAAGTTACCTTTATAAAAGAAATATTTAAATTTTCTCTCTAGCAGAGCAAAAAAAGCTAAGTTTAAATATTTGCTAGGTTCACCTGAAGTGATTTGGAGTGCTCTCACAATAGGAACATGTACATAATGTTCGAAAAAATTCAACCACAACAACTCGTGTTTATGGTGATTGTTCATTTTTCTTTCCAGTATGTTCTGAAAATAAAACACATTGCAGACAATGCTGAAGTGATCTGCATAACATTTCAATGTTCAGGCAATATAAGGTCTATATAGTTCTTTTTGATGTTACGGTTTTTTACCTCCACTTGCTTTGAATAGTGTTATTGCTGCATTTCTAAATAGCATATATCATATTAACACTCCAAACACTTCCCATCATTTTAGCTTTCATCAGCAACGGTTCCAGATTGATCAGTTGAAGTTTACATAGTGTAGCTCAGATATTACATATCTCTTGCCCAAATTACTCATTTTTGTGTTTTACATTTGAAAAGGACAAAATATTTCTCACTCTGATCCTTGTGTTTTCATGGCCATCCAGTCACAATGAAGTAGTTTAGAAACAAGCATTATAAATGGAGACGTTTCCTGCAAATACCTGATGGAGAGTCCATTGCAAATCTAGACACAATTAAGATTTTTAAAAATTCAATGATGTAATCAAAAGTCACCTAAAATATACATGATATTATGTTACTTGGAAACAACTGTCTGATCTTTTTCTAAGTTAGGGTTAAAATACGGGTTAAAAAAATGCATGTAAACTAGTGGATCAAAACTGAAATGAAATTTTACAATATAGTAGTTGAATACTATCCTACTATAGTATAGAGAAAAATGCTGTCAATGCCTGTATTCTCTTTCATATAAATTATTGTGCTGTGCTATTCCCCTTCATGGATGCCTTGCACTAACAGATTAGTACCTACAGTATCTAAACAGAGTAATATAGTGATATATATTCAGAACAGAATAGGTGTAACTATGTTTTATACATGTGTATGCGTATATATGTAACAGAAGTACAATCTTGTAAAGAAAATGCTGAAGCGAGCCAGGCCATCAAATGCCTTGAATATAAAAAATGAGATCTGTGCTTGATTTGAAATTAAGTGGGAATCTAGCGTAACAGCTGTGATTCTGAGGAGGTACGCCATGGTCTACATCAGTTGGGATTTCTGAGTTTCTGAAATATCCACGTTAAGGATATAGTGTCTTGCTGTTGATTGAGCTGAGGAGTTAAGGGGCCCTGGCGTTGTCAGTAATTACGGCGTAGTCTTCTACCTGATCCAGGCTGACAGAACATTGCTTGTGATTCTGGTCAAAACAGAGATCAGCTTAAACAAAGTGTACTGTTCCAGTACTCACTGGCTAACCATTAACATGCATAGAAATGGTAAAGCAGATGGAGACTTCTGAATGTTTTTTCTCTGTTTTTGTTCCGGTGCAGTTGGCTGTTGCTCATCCAGGAGCTGATCTGTTGTGGCAGTGGTTATATGATCGATGTGGGTAGGGACTGATAAAGTTGTGTATTGTCTGCATATTACTGGGACTTGATTCAGTACAGTTTCAACTGCTTGTTCCTTGTAGCTATTGAAAATAAACTGAGGGAGAATTGATGCTTTTGAAACCCCATAAATACTGTTGTTGCTAAGAGTACTTCTTCGGTTATGCAAAGGACTGCCAACAAAGTCCTCCACCTTGTGCTAGGTGCTGGCTAAACAAAGAGGTGTCGATCATTAGTAGCCAAGGATCTCACAGTCCAAATAAAGCAGGGGTAGGGCAGGATAAAGGTATCAGACGAAAGTGTGTGAACAATGTGATATTTGGGATAAATGTCATTTCCACAGTTCTTGGCTTCTGCAATTGCCCACACAGTTTGAGGAGTCTAGTGGTGGAGGTAGTGTTTCCTGTCACTACTTACTGGGCGTACCTCTCCAGGAAGGACTCAAATAATTTTAGAGTGCTACTCTCACTGCAGAGGTCCAAGATGATGGGAACGGATGTCTGTTCTTTGCCCACTGATGGGTGGAGAATATTCATCAGTCTCCTAGGTGGTGTCAGTTGTGTGTGTCCTGGCTTGACTCCAGACTATGCTGTGTCTAAAAGGTTAATTTCCATTAGACGAGAATGTCCTTGGCCTTTGACTAGCTTCTCTGTGGACTAGCTCATGGGAAATTTGATACTGGGCGGTATTTGGCTAGAACCAATGTATTCAGGGTGGGTTTCCTTTCTGTGGATAAACAGAGCATGTGTATCTCCAGGAATAGGAGTTTGGCATCTTCTGCCAGCATTTAATGCACTTATGGCCATCAAAGGTGGTTCTTTATATTACAGAAGTTCAATACTCTACATAAGCAATCTCTTGGTATTTTCCAGCGTATCAGTGACTAAGTGACATTTTGAGATGCTGTATTTCAGATGACTTATCTAGTTGTCTGCTTATGAGTTTGTACCATTCAGTACAAAGCATGGATTAAAGAATTATGCAACCTATCCCTGATATCTGTATATAACAAACTGAAGTTCATGAGTGCTGGTACTTCTACTGTAGTTGTATTTCTTTCAGAGTCAGTGAAATCTCTTTTGTCTTCATGCATTCTCTTCTTACAGCAGAATCTTTAATTTTGTTTAAGAATTACGTTTGATAATATTTTCAGCTGAAGTGCAGGTTCTAATTGTTTTTCACAACTGTTAGGGATGAGAAAGCCTGATCTCTGCTTCAGCCTGTACTCCTGACAACAGTACTTGCAGATTTGCCTTAATGCTTAGGATGCTGTTTAGTTTGTGCTTGATTCATATGCATACTAATACCAACAAGTATGGAAGTTTGGCTGTGAGTTTCACTTAAACCTGACGGACAGAGAGAGCTTAATCTAACTTAATCTAGCAGGTTTTCAGTAGTAGCGTTCCCTAATCAGTGGAACAGTTGACAACTGGGATTTTCAGTGTAATCACAGAAAGCCGTACTGAAGGGACCAGTATTGTAATGGTATTGTAATCTTCCTCTGACATCTTGGATGCGTCAAAGCAATTTGAGCTGATAAAAGTTGGTTTCTTATAGCTTCTTGTACTAGTGGTGCTTTACATCTGGTAACCCGCATCATGGCAGTTGATGATTATCTAATACAAAGTTAACACTTTGCTGTTGCTACCGTGCTGTACCAACCCTGTGTGCAAGGGAGAAGAGATTTGGCAAGATGAAGAGCTAACAACTCAAGGCGAGGGATTTTGTGTCTATCATTATCTGTATTTTATGACCACAGATGTTTTTAATTGGTAGCACCCTTAGTCATGGTGACAAAATTATGGTATTATTGTGCTACTATTATTGTGCTATTGAATAACCCACTTAAGGACAAATACAAAAGCCATATTAATTTTTTCCCAGCATTATAAAACATTACTGTGTCACAGTATGAAAAAGACTCATCACAGATTAAATCGTACTTTGAATGCTATCATCATATTTGAAAACTGAAAGGACCAAGAATAAGATTTGGATTCCGTTCAGGTAATGTTTTGTCATTACACCGAGTCAGGGATCCTGAATCATTTTTCCAAAAGGTTAAATCTGAGGTCAGTACCTGAGTTATTTTCTCATATGTGCTTTATAATCGCCTTCAGTGGAAGTTTGCTTGAATAGGAAGTAAAAGCCGGGAACAGAGCTTAGTAAACAGTATCCACCTCAACACAATAGCAAATTTCTTACTGCTTTCTGAGAAAATTTGAGTCTTTTGAGTCTTCTAGAGGACCTGTTCTGGCACATGCTGGGAGGACTCTTTCTGTTCTGCTTTCTCATATGCATCCTTCAAGGAATGGATTACTGTTGGAGTGAGAATTTTGAATATACCAACATACCACTTCGTATGTCCCCCATCCTTCAAAAAGGACCCTAGTTTTGAGGAGTGACATTTTTACTGGCTTCATCTTTAGTCTTCATTACTGTAGCAGTCCCTGTTTGACATATACTTAACGTGATTTTAATCTTCACAGTTGTGGGAGTTCCATTGTGAAAAAGATGCTATTAATGTCCTCCAACCATTGTTCAAACATTGCCACCTTAATAAAAAACAAAAGAAACCAACTTTTAAATGTTCTCTTGGTGCAGGCGAAGCTGTTCCACCTTTTGCTTTCATTTCAGCCTGTAGGCAAACATTGGTTTTAAAATCTGTCACATAGTCTGATTGATCACTTTCCAGGAAAACAGGATTCAAGTCACTTTTAAAATAGATTCATAATGGATTAAACAGAGTTGCCACATGAAGAAGAAACATTTTATTCCTTTCTCATGTCAGACAAGCTGATATGCTCTGTTTAGCAGTAAAACCTCCTTAAATAGCTCAAGCATTCACTAACTACAAAGCACAAAAACTAGTCCTAAAACAGGAAGGAGAATTTCAGTCCAAGTTGTAGTAATCTTATATTCTTCAAATTACAGTATTAATAAGTGAAGTATGTTTAAAAAGCAGGTCTCAGTAGATATAAGTACAACACTCTAGAAATGCAGCATGTAATAGTATTAAGTAAACACGAAGGTGAAAACCTGACTTCATTGAAGTTATTGGAGATTTTGCTGTTGATTTCCAGGATCCAGAATTGTATACAGTTTGAAAAGTGTAACTTAATGAAGTTACAGTTTTAAGTTCAAGCAGGATTGACTCAGTGGGACACTGAGTTTTTGTTGATGATTCTTAATTAATATCTAGAAAAAGAAGTCTTGTCTGTTCCAAGAATAATGTTAAAGATTGTCATTTTACATGGTCTTGGTGTACTTGGAGAGTTTTCCCCTTCTCAAATGGCTGAACCTGGTTACTTCAGAACGAACTGTGTGTAGAACTTCTACTGTATGTAGTGTATATGTATATGTATTTCTCTATAATTTCATCCAGCTCAGTTGTGTCGTAAAAGTAAATGAATTAGTACTCTCAATAAACCAAAAAGATGCTTTTAAAAAAAGAAAGAGATGAAAGTACGATAGTGATTCTCAATGTCTCATTTGTCGGCTATTCTAGTTAGAAGACTAAGAAAATGCTGAGGAACTGCTTTCTGGAAATCAGATCCCCTTTATGGCACCCCATTTCGGATACCTCAACTCGCTAAGTCAGGTTTGCAAATGTAAGCTGTATGTGTGTTCTCCGATTACTTTTACTAGAACACAGAGCTAAATCAGTTTGCAAAGAATCACTCTAATATTGTAGTCAACATACAGAAAGTAATATTTTATGCTAACGTCCAGCAGTATGCTGAGCTGCTTGATCAACTTTTACATTTAATTATGCCATGGTGTCCATACATACACATGGAGTTTTGCACTGAAGTATAAGAGAAAAAGGGACAGTTAGTATTTTCCTGTAAGCCACATGTACTTAACCGTTCTTCAAAATAAGTAATTTAGAGTCTGAGATACAGTGCTTGAAAAAAGGCTCCTGTTCACATGCAAGCCAAATATAAATGAGAGAAACTTTTTCAGTGGGACTTACTTCCAAGTGGGAATGAAGCCCATCGCATACTTACTTATCCAGGAACCTGGCACCTGTGCTGTGGTAGGTTACTCTACCATTTTCTTAGTACGGCCTGTTTTCCTGATGTTCATCAACACCCATTGGTACTTAATTGGAGACCATCGCTTTTGCCAAATACTGAGTAGACACTTTGTGCTCATTCACCTCAGCCTTGCATTACAGCCACATTTTAGCTTAAACTTAGCAGCTCCTGTTTGCTGTTCAGTTAAGTGGGAGAACCCCTCTGTTTTGTGTAAGTCTGCAACATAAGAGTAAATTATTCTGCAAGTAAGTTACTCAACGGGATGTGTGAAGACATGTGCTCACATCAGCTGAGGTAGGAGTGATTTTGTCACTGCCTCAGTGATAACCTAATGTCAGTTAACTGTGCTAGATGTTGACTTCCAGAAAAAAAAAATTGGTGTAGACTCATTCTGAATATATTATTACATTCTTTTTTCCAGGTTGCTGTGCTCTGCAAAGTAGGTGTTGCATTTAGCCTATTAAGAAAATATAGTATAAATAAGTAGTGTAGAATCAGGCAATGACAACAGTTAATTGAAGCTGTAAATGCTTTTGCAGTAATATTCATACTTTGCAATGCTGCATTGCCCTTTACGTATTCCTTATGGTAATGTAAGCTGTTGTAATTCCTTTTCTTTTGAACAGGATATGAAAACAGAGCAGGTGAATGACACCATATTTGTTCTAACCCTTCTTGGATAAGGGTTAGATCTTGGATAACCAGCATTCTAATTCTTGAAGTCTTGATGTGGTTTGATAGGTCAACTAAAAAAGAAGGAATTTCAACAACAGTTATAGCTTGTGTGCCTGGCACGAGATTGTATTCCTATACATTCATAGTTCGACTTCATTTTCTTCTTCGTGAAGGAAATTATTTCAGTTATGGATTTGCTCTTTCAAGTTTTTGCTTAGGGAGGTCACAGTATAAAAGAGAATTCTTCTGTATGTTTTCAGTTTGCCATAAGAATGAAAACGTTATGGTATTCTGGAGATTTGCAGTGTGCACAAATTAAAATCCATTTCTCAACTTTTTATTCTATTATATGAAGCCCTAAAGCATTTTACATGCTTTAAGAATTGTTTCTGAAAACCTATTTTACAAGGACCCATAGTATCATGTCCCTGTTCAAAAGGTAAAATCAAGAGCTTATTCACAGTATTTTCCATGATCTGTTTCCCAGGCTTAGTTTTTCAAATACAGTTTCCTTTAAAAAATACGTTTCTGTCTTGCAGTTCAATTTCCTGTAGTACTGGTTATGCTGAGAATCACAAGCAAAGTAGTCTCTGAAAGTTCGTGGATCGTGATGTGCAACCTAAGCTGGGAGGGGTTAGAGGAAAAGGAGGGAGGGCGAAGGTTCCTTCCGTTCTTAAAAGTAATTGTCCTGATGTGATGGAAATTGCAGTCACCTGCCTAGCAGTGGAAAATCTTTAGCTATAAGGAAATCTACAGCATCGTCACTTCATTATAGTTGCTAGCAACCTCATGCTGGACAGCAGCTTTGATGAGGCTGATAAAGGCAGGGTTATTGAAACAACAGAAGCACTTGGGGGACCATAGTTATAAACTATACAGGTCTTCTTGGTGAAGCTACTGCATAAAAACTTGATGCTCTTGCAAATTGTACTTGGAGCAGATTTGGGACTTAGGAACATGGAGCTGCAGGTTTTTGCTAGTGTCGGGTAGGTCCAGAGATAATGTCAGGTGGGTTATCCAGTGCTGTGCAAGTATAAGTGAGATCAGATTTCAACTCTGGGTTTTATTAAACTTTATTCCCAATTTACCAAGAAAACTTCAATTAATCACTACTGGTCTTGTGGTTACAATGGCTGAATATCTAAAGCAACTGAAGTCTTCGTTCCCTGCCACATATTAAACTGAACCATCAACTTCCCTCCATCTCAATTGCCCATCTTTAAAATTGCTTGCCTTATAGTGCTGCAATTCTACAGTTATTTTTTATGTTTTATAAGGTTCTCATATGTTCTTTTCCCTAAACTTGTATACAGTGTGCTGCAAATACGGTCTGTTGTTTGTTTTTTAAACATAAAGAGGAATTCTTCTCACCATGTAAACTTTCAAAATACCAGGCAAGCAAAGATGATAGGTGTTTCTTTTTACCTATATCAGTGCACCTTTCTCCTTTCTTTTCCTAATTATTCCGTAGAAACATCTGGTAACTTTCTGCCTGTCAAATTTCTATTTCTGTTTTATTAGCCGAACACCTGCATACCAGCTGAGAACGTACAGACATTCCTGAATATCAGGAGTGTTATTGCCAGCCTGACTTGTAACAAACCTGCAGTGTGATAGCACAGTAAGATTCTTACTCCCATGTTATTAATTTACAGATTAAAAAAAGCTCATAAATCCTAGTACTTTAAGGTACTAGCTTTTTTAAGTACTAGCTTATTAAATCGCTGGTACTTAAGTACACTACAAGTAAAATACAATGTTAGATACAATGAAAAATGCATAGTGTTCCTGGTTATCTTCTTGATCCTCTCGATTTCACCTTGTGAAAAGCTATTCTGCCTGCTTTTCTGGATGATTAGCCCAGGATAAGCTTAACTCAAAAGATGTTTTATGAAAATCTCTGAATGAGCTGAAAAATCTATATATTATAAAAAGAAAATTTAGTTTAAAAATATGTCAGGCCAGTGGGTTAAGTTTTAACCTCACTGAAATCCTTGGCACTTTCTGGTCAGCTTTAGTGGTGCCACAATGTGAACCAAGATCTACAAAAAGCATGAGTCAAATAACTCTCTTATCAGGCTAGCAGCCTTCTTTTAAATAATAGATGTAACACTGGAAAGAGCATTGTACTTAAATATTTATAAACCAATTAAAAGATCTGATAATTAAAATAAAATCTGAAAAAAAGGCCTTATATGCTTGCGAGCTTGTCTGTTTTTTTCTACCTATATCAGTTGAGCTAATAAAAGATATTGCCTCTCTTTCCAAGTCCTGCTTTATGTAATAATTACCGTTCCATGTTCTTCATTGTTATTCTAAGAGCACATTATAATCTGAGGCAGTGTTTCTGCCTTTGAATCTCACTAGGATAATAGAAATCTCTTCTGTTCCAGTCCCCTAGTTTGTCAAATGGGGTCAATAGCGTTTCCAGTTGAGCTTCACCTGGCTGACTGTTCCACATGTGTGCTCAGTGGAGATTTTTTTATTATGCTACTGTCCTGCTATTTGACAGGACTCATCCAAGCTAGCGCCTCTTCGTTGCTCTCTGCTAGCTCTTCCTTACGTATCCTCTTTCTGCAGCTCTCAGCTCCAGTGGCCTCTCTTCATACCTGCGGTCCTCTGACTATTTTCCTTTCTAATCACCTGTGCGTTTCCCAGCTGGACCATCTCCATCAGTTCTGGCAGTCCCTCTTGGCTATGTCTACTGATTCTGGTCTGAATTCTGAACACTGGTTGTGGGGGGTTTTTTTCTCCTCCCTTGATATCATCCAAAGTCACCCAGCTAGAGGTTCTCTAGTGCCTTATTTGTCTTTAGTTTTTTTCATAAATTGCCTTATTTGTCTTTTCTTTGTCTTACTTTCTCCTGCATTATTCGACATGTTGGCTTGTATGACTAGGAATATTACACAGGAGAAGCAAAACCCATTGGGCAGAAGCGGCGTAAGTGTAAGTGAGATGGGAGATGGTCAAGTCTTGGGTCACCACAGCAGGTTTTGGAAGGGAAAATGTAGATTGAATACCAAGAGAAGAGCTGTTGAATATCAAACCATGGGAGACTGAAATGAAACTGAGAAAACTTCAGCATGAACAGCTCTGTAACAAATAGATGGGCCTAAGTAGCGAGTGGCCTTGATGGCTGACCAGATTTCTAACGCTTCTCATTCTTGTGATTCCAGGAAAGAGTGATGAAGGGGAAGGTGATAAGCCAGAAGGGCTGTTTTGTGCAGGGAATGAACGATAGAAAATACAGCACACTCAGCTGCTTGGAATAACCAGAAACTCATATTGGAAAAATCTTATGCAGCATAGGGTTAAACTTGAGCCTATAATTCTTAGAAAACATGTTAGAATTCATATGAAAAAGCTTTAAGGACTTCATTTTAATTGACCTCAGATACGCAGCAGGTCGTGGCCTTATGGGGAATTAGAACCAGAGTGTTCATCGGGGAACAATACAGGTTTAGAAGGTCAAGAACTGATTCCTAATCGTAAGTGCAAATGTTCTCATGTGTGTTTAATATGAACTGGGAAATGCTTGCAACGTGTTGGTCTGGAAGAATTTGGAGAGGACACCTTAATATATTATTTTTATATTAAATATGATATTTTGGATGTGTTCTTTACTACATTTTAAAATCATGAGAAAAAGTATGATAAAGGGCCAGACATAGCCATAACCACATGCTTTTTATAATGAGATCAATAAACAGCTGAGGCAATGACCTTCCCAACGTGTTGTTGAAAATTTAATTGTGAAGACATGGGTTCTAACTAACTTGTTTTACCAAAACAGGAAGCGGGGGTGGGTGCAAAGAGTTTCCCACGTTAAATTTAGGAACAGTCAAAATAAAACAAACGCTAAAATTATCCAATTTACTCCAGGCTTTGTGAGGAAGAATGGGCAAGTAATTGTCAATTATGGAGTGGGATTGGAATGCAGGTTGTAGAGGGATAATTAATTGAGAGATATTTCATTTTGATTAGCGTGGCTTGAAAAAATGCCATCTGAAGTGGTTTTCAGGACTGCAGGGCGGTCTGCTGCAGATGGGCAAGGGACTGGCATGCAGTGCTAATGGGGCTACGACATAGATTAGAATCTATCATGTTACTGAAAATAAAATAAAGGATTAAGGAAGATGAAAGGATAGCCTTACAATCAAGAGCTAGATCCCTGTACCAGGCAATCTGGGGTCATTCCCAGCTTGTGCCATGCAGTTCCTGTGTGGCCTCCAGGGTGGAGCTGAGGGCTGGATTGCAGTAAACTCCAGGGGCATTCTTGCAGGGTATAAAGCAGCTCCCCTACCGGGATGATTATATTTGTGTTTCCTTCAGCACTGTTCTAGGTCGGGCATCAGAGGAAAGGGGAATAGAAGGGCATTCGTGGGTTTGTGACTGGTACTTCCCTTCTTTCAAGTTCAGTAGGTGGAGCTGAGCTGGGAAGAGGTCAGGCTCATCTTTGCTGTTTTTCCACCCTGGATGCTGACCCACCACCTCGGTTAAAGGGCTGCCGGGAGGCAGCTGTGATTCAGCCAGTGCCATAGCTCTTTCCCCGGGCTTCTGTAAAGCAGCACACATCAGCTCATTCTTCTCTTCCAAATCCCTTCATTTCACTGTCTCCTCATGACCCGATAGAAATATTTGGAAAAGGTAATACTTACATTATCTGAGGCTTGTTTATGTAATGCAAAGAATATTGAGATCTTTGGGCAAGAAAGACAAAGTACAGTTATGGGTTCGCCTAAAATAAGCAAATATTAATTTAGTTGAGAGACGGATTTTCATCTTGTTTTCATTTTGGTTAATTTATGAATTTGGGAACCGAGAATTTGAGGAGGGGATATACCCTCTTCCCCCGTGTTCTCTCAGTGGAGATTTTAGGACTTCTTAGAGCAAGGGTCCAAAATGGAAAATGCCGTTGCTGTGAAGAGGCATCATTAGTGCAGTATGTGGAAGCAGGCTGCCTACCTTCCTGCACGAACAGTTTTACCGCAAACAGATTCCTGTTCTGACACACAGCTTTCAGCAAAATCAGCCAACAACTGTTAGCCAGACATGAGTGTCTTTGGCATTCAACAAATTACTTGCACATCAGACAGTGCTGATTACTACCGGAAAACAGTATAAATATCACATTTTATATTACACTTGTAAAATTGATTCTTTCCCCCTTTGCTGAGTTAGTATGCCAGAAGCTTTGTTAATTGTGTGATGGAGTTCAAGGAAATAATTCTGGCTGCAAAATTACAAACAAACAAGAGAAGAATACATGTGTCTTTATAACATTCTTTGGCTGATTCCATTTTCACTATCACCTGTTTGCATTGTTGCAACCACTTTGTCCAAACGGGTTTTTAATTTCTGTTGCATTCTGACCTCTGTATTAATTAAATATGAATCAAATTTAGCATTTTTCATTTATCTATATTCTACCTTATTATAGCCTTTCCTTACTTTTGTAAAGACTTTCATAGATTTGTTAATCAAATGACAATGAGTATCTAGTCTTTATAAAGTATTTCAGTGTTTTCATTTGAAAAGTACTTACAAGGAGAATCCTTTGAAAAGTTGATTTGTCAGATGGTGATATTTTTCAACCTGAACTCT
Organism: Chionis minor; assembly: GCA_013398295.1. Taxonomy (NCBI): domain Eukaryota; kingdom Metazoa; phylum Chordata; class Aves; order Charadriiformes; family Chionidae; genus Chionis; species Chionis minor. The sequence goes on from VZSF01003866.1 coordinate 348,278, forward strand.
TTGGTAAATCTTTAAATAGATTCATCTGAAAAAGAAAAATTAAGCACAGTATTTTTTTGCAGCCATTTAGAATGGGACAGTTTAGAACTTTTTTGATATTTCGTCTCAAAGTAACATTTTGAGGCCAAGTTCTCTTATGCTTTATCAGAACATTAATACTAGTACTTGGTTTCCAATTGAAAAGAACACTCCCTTTGACCCCAGAACTCAGTCTTTCTATCCTTTTGGCTTGAACTATGGTTTGAAAAAGGAGCTGTTTGCAGAAGGGTAACATTGTGAAAAACGCTCCTTTGCATCTAGAAGTCTTCAAAATCTCCACAAGTCCTGGTAAGGAAAATGAGAATTTAACTCCACTGATTTTAAAATTTGTGTTCTGAAAATACAAGGTCAGTTCCAATTGCACATGTGAATAGCATAACTACTGTAAGTTCCCAGGAGCATTGTGCACTGATAAAGCTACTTACATTCTTAGAAGTGTTTGCATGATAAGTCTCTTAGGCTTTTGTGTCTGTTTAGAATGGCATCAGAGAGTTTGTAGCTGCACAATGCCTGAAACAACATACTCCAGTGTTTCTCCAAGCACAACTGTACAAAATATCATTTATCATTGCTGTTTATAATAATTAGGAGCTGAATTTAGCTTAAAACAGAAATAAAAAAAAAGGTCAGGGTATGTGATACTATAAATCTTGATGCTGGGCTGGATGTTCTTGTGTTCTTTTCCACATAACATCCAGTGATACTTATGCAAGATCGAGCCTGCTGGAAATTCTTGAAGGTCAAAAAAGAGGAAAGAAAAGGAGAGGCAGCCACTTTGATGAATCAAGTAGATTTCGGAAAGGACCACAATAGATAAAATTTTTCTGAGCCCAGAACGGAAATAAAGAAAAAAACTTGAAAATTAAGAAAATTCAATATAAATGACATCGGGTTATATATTTGTCCTTCCTACTTTTCTTACCTGTTATAGTAGTACCGGGAAAATTCACACATTTTGAAGGGACTGAGGGTTATGTATAATAGAATATGAATAATCAGGTAAAAGGTCATTACAGCTGACAAGATCAACATCCTGCTGCAGATTTGTTCAAGTCTGTGTGTAGCTGAAAGCACAAGACACGGGAAAGGTACAACATCTTCCACTGCTTCAAGAGTCAAGCCCTCTTTTAAAGCTGCTTCTCTGCCTTTGAAAGGAAAAGCTTCTGAATTCCTGAAGTAAGACACATCTTAAACCATATGAACCACTTTCCGTGCTGACAGAATTTAGTTAAAGCTCATTATGTAAAAAGGTGCTATAAGGAAACTTTATAGAGTGAATGCTCTTTATAAACTCTAAGCTAAGGTTCAGCCAGTTTCCATTTAATCCTCCAATATTGCCTGCAGCAGTCAAGTAAATTTCATAACAGACTCCCTCCCCCAAAATGAAAACCATGTGCCTGCTTCATTTTTTACTCCTTTCTTAGTCCCCCCATTCAAACCTTTCCTCAGTGCTTTAAGGAACCTTGCAAGAATTCATAGAATTAAAATAGCAGAATTAACCCAGGCTGTTATTAATTAGGCTGCATTAGCACAAGTACTGTCCTTTCTAAACAAGCTGAATTACAGGCAAATTGACACGGGTATATGGCAATGGAAAGTGTTAAAAAGCTTGTATGTACATTCTCTATTCATGGAGCTTCAAAAATTGCATTAGGATTTTCTTTCTCCATAGTGAAATTAGCTTGAGTAAAGAAGCAAATAGGCAAAGCAGTGTGATTTAATAAGTGCTCATTTTAGTTAAATCAATCTAGGGCAATAAGAGAAGTCTTGATTTTGGGCATTTTCTTATAGAATACTTGGATGCTACCAGTTTTAGAAATAATTTATTCATTGCATATTGTCTAAGTAATTTCAGATTTTTTTTTTTCTGATTTATGTCGTTGGAGACTTCTCTAAGACAAAAACATTCCTGAAACAACTGTAGACTTTCTTCATGACTTTAGCATGCTGACACATAAAACTGACTACCAGCAGGCATTAGCAAGCGGGAGTTGTGGGGACGTCTGCCCTTCCTCTGGATCCTCGTTCTGTCCCTCAGAGAGTGCCACCACTGGCAGTCCACCTCATAATTTCAGTGCTGCAGAATGACACAGACGTTTTATTGACTTCTCAGATTGCTGAGGGAACAGCTACTATTTTTCTCAGAATGATGGCTCTATTAATCCTTTTTCAAGGCTTAAATGTAACTTTAAAATACATTGTACGTAGCTGAAACTCTGCATACAAGTAAAAACAATTAAGTGTATAGGACAAAAGTCTCAAGAAATTTTCAAAGCATTCCAGAAACAATTTTATGTCTGCTAGAACCCATTAATCAACAAGTATATTTAAACATGATGAAGTTGAGCTCTTCCACTCAGATTGCAAACACATCCTGATGAGCAAACAACTCTTGTGTTTGTCGTGTCATTATGACCAGAGTTTGAAATGAGACTGTGGCTCCACTAAAAAGTTTAGCTATGGTCTTCATGCCATGAAGACCATGCCCCTAATGCTATATCTTCTGTCAGGTCTGTAGTGACAGTTGGAAGGAAGATTTTTCCATCATCATGAAGTAAAAATAAAAAGAATTCTTATTCTGAGGTACCAGTGCAAAGAAGCAAAAGATAAGATTGTGAAGCATTTAGATTTTCTCTAGTGATATTCAAAGATTAAGAGAAATACTAAGAATAGAAGATCAAATTCTGAAACTTCCATTCAGTGTCACAATAAATGGAAGTTAAAGCTAATAGGGATAGAGAATTTAGTTTAAATTTATGATGGGAACTCTTTTTTTAAATTATTAAATGTGAATTATGCTATTGAATTTTTGAGACTTAGCTTAAGTCCTTTATTTGTATTCTTTTTCTTCCTTGATAACACTATTAATAGTAATTTTAATTTCTGTTTTCTAGACTTCTGTCTTTGCTCATGTTAGAGTGTTTTGTTAATCCTTGTGATGATTTTGGGAAGCATTTTTAACACATATTTACAAAGTTAAGGAGAGAACTAACAGATCTCTATTGTCATTTGATCACAACTGTCAAATTTAAACATATGGTTTTCATGTTGTGCTCAAATTAATTTAAAAATCTTGGCATTAATTAGCAAAAGAAGAATAACACTTCTAAAGACATCTCAGTACTGCACAGTAACGTGAGGATGATAAACTATTGTGTGTTGTATGTTTTACTATATAAACATCAAATTTCAAAACAAAGCAGTAACATTTTTCTGGATCATAATCCATCAAAAGCAATACTGTTTTGTACATCTGAAAAATAAGACTGTACCATTTCTGCTGGTATGAAAAGAAGAAAGAGCCTTTTTTGCTATTAGATTAATTCCTCTTAGAAATTTGCTATGAGAACAAGAACTGGACTATGATGAGGTTCGTGAGGGGTTTCTGTGTTCTCTGGTTCTCAAATGGTTCTGGGATTACACATATTTTCTAAGATGAAATAGCTGGTTTTAAAACACTAAAATGTTTTCAGGCATGTTATTTTAATTGGAATTTGAAAGATCTATTGTTTCTGAACTTAATACAAGTTTCAAACTCTGACGGCTTTTGCAAACAGAAAAATATGGGTACTCAGGGAGAAAGATTCAGGCAGCTAGTTTCAATGACAGAAGCATATTAGTCTAACATCAGTAGCCTAGCAGTAGAAAGAAAAACATTCTGCATGCCTGAAGGATGTCTTTAGCCTGTCACTTAGAACTTATACCTAAATAGATAAATGATAATGAACAAAATGTATTTACTACTCCAGTTTTCCAAGAGACAACTATGAATGTCCGTCTGGGATTCATCATTAACGGGCTAAAACACAAAACCTGACTGAACACCAGTAGCCCAGCACGTTTTTGGTTTTGCTTTGACTCCTGTTTGCGTCAGTGGAAGCAGGATCTGTTGTCTTGCTAGCTTAATCAACATACAACCCCAGGTTACATTACACAGCTCCTTGTCCAGGTCCGCAGTTACATACTTCTCTTTGTAAAATTGTTCTACTTAATTACAGCAAACCTTTAAGCAACCACGAGTGCACTTCCTTTAGCATTTTAGAGCTTTTGAAGCAAATCTCTTTTTACCATGCTTTGGTTCACATTGTGGAGCTATCTCAAGAGAGAGCAGATTGGATTCCTACCTCATTTGCTTTTCTCCCATAATAAACTGCAATCAGAATTAGGGACCTATAATTTAGTAATCAAACACAAGGTAAATATAAGCAAAATATTTTGTTGAAACTTTTGGGTATCAGTTACATATCTGAAACTTCTGAAATTATTTTTTTGCAATACCATGTTCTTTAAATTTGAGAATTGTTCCAGCTTAGCATGGTTTACCTTCATGAAGTTCAGCAAAGACTTCATTGACATGAATGTATGAGCAATAATTATAACAAAAAAGCAAGCAGACTTATGACAACTCTGCTGTCTTTGATGTTGTCTTCATGAGAGATGTGTTTATGCAAGACAAATAAGTAAGCTATCTCCATGAGCCCTACTTGAAAAAACTCCAGATTTGTTCTGGAGATGGAGTATCTCTTCTCTCGTCAAGTATGTGTTGATGGATTAAGGGAGAATGCAGGCAGGCCCTAACTGTCAACTGCCTGTAAGCAGAGAGGCTTGACTAAAGATGGAGCGTTTGTCAGTGCTGAAAGGGAAAACCGGATTATGCACACATCTGAGCTGTCCTTTTATACCTTATACACTTACCACTTATTCAGGTCACGTTTTCTGAATGCATTACTGCTTTTTCCCTCAACCCACAGAGTATTGACTCTAAGCCTTTGAATATTTTGTTATATGTAAAAAGGAAAGAACTGATAAGGAACATCTATGTCAATGGATATATGGGAGCAGTGACAGTGAATTTCAGTGATACTGAGGATTTTATTATCTAGTGCAAATTAATTTTGGCAGCCTGTCTCACCTCTGCTGCTGTAAATCAGAAGGCACACGACTTATGTCCTCTGCTGTGAAATTAGCCCAACACAACATCCCTTCTGTATCTTTCAGTGTCCCATGTGCCTTTTATTCTTGTGAAGAATTGTGGAAATACCCTTTCCCACATTTTACAGATGAGGAGCTGATGTACACGGTCCTGAATATGTCTCAGTTAAAACTAAGCATGTAAGTGAAATTTTTGAGGTAGTTACATTCTTATTCTAATATTACTCCATGGTTAACAGAGTAACATCATAATCATAGTAATGGTACTCAAAGTCAAATGTCAGAACCATAATCACCCTCTGGAAGCCTCCTTCTCTCTGTTGCCTCTAATGAGGCAATTTGGTTACCATCTTGTGATCCTCAGTCAAGTGTCTAATGGTAGTTGAGGTGAATGTGGGTCATAAGGTAAATCTCCAAAATCATCCCATGCATGCATGGCAGAGCAAGAAATCCCACAATGTGAATTCATTTTTCAGTGAGAAATCCTTTCTTTGACTGCCTTCACTAATTCACCAGGTCACATATTCCATTGCAGTCCCTATCAGTAGTAACTGTAAATTAATTTTTTGTGTCCGCTGTGTTTTGATAATTTCTGGTTTCCTGTAAGTGCAGAATGGGCTGAGTGCAGTGAACAGTAGTTGACTTCCAAAAAGCAGCTTTCAGTCAAATACTGACAGCTGTAGTATCTTCAGGAGACTGAGGAATACATCAACACAATGACAGAATGTTTTAGCTCTTCCAAAAGTATATTTCTTCAGATGTAAGACTGAAGTAAAGGGGTGGAAAAGTTGGAATAATATTTTTTTTTTCTATCTATCTTAACTAAATAGTGATACTGGATGAGTGAGAAAACGTTTGCAGGTACACATAATCAGTTCAGAAGAAAAAGGAAAAGCCTGTCTAACTGATGCCAGTTTATATCTATTTATGTGGAAATTAAGCTAGAAGTTTTATGGGAATGGATTTCCAGTAGGTCTCTGACATGACCTGATTCTCACAGGAAATACTATGATATTGCGCTTTTACATAATCACAGAACCTGCATACTGGAGTTGGATCACATCACTGAAAAATCCTCTGTCTTCTCAAAAGCCAGGATCGTTCAGTTCAGAACATAGGTTGTTGTATTTCCTAATGTTTTTACTTAATTTAGTTTTAAAATTTATGCTCATCTAAAGCATAGGAATATCTTAGCAGGAGGAAATTAAAATGGCGCTAAGTTTATGTTTTTCCTATTTAATTTTCATGTTTTTATATACCAGTGCATCACCCTAACTCGTTGATCCCCATCTCTATTTTCTGTTGTTACTGTTTAAATATTTTAAATGGTAGTTTTTTCTGTGTCTTGAGTACACCCAGAGAAGGGCACCAAAGCTGGTGAAGGGGCTGGAAGGCATGTCCTCTGAGGAGCCTGGGTTCGTCTAGTTTGGAGAGAAGGAGGC
>VZSF01003868.1:0-186819 GCA_013398295.1 Chionis minor
AGATCCCTCTGCAGAACCTTCCCGCCCTCATGGGACTCCCACTTAACACTGCCGCTTAATTCGCTGTTGTCTGCAAACTTACTGAGGTCCACCAGGACTCCCAGGTCCCTCTCTGCAGAGCTGCTGTCCAGCAGGGCAGCCCCCAAGCTGTACTGGTGCATGGGGTTACTCCTCCCCAGGTGCAGGACCCTACACTTACTTTTGTTGAATGGTTTCTCTCTGCCCAACTCTCCAGCCTGTCCAGGTTGCGCTGAATGGCAGCTCGGCCTTCCGGTGACTCAGCCACCCCTCCCAGCTTTGTGTCATCAGCAAACTTGCTGATGGTACACCATCCCTTCATCCAGGTCATCGATGAATGCATTGAACAGGACTGGACCCAGCACTGACCCTTGAGGAACACCACTAGTTACAGGCCTCCAACTAGACTCTGCCCCACTGATCACAACCCTCTGAGACCTACCTGCTAACCAGTTTTCAACCCACCCCACTGTCCTTTCATCTAACCCACGCTTCTAAGCCGCTCAGGTGAGGCGCTGAGCAGGCCCGAGCCCAAGCCACGGCGCCCGAGCCATGGCAGGAAACTTCCCCGCCGCAGCAGGGAAACCAGCTGGCAGCGGCGAGCAGAGCGAGCGGGCCCGGTGAGCAGGCGCTTTTCCTGAGGAGAGGCCCCGCCGGGAGCCATGCAGCTCCAGGGGGAGGCACAGAGGCGGCGGGGCCACCAGTGGGAGAAGCAGCGCTCGGGCTGCAAGGCAGCGTGTCCGCCTTTCTCGGGCACCCCCACCATCTTTCAGGGTCCTTCACCAGGTCAGAGGAAGTGGTGGCAACGGGAAAGGCTCTGGCTGTTGTCTGCCTGGACTTCAGGAAAGCTCTGGGAGCCGTTTCCCACAGCGTTCTCCTGGAGGAACTGGCTGCTCATGGCTTGGACTGGCATGTGCTTTGCTGGGTAAAAAAAGGGCTCGATGGCCAAACCCAAAAAGCTACTCAAAAGTAACAAACAAAAAGTAACTCAAGAGTCTCTCTTCTTTATGATGCCTTTCAACAGGCTTATGCTTTGCTTGGAGAAAGGACGCTGAATGAGAGGGACCGCTAATCTGATCCAGTCTGACGATTTTAGTGTTTCCATCAGTATGTCAGAGATTCTACTGTACCATTTACTTATCAGCTGTATGAGAACATAACCTAAATGACATAAGGAAATGTACTGGGCAGAAAAATCTGATTAAATTCAACATATTCTCCTAAATCAACTTCTACTGTTTAGCAATCCTTTCAGAATATGAAAACTTCTTCTGAAACTTTTTGCTTCTGATTTTTCTGTTCTATCCCCTAACAATTTTAAGCATTTATTTTAAATGCCTTTTTTACCCCACTTAAAATTCTCTCCAAAGCTTTGGGGTTGTTGTCTCCCTCAGATCCTTTCCTCCAAACCTATCACCTTCCATTCTGTTCAGCTAACTGAGGAATCATAGCTCAGACCTGCGAAAGGACATTTGGGATGTTTGTCTCCACAGACAGGGACAGTATTTTGCCTTCAGTAAATTCAGTTCAAGAGAGGGCATCATACTACTAACAAACACCTTAGGATTAAGAGGAGCTCAACAGACGAGAAGAAATACAATTTGTAGCTCACGAACCACATGATCATGGCAACATTCACCATGAGGAAAGTGAGAGCACACATACTTCTCATAACAGAGAGATACAACTGCATCATAGAAGGAGGTGAATTATTGAAGACTGCTCAGGTACAGCATGGGGCATCGTGACCTGCTCAAAACGGAAGCATTTTAATCATTACAAGGAAGAGTCATAGCAAATGTATTAGCTAATACTGAAGCCTAAAAGCTGAGGTAAAATCACCTGAATTGTCAGGCATTTAAAAAAAACAAACATAAAACAGTACAGCACAGTATCAGCGTGTTTTTTTTCTTCCAGGTATACTTCCTCCTGTATGTGGTTCCCATTTCTCTCCTGGAACAATTCTGATTTTTCTACTTACTACTTTCCACAAATTTCTTTTCCCTCATTCAATCATGCTCTTTACCTTTATATATCTATATGTACTCATCTTGCATCTCTGGCCCGTATGACCTGAAAAATTCAATAATAATAAATACGAATAAAGATGGGGTTCTTTGTAATGAAAATCCAGGCTTTTGCAGCATGAGAGAAATATTTTCATATTGCCAATGAGTGGCATCATGCGGTGCTGACAGTCCTCCTTGCTCCCTGCTCGGTTTCCCTGGTTTTTGTCTATCTGCAGCTCCTAAGGCAGCTTGATGACCCTGATCTTTTGAAGTCTGTGCTACAATTTCAAGGAGGCCACACTGTGCCTTGTGTGGTTGAGGCACAGCTGTGTCTCAGAGCTGAGTGGGATGCAGGGCTGCTGCTACATAATGCAGATGCTCCCCTGGGGAATGCTGAGCCCAGCATCATTGCTCTCCTAGGGATAACCCCACACCAAGGCAGGGAAACCCCTGGATATATAGTGTCAGCTAGAAAGTGAGCCCTTTCAGAGTATTCCCTTCCCTTGGCGTGGTGACAGTGTTTGTGTCCTATGTCTTGTGGCTTGTAGGTACACAAGGATTTTGGTGTGAAGCTTATGGAGTCTGGCAGGCTGGCCACACCAAGTCCTAAGCAAAATAATGGCAAAAGTCTTTGGAGTATGTTTTGGTGTCAGCTAAAAAGGACAACTAGTTCTGTAAACACATTCTTGAAAATGTTTTATGGAGAATTTTTTCATTCAGTTAAAGACTTGTCCCAGTAGACCTTTTTTGATCATCTGTCTTTTGTTTGTGGGCAGTTGATATACAGTTAGCCATTACAGAAAATAGTGCATTACAGGAATATCATTACTTTTAGTGAGGAAAAGGAAATACCACAGCCAGTGTACCTTTGTGCTTGTATAACTGTCTGTGGTACCAGCTTGCAGTGATGTAGCTGTTTCTATAAAAATCATCTTTGGAAGCAAAATTATTTGAACCAATGAAAATAATTTCATGAAACTGGGAAATTGTGTTACATAATGTTTTTGCAAACTCTAAATTTGAATTTTCCACTTTCAAGACTGAAAAAATGTGGTTTTCAGTAATTCATTTGCACCATTTAGAAGCAAACAGAATTTTCATTAAAAAAACCCATTCATTTTGGTGGAAAAGAACTTTCAATGAAAATTTTCATCCTAATCATAATGTTTTATTGAATGTTTAAAGAAATAAATGGTTATTGTTTTCTTCTCTTTAATTTATCTGCGAATTATATGTATGGTGGAAAAGTAGCTGATGCAGGAAAAAATGACAAGTGTCATCCATCTCATGGCATCAATTCTGGCAGTTGGCAGTGGGAGGAAAATGCCTCTTCATTGTCTGTCTTCCTTTGCTTGTTAGCTACCTTTCATAAGTAAATGAAGAACAGCCTTCCTTCTTTTGATGTAGGTTATGAGATGTTTCTGAAAGCATGTATTTTTGTCTCTCTTCATTGCCCTACACTAATAGCGAAGTCACACTCAAAACCTCCAAAGCAAAACTAGTAGACAGAGACAAGTACTCAGGCCATATGTTTGTTAGTTTTTCTTTTACTTAGATGGCAAACAAGTTCATAAATCCTTAACTATCCCTGCAGACTGTTGTTTGCAATGAAAGATAAGAGTCTCTCTGCCAATGTATCCTACTTTCAAAAAAACCCTTTTCTCTTGTATTTTTTCTGACCCACAAAGATGCAGGTCTGTATAGTAGAAGTGAGACTTCTAAGGCAGATACTATACTTAAATGCTCGTCCTCCACCAGAAATCGTGAATTGGAAATACATGGTCTGCCTGGTTATTTGCATGCACTAACACAAATGCCTTTGAGTTTGATTGATGTAAACGTTATCATTCAGGGATGTCTCCATAAAAAATCAACAACTGATTGGAAAGGCAGTTTCTTATAGAGGGGGTCTGACAATGCAGGAAACTAAGAATCTTGCCTTGAAATTGTGGCTCTGTCATCTCAAAACATACCTATTTAAATATATACACTTTTACATCACTGAATGCTTATGAAATACCCTCATCTTTCATCTTTTACCATCCTGTGACATTTCAAGCAAACGTAGATGTAGAACCTGAATAATTGTAGCTGAAGGAGACATTCTATTGCTTGTTTTTCCATTATTGCTCTCAGGACTGCATGTAAAGAAGGCTTTTATGACAGAGAAGCTGTCTCAAACAGCTCTCAGTGCTATGTATGTGCTATAGCCTGCTTGTCTCTTGTTCAGTCGCGTTATGTCAATGACAGTATGCGTATCACAAAATGTCAAGTAATTTTATAGCACTTGTCAGAACTGTATGTAAAATGAAAGCAGTGCAGAAGATAGGTGTTCATTCTGTCAAATGAAAAAAGCCACCTAAAAGTTTTTATTATATTTTAAAGTAGTTTGATTCGCTTTTCCCCACCTCATAAGGAAGTTTTGCTATTTGACTCTCAGAAGGAAAAGAAATGCAACGGCAGCTGGAGAGGACGGGAGGGTTTGCATAGCAGTAAAACTGCTGAACACAAGGCATGAAGTCAGTGAAATCCCTACCTGTGGTCTAAGCTAGCCAGCCCCGTGTGAGCATATAAAACTGTTTTCTGAACCAGTATAATCTTTACAGATGAGAGAGTGACTGCAGGCCTAAATGCGTCTCCATTTTACGCCATTTATTTCATTGCTGGAGTGAAAATCTCTGAAAATCATCTCAAAATCTCTCTGCTCAGGGGATGAGTGTTGATTTTATTGAGTTCTCCAAGAGGTTTCTTTGGTTTGCTGTAGAGGGAATAGTTGTCTACTGAGGTCAAGTCACAACCTAGTAGTTCACCTTTACTCAGTAAAGAAATTCCTTGTGAGTAACAGTTGATTAAGTCTACTAAAACTTTAATGTTATCACCTAAAACTTTAATATTATCACTTGGCATAGGGCTGCACGTCCTATCCTGTTCTTCCACTGCACAGATGGGGAGTTGTATGGCAAAACTATTGCAGGCCAGGAGCATCTCCTCTGAAATCGTAGGCTGTGGCATACAGCATTAGCAGTGCTCTATGTGGGAAAAGGGTTGCATTCAATGATTATTATGGGACAATAGTGAGCAGTGAAAGAAAAGTGAGTTTGTAACTCACTATATGCAGCACAGATGATGAAGTTCATATTGTTCTGGGCTTTTTATTTAAGAGGTGGTGTAACACAGCAGAAAGGTGGCAGTTCTTCTCTAGGTATAACTTCAGAGAGTAACAAGCACTACAGAATCACTGACACCACAAACATGTTCTTTGAGGAGAAATGATTTAAAAAAAAAAAAAGATAAAAAAAGAATTTTTTCTTTTTATATAACTCTTTCTCCTTAGTGGAAAAATGAAGCCAATGCCTTCTACTTCCAGTTTTAACTTCTCAAATTTAACTCAATTTTTGTATCAGATTTAGCCATGTTTTATTTCTTTTTATAGAGCAAAATATTTTATTTCAGGATAAATCTAAACATTTCTTCTTATTTGCAATGTTTTACATGATGTGTTTTACTTGAACTGAAAGAGTATTTCAATAGAGAAGGGAGAGTGTTTTTCACTGGTTTGTTTTATGTGGTATGAGCTGATTTTGCAGTTTCCTCAATGGAGAAAAAACGTTTTGTGTAAGCCCGAAATACTCATTATTTTTAGTGAGTGATTCAGACAGTGAATGAAATGCAGTTCTAGTTCAGACCATCTGTTTATATTACTAATATCTGTTTGAGTTACAGTATTTTCCTTTTATTTCTTTCTTCATTACTCAGTGTTTCCCATTCAGACATCAGCTCTCCTCTGTTCGTGCTCTGTCTCTCTCGTTCTTTTATTACAGCCTTATGAAGCTTTTCTTTCCCAAAAGTCTGGAAAAAATTGTCAGTTGCTCTTGTCATCTTATATCTCTGCGACACATGGAGTAGTTATTTTCTGCCCTCACAGATTATACTCCTTTGGTTTCTTAGACTCATCAACCATGAGAATCTGGTAGCTCACTGTGACCACCCGATGATACTAAACCTGGGTTTTCTAATCAATATATCCTTCCCCAAGATGGTGTCCCTTCTTGCATCTAGAAGCCACACGTCTGTTGCAGCGCTTCTTGAAAAATGAATGTTTCACAAAATGAATGTTGAAAGCATCCGCTCTTTTTGAAAGCTTCTGAGAATTATTTTCTTCGTCTTGAGTCTTTTCTGGGTTTTCCTTTCATTACAGTGTGGAAAAGGAAGATGGCAAAATAAAGAGCAGTTTGAAATAAACAGCAAAAAACCTGTTTTCTTTAAAAGTTAGCCTTATGATGGCTTATTTTCCTAGCAAGAAAAGAACTAAGAGGGGAAAAGAATCCATGGAAAACTGTTTTTTAAAGACATTTTTTCTGGAGTGGGGTGAGCTTGGGGAAGCAATAAATTATTCCAAACTCTCCTATAAAAACTGCTAAATACTCTTATTTTTGCTGATATGGGTCCATATGCAGGTGCTGACCTAGAGAGTGACAGCTCCTTATTTCAAGCCTTAAGGCATTCTCTCTGAATCCTCAGCCATGCTGGCTTTCTGCCAGGGAGGTATGGTGGCAGGGTTATTTTATTGTTTACTGTACCAACCAGGATTATAGAAGAAACATATTTTCATTATTTATGGAAGGCATCCAGAACTGGGGGGGGAAATAGTCAACAGCGCAGTGTTACCGCCCACAGCTCCCTGCTGGTGATGCTGATGGGGTGTAAAGCTGTTGCCCATCATTTTGCAAGCAAGATCTATTGTTGCCTACTAGAGAGAGGAAGAAAATTATAGTGACAAATGATAATGTTGTTGACTCCCTGGTAAGAAAGTGGAAGCTTTATTGCTCCACAATCAAACAAACAACTTCCTTTGTATCTAATGAATAGGTTCAGCTCCAAGTCAAACATAATTGCAGATAAACCCTGCTTAATATAAAAGCTCAAAGCAATTAAACTCCCCAAACTCCATGAGTTCTTTCTCAGTGACATTTGTTACACAAATTGCCAGTGGGGGAAGAAAAAAAAAAAAAGGAAAAATCTTGTAATATATTGGATCAGGTTGGTTCATTCTGAAGTAGAAGCTCTGAATAAAGTTAATAATGAGAACAGTACTTCTGTGGCTGCTTTGGGACTGTAGCCTAATGCGACTGTAGCCTCATTAGAACTAGCACCTTAGTTCTAATGTAAGGTACCTGGCTTTAACTCATTTAATTATTTATTTATTTGCTTTGGATAGGGGCTGCTATCAGGAAATTAAAGTCTACAAGAGATACATTACTGACTTCAGTGTGCACTAGGAGCAGGCCCTGAAGATATTTCAGTAGAGCAAGGGAGGAAAATGGCACTTTAAAAATCACAAAATTCTTGATTGAAGAGAGCACATAGTTTGGGGGTTTTTGGGGTTTTTTTTGGGTTTTTTAAGGAGACCAAAATGTTTACTGTATTCATAACTGGATATAATGAAAACAATTACATGTCCCTGCTCTAAGCAAGGTATGCAGGTTTGAAGCTGAGTCTTCTACAGGATCACTAAGAGCCTGGCATGAGACCTAATGGCTGTTTCTGCAAGATGATTTCTAACTTTGACCAGATATCTCATCTGAGACCTATAACTTTCTCCTGCTACATTCAGGAAAATATTTCCGTGCACCAATATTTTCCAATTAAAAATGTTAGTCAGAAAGTAAATGTCCACAGTTCATTTTTACACAGTGATCATCAGTGAGGACATCACTACAAATGAAAGGATTCCTGTTCTGGTTTAAGAGCCAGAACATGCTTCCAGACAGTGCTCCTGTTTGTCTTCTGATGCTACTCCCAGGAAACAGAAATTTCTGAAGATAGGAATCTCATCTCGTAAGTAATCTGGAAGGCAACTATTTATTTGAGTGACAGAGAAATAAACACAGATTAATTCACCTAGCTTTGCAAAATACCCTTCAATTTTTGGGTTGCTATAGATCAAAGACATGTCTGATGAGCTATTTTTAAACTGTTTTTCTCAAAGAAATTGATTTATAAGTCCCAATTCAGCAAGAATAGAAAGATACATGGGCTTCTACCTTTCCCCTAAGGTGAATGCATAAACTTGTTCCTGAAAATGTAGATCAGGCAATCATTCAAGAGTTGCTCGTTTGTTCTGGGACCAGAATCTGGTATGCTTTCTTGGTACACACCACTGTCCTTGGAGTAGAGAATCACATTTACTTTTTCTCAGCCAGTGAACTTCGACTTTTTTCTGAAAAGTAGCTTCAAAAGAGGAGGTGGAATAAAAATTATGAAGGTGACAGGTATATTTCTTAACTTTCTCCAACTGAAAAGGGCAAGTTATGTCTCCTTTATACTGGCCAACAGAATTGGCTACAGAATAAACATGTAAGATTAGCAAGAGTGGAACGAGGAACAAAAGACTAGAAAGATCGAGATCAGCACCCGTTATCACCAAACTAATTTGTTTTTTTTTAAGAAATTGACACTGTGTTTTGAACAAAGCTCTGCTTAGGAGATGTGCTTTAGACACACTTTGGACACCCTCACATCCTGTCGTGGTTTGGGCCAGATTGTGCACTGAGGCGAATGACAGGTTCTCTCCCCCACCTCTCTCTTCAAGGAGAGAAGGCAGAGAGAAAAAAAGACTTAAAAGTTTAGAAGGAACTAAGCTACTTTAATGAAAATATTAATAATAAAATAAAAGTAAAATAATGAAATATGTACAAAACTGTGCCAAGCTCCCAGGATGACGATTATGTCACCAGCAGGCACTGGGGAAGTCCCAGACTGGACTCAGTGACAGACGGGAACTGGATTCCAGATCTGGATTCCGGAGTAGGATCAAAGGCAGATGAACAGAGTCCTCCTCGGACGCTGGCCGTTGAAGAAAGAGGACTGACCAAAGGGTCATCCAAGGATCCCCCCTGACCAAGGGGATCCCTCAGCTTTTATACTGAGCATGATGCAGGTGGGATGGAATACCCTGTTGGTCAGTTTTGGGTCACCTGTCCTGTCTGCTCCTCCCCGCAGGTGCGACCCCTCTATGCTTTTCTGCTTCCGACCCTCCAACGGGGCAAGTAACAAAGCTGGTTGCCCTGGGATGTTATAGCAATAAGGATAAGCAAGAGCCTCTCTGCGTACTGTTCCTTGGCATCAACTATAAACATTGGTCTTATGACTCCGACAGCAAACAGTTTCTGCACAATATGCTGTTAAATTCAGCAGTTAGAAGAGGGCTAGCTAAAAGTAAAATTAGTGAACAGAAAATTGGTTCTGTTTTACCTCAAGCCAGAGCGCATCCTTTAAGCTTATTTCTGGAAACTTTTGGTAAGAAGAGGCAATAAGGACTTTGGTTTAGCCGAGGCACATGCTAGACACAGTGATTCTCAGCTGTGTAAAAGTGGCAGCAGGGCCTGGGAAAGAGTGTTATGTACATAGATAACTTAACTTGCACTTTAATGCCTAGGGGATTACATTTGATAGTCCTGTTCTTAGACACAGATAAGTCCAAATCTATTTGTCCAAGTCTGTTTCAGCTCAGCTATCGATATAACGGTTAAGTCAAAGAGACTCCTTGAGCCGCCTAAGTATTTTGAAGGCATTATGGAGGATAAATAATAATAATCAATCTGAAACTAGAGCTACAATTGTCAAAAATCTGTTCTCATGTCTGTGCTCCTTTAATGATGCTAAAGGAAAGATGAACATATTTGGAAATTTTCGTGTGCCTATGCAGTACCTGGCAGAAAGGAATAAGGTAACGAACAATAGAAGTCAAACATAGAGAGAAGTAAAGCTATTATGCAGAAGCCTCACTGAAGTTAGAAGTATGTTACTGATTTACCACATTAATACTTGAGGGGGTGGTGGAAGGAGATAGGGAAACCCCATTTCTGAGGGAGGCTAATGTTTTCCATGCAAGTAATTAATACAAATTGCCCTTTATATTTCTTATAAATCATGTTGTGATTTGGAGGCCTTTATATCCAGAATGTTTTCAAAAGCAACGTGGAGGCATTGCTCTGTGGTTTGCACAATAATTTAAGAGGTGCTGCTTTCCTGCTGCAGTGGAAGAGTGTGAAGTAGTGGTAGCCTGGTGTTCCTGGTGCTCACCTGGACTTTTTTGTCTACTCACCTGCTCTAGAGCAGCAGACAATGCTGCCTTACAGCAGCATGGCTTCTTTCGGTCCTGTTTGTTGTTTTATTGATCGAATAAAAAGCATCAGTAAATAATTTCTTTTCTGAAAACAGTAAACCTTACAGAACACCTCAATAGCAGGTTTTGCCTTTGCTTTGCAACTAGCACTGCAGCTGCCTCAGGTTACAATAGCAGTTGAACCTCTTTTCCTTTGTTTTCCTCATAAAGAATCGGAAATACGTGTTTTAAGCTTTCTCGTCTTTTGGTTTCGTGATCCAGGAGGATATGTTTCTCTGTTGGTTTTGCTTTACTGAAAGTGTGCTAGTTTTATATTTTCAATGCTGCACCCATGCCCCTTGCACTACTTATGAAACCTATGCTGTAATGGCCACTGGCAAATCTCATAACTTCTGCTATTCACTTTGGATGAATATTTAAAACAGCAAATAAAATATAACTCCAATCCCAGAAAAAACTTGGAAGATCCTACTTTTCTGCAGCATGCCACAGTGGTTGAAATTTTCTATCTACTCATGAAAATACTCCTCTTCTGAGTCTGAAAGAGGGGAGTTTCCCTTTGCCTGTGATTGCCCAGCCTCTTGCTTCCTTCTATCTACTGTCTCAGCCCAGAGACATCAAGGGGAATATCTTACTCACGAAAACTTCTTTGGCTTCTGTTTCTTCGGCATTCTTGCAACAGCAGAGTATTACAGATGTGTACTGTCCAGTGCATTCCAATTTGATCTCTTGCAGAGTTCTGGTGCTGTTGGGACAGCTTAGCTCAGATGGGCCATATCCTTTCACATCACAAAAGAAACTGGCAAGGTCCAACTTCTGTGGGCTTCCCTTTGCTGAAGTGTGTATTTCTAAGCCCTTTTTAAGGAAATTCTGCCTAATCATCATGCTATAACCTGTCTATCGCTGGTAGTGGCAGTGGTAGGCTGGACCTACAATGTACAGCAAGCACTATGGCATTCAGTCAGCTCTTTCCCTTGATCTCAGAAAGACTCAGTAATGAACTGCATATATATACCAACTTTTCCAACATTTCTACCACCAAGAGACCTATACCAATGCAATCATTAAAGCATGTGCTTTCTCCAGAGGCTACTTAGACAAAATATTAAAGTTTCGGCATTGTGGTTACTAGTAGATTTGGGTCTATTATTTTACTGCTTTTTCCATCCATGACTGTAATGATTGTTTTTGCATCAATATGTTTTCAGTGTAAATGAACAATTATATTTCATGCCTCAGGCAGTTTAATTTCTCATTACCACATTAAATACTAAAGGCTGTTTTCCTGCTTCAGATCCACAACATCTGTCAGCACTTGTCTGAAAAAGTTTGTCTGCTTTGGAAGTCAGTGTGGTATCAGACTGAGTCACCATCAAGCTAAAATTTAGAATGTGGTTCTAGCATTCCTGATAACACCTGCAAAATTGAAGAAGCTCGTGTGTTTTGGGTTTTTTTGCCCAGAATGCCCTAAAGGTAGCATATATGAGGTTTATGAGAAAAATCTATGAACAATTCCTACCTCAAGGAAAAGAAGACATTGTTAAGAGTAGATAAACAGCATGAGGAATGATTAAGGATCATACCCTTACTCAGTATGAATCACTTCAGCTTTGCTGGTATCAGTGAAACTTTTTTAATTTCTCTCAACCAAGAATTTCAAGTGGTATGTTAGAATCAACTGCTGTCCTCCACTGCTTTCCATAAGATGTGTGGACTCTTCAGGACAGAAAGTCAGTTTTCAAGGAGTTGAGGTCTAATTGTACAATTCACTTAATCTAATGTTCTTCTTTAATCACCTACTGTGTGGAGGTAGGGTACAGAAAGTGCATGTGTCCCTGAAAATTATATTACTCTAATTACCTGTGCTAGTTATCTAGTGATTCTAGTGTACAAAGGGAAGTGGAGGATTTGATATCTGAGCAACTGAACAGGGGACAAGAGAGCTCTGATTTCAGTCACGAGAGAAGTTGAGCTGTCTGTGTACTAGTTAACAATTACAACTTTTCACTCTGTTCCTGGTGCGCTGTATTTTTAGACTTTCATGTATTAATTGGTGGGGTAAGCAGTATCACCTAGAGAGAAATAACACCTCTTAATTGTCTCATGATTTTGAAAACAGTCCTCCAGTGTACATACAGTAGAAATACAAGGAATCAATTCACCCTTCTTTCTGCGAGTTCTACCTGCTCTTCCCCTTTTTCATTTCTTTGCCATTGTGTTGTCACTTCTACATCAGTCCTTCCTCATTTTGTGTCGTGTATCTGTTTCGTAAAAGCCTCCATTTCAAAGGTTGTCAAGTTTCCTTACAGTCTCATATTCGAGTGCCCAGCTTGTCACTGGAATGAATGAGAAAGTCTGCAAAGTAAGAGAGAAACACAGAGAAACTCTGTGTCTTATACTTTTGCAGAAATTATTTTCTTTCAAGAGATGAAATTAAATTAGTTTAGCTCGTTTCTGGAACAGCAGATGCCAGCCATTTGTGTGACCATCAATCCCTCAACAAAGATCATTAATGAAAGCTTCTCTAGGCTCTGCATATTGTTAGTGTAAGATAATGACTCTGTGGGCATATGAGTCATTATTTCACAGACACCAATGTGATCATTTTTCTTCTCTTAGATTTCAACAGTTACTATTCTATAGAATAAAAGTTTAATCCAATGACTTATTGTTAATTAAAAAAAAAAATCAGGCTGTTGGGTCAGATAAGAGATATATGAATTGTATCAGTTATACATGTTTCCCAGCTCTGTTTTAATGAAACAGAAACACTTGCCTTTGCTTCTTGTTGGGATTTGCATACTTGAGCTCTTTGGGCTGTCCTCTGCCCCCAAAAATGCAAGAATGGACCCCTGGGACCCTTTACAAAGAGCAAATTCTAACTAAGGGGCAGGTAGAAAATTTCAGGAAAAGGAGAGAAAAAACCCAAAGACATGAACTCTGAGTCTCCTTGTTTAAGCTCATAGCTGCTCCAGAGTTGCTCTCTTAGTACTTACTGATAAAAGCATGATTCAATGGCATGCCATTCTTCCATGGTTCTGCTGCATTGCAAAAGGATGCCAGATTTTCTTTTTTATCATTATTAAGGAAGAAGAGGTTCTGACCAGTTCTTGGAAAAATAAAATATTCTATCTTTAGGAGATTAAAGTGAAGTTGAAAATCCCATCATGCCTACACTTAGTGAAAAATTATTTTGGAAGGTAATTTAGCCTGAAAAACTCCTAAAAATACTGAAAATGGGTAAGCTGTGGGTAGCTTTCCTCTACGCCTCTTCAGTTGCTAATATGAATACATCCTATTACTCTTTAAATTTCTCTGAAAAACGTGCTGAGAAGATGCAGTGCTCCATTTCCTCCACTTAGACTTTCATTGCCTGGTAGGGTGAAGAATACCGTATTGCCACCTATCTTAATATTGCAGACTGCATGACCAGGTTGGTACATATTAGACTCATGAAAAGAAGTGATTACCAATGACTGATAACAAGCAGCAAAGCCTTCTGGCGTGTACCAAAATATTGTGAGGTGCATTTGAACCTGTTGATTCTAACAGGTCTTTGAATGCGAGTGAACCAAAATATTTACCAACACCTATTCTTACGCTTATCCTAATTGCTCTGCAAACATTGTCTCCATGAAAACTGAAAACATTTGGGAATGACAATATAAGTTTAAAAGCCAACATAACATTTTTTTTCTGAATTGAAAACAGTTTCCAAAAAAATAAAATACCTTGGGAAGTACTTCTTTGCCAAAACTAGGGTTCCCATCTAAGTTGAGGGATGAGAAGGTAATTTTAGCTTAGCTGTTGCAAATTCAATTCAGAATAAGGGGACTGCTGTATAGCTTAAAATTAAGCATGTATGCTTGCCTGAACTGGGATTTTGATAGTACATATGAGTGTGTCTTGTTCAAATCACACTAAAGATTCTTGCTATATAGAGAAGCATAATTATATGGTGCCCTTGACTCAGCTAGTGTCAGCTACATCTTAGCTATTGATTTTATTTAGTCTGGGTTTATCACAGTATACTTTTCTACATGAATTGCGTCTCTAAATCCCTCTAGCAGAGATTTTTAATGGCAGGAAAAAGGGTCTAAGCCAGGGCTAGTAACTAAATTGTGACTTCTTCAGCTTCTAGAAAGCAAAAGCAAACATGGACTCCTCTGATGCAATTTTAAACCTCTTACTAAAATGAGAAACTTCCAGCTCTGTTAGCAGACATTTATACAATGAACACTGCCAGATGGATATTTGCATGCCAGGACCTGGCTGGCAACTTGTCAGTTCTAGTTACAGAGCAAAGCCTTTACGTTGGCAGGAGCAGAGGGGTCTTCCTACCCCTCCTAGAGTGGTCTGTGCATCTGGACAGTCTTTCTCATGGAAGTCACTAGCACCACCCCTAGACTAAGTAAATTAACTGTGGAAAATTTCACATAACTCCTTCCCTACCTAAAATAAACTAATTTAGGGACTGAAATGCTATGTAATTTGTGGCCTTCTCAATTTGGTGGACTATGAAGGCTGCAGAGACTTAAGGAAGGAAACCATCTATTGAAATTTTGAAATAGCTGGTTATTCACTTCTGGACTATAGCTAAGACTGAAAAAAACAGCAGGGAGGCCTGTGCTTTCTGATTAGGATCAAAGGTCAATAGGTTTGAAAGTTTTAGAGGAGTTGCTCAATCAAACAGACTGCAATGTTTCTTGATCCTATTTGATCAGGTGAGAGGGTCTTGTCATTTTTTGAACCCATCTTATTTCCTCTAAATACCCTCAGCAGGGAGCTATTTGTAAGAGTGTCCACAAAAATGTCAAACACTAGGTTGAGAAAAAGAGATATTTCCAGAAGCAAGACAGGAGCTTCATGTATGTAAATATTCCTACTATAAAACAGATTTTTAAGGGTAGTAGTATTCATTCATCCAGGAGCATTGCTAAGGGAATTAGTATCCAGTGACAACAACCAGTAAAGCTGGCATTTGAAATACTGCGCACACGTAATGAACTCGCTTGAGAACAATCTTCATAGATAAATAGCCATAAAATGAATGCTTCTGGCTAGTAAATAAATACGAATACATTATGTTCCTCACAAACAGATAAAGGCTTAAACTGTTTAAAAATTACTCACTGTGGACTGTTAGCCTAGTTCTCCATAGAAATAAATGTTCTCATGAAGTTTGCAGCCCATGTTTGCAGACTGATGTGGTTTGGAATAAGCAGATGAAGAAGAAAGTTCCTCAAAACACAGGCAAACTATAAACCTTTCTGAAACTCGCCTATCCTTCTGTTCTAGTTGTTTTCCTTCAGTTACAGAAATTGTGATATTTTTTCCCTTCCTGAAACAATCTGCTACTCAGTCATGCAGCTTAATTGATTCCATTTCATATGGCACAAGCAGGTGGCGTTGGATGCAAGGAAAATACCTTCTTGCCAGGGGCATTCTCCTAGCACTCGAGATTGCTAGAAAATTAGGTGTTCATATTTACACCACAAGAACTCCATTTTCACCTTCTAATATAGAGATGTCCCCGCTTGCAAAGAGATGTCTGCTAAGGAGCAGTTTCAAAGGAGAGGCACTATAACACCATGCTATGTAATTTCCCATATAATTTCCATGGAGCTGATCGGAGACAAAGGGAAAAGGTATGTGTCTGAAGTAGCTCTCCTCCACTCTCTGGGTTTCTAGCGTGCCTTCTTCCCAACCTAAAACCACTATGAAGTTACCCTCTGAGATAGAACAGTCTCTCTCCTATTTTGCAAATATAAGGTGAGGAACCTCATGATGTGTAAAACTTGGGATACGGGGAAGACCTCAGAACAACTGCTAAAAAATCTTAAGTTGTGTGTTCACATTAGTTATGTTACCTTTGCTTGTATTGTGGCAGCTTGGGGATGTGCCATTGAAAGATTGCTGTGGTAGGAGGGTGGTGCCCATGAAATAAAATCCTTCTCTGTCTATAGCCTAAGTAGTAATTACTTTTAATGACTGTTGTAGTGAATAATGCTCCTGCATTGAGGTATGTTGGTGATAGCCTCATTGTTCCCTATTAGATACAGCTGACTTATGACTTTACAAATAAATACATATAAGGACTGGAAAGATGTATTTGCTGTCCATCTGTTTTGGGGAATTTAGTACAGAATGGACCTTCTGGTATACTGAGTCCGGTTTACTTGTTCTTATAGGCATGACATAAATGAATACATTTTCTGCTATAAAAATACAACTTAGATCTTCATCCCGGCTCAGTTTTTCTCAGGATCTGTCAGGACAGTGTTGCAGAGCCATACATTTCTTCTGCTACAGATCTCTTCTAGTTTCTTTTCTAGATTTATTTATATTTTGATTCTGTGCCAACATTTTCCAGTAGCTTAAATCATTTTCTCCCTGCTCAATGCTTCCATGAGGGCCTTGGATAATGAACTGTAGGCAGGGATGATATTGCTGTCCTTGGCTTCTCTGTTTGGGGTGCAAAATAATGTTCTCTGCTGTGGTGGGTCTGCCCAGCCCCTGGTCATCTTAAGAATCTCTGTGCCTTTCCCTGTTTGAGTTAATCTTTCATGATGCCAGATGATCAGGGTTATTCACAGTATTCAACACAAGTTTCTCCGAGTGCCTTTTATAATGGTACCTTGTACAAGACTTCCTTGGAAATGACTTGTCGTAGGGTGCTTTTTTGAGGTATTTTGGAACTGAAAAGGCATAAAATTGTTCTAAGTAAGGCAAAATACTCTAACGAGTGCATGGTACCATCATTCCTTTTGTTTGTCATATGATTATAACACTAAAGCTTGAATAAGAGTAACAGAAGCTTTATTTTTTACCCATATGACCTAAAGAATGCTTCCATTTAGATGAAAATATGTCGTTTTGGATAGTCTGAGACTATTATAAACATAATTAATACCAGCTGTTAAATTTTTGATGACTCATGCCTTGTACACGAAACCATTAATGATTCTACTTTGATTGTACAACGGATCATATATAACCTACATTAACAATAAATATTTTTAAGCAGTTAAGTAATTACATCAGAAGTTTATATTTCTCCTTCCTGTGAGATGTAAAGCACAGAGGGATGGTTTGTATTTATAAATGCCAGGACAGAAACTGTTTTGTTCAGAAGCTGAAATTGGATCCTATATGCACTTATGGGTTTCATGTGGTTGCTTAGGCCACTATTGTCATCTACACTGAAAATCCTTATTCTCCTTTCCCAGCTGAATAGTCTGAGTTTGCAAGTGCTGTTCCAGTTTCAAGTATGCAGCCAACTGAGCTGCTCTTATCCTTTCTACCCTGCCTCCTTGTAGTGTGGTTACAGCACATCTGGAAGCAACTGGGCACGAAAACAAGCATTTCGTTACAGATAGTCTTTGAACTGCCCCTTCGCCAGTCTTCTGTCTTTTTTTGCAAACTGTTCCTCTGCCCTCTAGTCTGCAGGAGATAGATAGCACTTTAAATCACCTTCTTTGGTGTTTAGTTACACATTTTCCTCTTGGACTGCTTCAGACTGCCAGCATAAGACTTCGGGGCTCCAGGCTGCCAACCGTCGTGTGGTCCACTGGTCCAAGAGCATGCTGCCAGTATGCAGCTTGTTGGCCAGAGGGTTACTCGCATTCCCAGTAATACCTAGAATATTATTCAAGGAAGCACTGGGTTGGCATCAGTAGTGGGAACATATATCATAGTAGAAATGTACATCACTGGGAGGCAAAGCATACTAACCACAAGTATAGCAGAGTCCCTGCTTTCATATTTCTGCTGTGTGGAGGCTGACAAATTACATGCCAGCGTCCCAAGAGTTGAACTCACTGATCCTTCCCCATGACACTGTTCTCCTACAACTGAGAGGGGACAGGGAGGAGGAGGCCCCAGGGAGTGAGGTTTCTCCTGGGAGAACAGAGATGGCTCACCAGCAGGCTGTTCCACAAGGCATCCTTGGAAGAATCATCCAGGACTCCTTCACAGGTGGGTTCTCTGGCACCCATAAGAGTGGAAACAGAGGACTGAGAGTTTCGACACAGCACACCTTCCACACCATATTGGTTATTGTTTTGACAGACACCTATGTCCAAAGTCAAGATGACCAATGAACTCCACAGGTATTTCATAATTCTCCGAGGTGTGCTGTGCTGCCCAAGGATTTCTACAGCCATTCCCTTTCCTCCTTCCATCTTCCCTCCAGGACTTCTTGTTGGTTTGTGACTTTCTGCTTTCATTCCCCCCGTGGTGTCCTTCGTGGGTTGCCCACGTTGAAGCAGGTCATGTAATTGATGCCAGCAATGGAAACTCTGTTTATAAATCTTATCCTGTCATCACTTTTTCAGGGAGAAGAAATGTCATATTTACTTTAGACTTTCAAGAAAGTTTTAATAAAATAAAGCTTTCGGCAGTGATCTTACTCTTATACGTTCCATTGTTTGTCTTGTGGGCTGACACCTGCAGTTCCAAGACAGCTGAGTTCACAAACAAAAAAGGAAGAATGCAAAAATGATGCAGCATGCCACCTGTGACCTTGCAGTGCAAAAATGAAGTGGGAGAAAATAATTTCTTACTTTTCCTTCCTTCAAGGAAGAAAAACAATGAGCAGGATATCTTCTCAGGCATTTAGGGGTCTGAAAGGTGGCCATTCCACCTTGGGGCTTAAGCACATCTGAGTCACCAAGGGATGGAAAAGAGCAGGAAAGCATGCCACGTGAAAATGCTAAAAAGGACTACTGAGCTGAAGATGCTTCCCAGCAATGCAAGAGAAACAGGAGAAGAGGATGTAGGACAGGTTAATGCAACGAGTGGCAAAAGGGGGAGTGACCTGGGATGCTGTGCAGGTTCTGCATGGACCCCAATAACAGACCCCGTGTTGAGTCCAGCATCTCTGCAGACTCTTGCATGCAGTGAGTCCCGTAAGACAAAGTCCTTCCAGCAACACAAGCTCCGCTGCTAATATTTGGCCAAACATATGGAGTTGCTCAAGCCCTTGCTCCGCCACCCTCTACAGAGCACTTCTGGGACATGCAAACTCTCTGGGAGCTGAAATTATGAGTGTTTCTCAGGAGACAGACAGCTCAAAAGCTTGCAAGAGGGAAAACGGCTCTTGTGCTCCTGGTACGCATACACCCTCAGGATGCCTAGGCTCCCAAAGAGAAGATGGAAGGGGCAGAGGTCCTGTATTCATCTATGTGTACTTTAAGATTGCATGCAGACCTTGTGACTTGTTTTGTTATTTCTATTTTGCATTTTAATTTTATTTATTGCACTTTCTGTGACACTGCACAATTCTTTGGCTGTTTAATCAGGATAAGCAGCCAGCTCAGCTCACTACACATTCATTTTTCTTCCCTAAACATAACTGTGAGTTTAACAGTTTTGTTTGACGTTTACTGTTCTCCTCATTGTGCCTATATTTAGCATATAGTGACTTGTAATGAAATAAATTACCACTACTATGCCAAAAAGTTTTATTAAAATATCAGAAAACTGTAAGCAGTCTACGTAAGTCAGTTAGATGGCACTCCGAGAACATAAACTAGCAGTCACTGAGGTTGCCAATGAGTTTTTATATGGTAAGGAAATCAGCCTGCACCAATGCCATCCATAAAATTATTCAGGCACAATAATCCTTATAAAGGTCAGTGGCTCCTTCATCACAGGATGATGAACTTAAAAACCCCGAAGTAATACCACAACCAATTTAATGCACTATAACCTATTAGTACAATGTGTTCCACAATAAAGCAGAACCTATACAGGAAAAAAACCACTTGCTTTTGACAGAAATCACCCATCAAATCACCACAATTGTCCAGGATATGAGCACAGGAGACATTTTGAATTCTCATTTCCAGTATTGAACCTGGGTTTGTGTTGCTGATAGGAAGGACATTAAGATGGATGCTTTTATCATTTACACAAATTACCAAGGACGTACATAGGAGTCCAGAGTTCAGCTCATTTATCTGGGTTTAGTATTTTTTTCAGACTTCATATATATCACACAGGGCACAGCAGCACACCTCCATAACTGTGATGTTTGTAATAATTACATTAGCTCTGAAAGGTAGCTCGGGCTTGTCTCCAGAATAAATGCTGAAACTGCTAAGAATATAATTACATTATCTGTAGGGCTCCATATCTTACACACTCCTTAAGCAATGTTGGAAAGAATGGGAAGTGCTGCCCTAAAACTTGTTTATAACTCTGTAGTTGGAGAAGAATGCTGTGTGACCTCCCCAGACCCCCAGCTTTATGAACTTTCCTTGTACATCACAAACTGGTATATTGGTACTATATCTGGGATACCCCAGGTCCAGCACAGTCAAGGAGGCTTGTTCTTGGTGATTATCAGCTTTGCGGGAAACAAGCTTTGTGCACCAGTTGCTCAGAGCAGTCTGGAGACTTCACTGTCTCAAGGCCAGCAGCAGTTTTCATACACATTTCTACATTTCATATACCACGTCTGGCAGGTGAATATCTTTCATAACGGCATCACAGGCCTGAAGAACCAGTAATCCATCCTTTGGTACGTGGAAATGAGGCAGCCAGCTGTAGAGGTGTGAACTCCCTCAGTTCTTAGTTGTGAGGCATACGACAAGCTGTATTTCCATGAAGGTCTAGTTCCTCCTGAGGTAGCTGGAGTAAGCGTATGTCTACCAATTTATTTGATCCCACCCATCCTCTTGTTCCAGAAGTGATGAACAATGGCCAATAATAAGAGGGTTGAACCTTTCTGCTAAATCTGTCTTTAAAATGTTTGAATAAGAAAAGAGACTTTAGAGTAGGCCAGGAGCGCTGATATTGAGCCCTGAAAATCCTGTGTTTTCCAGATGGAAAGGTTTGTCTATCTGGAAGCACTTACTATTATTTGAGAAGAAAATGAAGACTATTCACAATATATGACTGCATCAGACCTACTTTTGAAAAAGGTGTTTATCTTCTGTGCATCTGTGGTGTGTCTTATTCCTGAGCTAGGGGAACACTCTGCACCCGTACAGCAGCCAACTCCTTTTCTTTCTTCTAACTATGTGAAATCAGGATGAGGGATTTGAGCAGGATGAGTTGCCAGCATCTGCATGATCAATCCAGTGTCTGCCTTGGGGATTAGATGATTTATTTTGTTTGTATTTCATTTGTGTTACCCAATTTAAATACCACTTTACTTCTTCTAAACGTCCTATGCTCCACCTAACCTCCATCTTGTTTTGGAAGATAAATAACCAGATTACACTGGTCAGTTGTTGAAGAGATGAAAGCAAGTAAAATAAATCAATAAATCAAGGGTTGCAGTCCCTTGCTGAATTTCATTCTTTCATGAAAGGAAGCTCTACTATGCTTTTCCAGAAGTATCTTTGTCTTCAGAAGGTCTTGTCTCCCAGGGCTTCTCATATTGCAAGGCCTAGATTTTGGCTTCACTTAGCAGCACCCTGTAAGATTCCAATTTTTTTTCTCTAGGTATCTTAAACATCTAAGTATTTCGAGCTGATGTTTTGCTTACTAAAATCTTTGACATATTTCTGGCTCAACCAGATTAGAATATGGAATTTTTTTGATAATTTTCTTTGATAGTAGCCTAAGCTAGATATTTTTAAATACAGATGATTTGTAAAACATGGAACATGCATTTCACAAACGATTCCTTTTCCTCTATTTTAACTTGAAGGTGAGATTAGGAAGCAAAGGAGATATGTCTGGAATAAGAATTTACAAATAGTGTTACTTTCATCATAGACTAAGCATTCCCATAATGCAGTTGCCCATTTGTGCAGTTTTTCTCTGCAAGAAATGATCCTTTGGATTGTTCCTCTGATACCTTTCTGACATTTGTCTGTGATCTTCTATCTACAAATGCTGTTTCCACAAAAGTAACTTTCTAATCTTATTTTGAATCTTACTAAAGAGTTGCCATCCTTAACATCCTGGGAGAGTGATTTCCATATGGATTGTAGATAGCTTTCTAATGCATTTGTTAGAAAATGAGAATAGTATGCATTTAGAAACTTTTAGTGGACTTCATTATATGATACACAAGAGTTTTTAGAGTTTAAAAGGCAGTAACACTGTGTGATTGAACAAGATGATTTCTGTATACATGCTGTTAATCTTTACATGTAGTGTGTTTCATCTTGCTCTCTCTCCAGGGCTGTATCAGCAATCTTTATTCTGCTTTTAATCGTAATTCTTGCAACATGCCCTACTAAGACAAATGTCAACTGGTGAAAATTCTGTTTCTGGCAGCAAACCAGCCTCTCAAGTTGTATAATTTTTTCTTTTGCAGAGATTCTACTCCATCACATGTAGCTGTTTAGTTCTAATTACTCTGCCCTTAAGTTGACTTCATCTTGTTCAGGAACTTGCTTGCTACTTTCTGAATTACAAACAAATAGTACTGACTAATGTGAGCATAGTTTTAATTCTTTCTTTTACCTTCTTTTTTCTTGAGTTTCCAGTAACATCAGTGTTTTCTACTGCACAAGTCTTATGGGTTATGAATTTTATTTAATGAAGCCCTAAGCAGTTGATTTTGGTCATAATTATGTATGCTGCAGTTTACTAATTTAAAATTCATATACAATTTCACATGACTTCTGGGTTTGGTTTAATCTCACCAAATAGAAACTATTATATTTTGCATCAGTATAACACTGTTGGCAAACAATTGTGTTAACTATTCTATCTCTTTGGGTTGGTTGGAAGAACATTTATTACATATATGGCAAAAAAGGCATAATGTAAGTATGTTTGTGCCAGATATTTAAATTTATTTCAACTTCTCAAACAATTTTCTCTGCAAATGCAGAAATTTAGGTTTTCTGTAAAATCAGAGTCTAATCTCTTGCAGCTCGAAGAATTTGGACTGGCCGTGATATACCTCCCTTTCTTTCACCGTTACAAAACCTGGTATCTCCACCCATTTTCTGTGTACCTCTGTCCCTTATAATTTAAATTCAGCATGCTGCTTTGGGCTGTCTCATGTTTTCTCCAGATGCACTGTAAGATATTGTGTACACCTAGAATGTGGACGTACATCTCACATGCAAATCCATTCTTTTCACGGCTCTATTTGGCACTAAACTAGTTAGTAAGATCCTAGGGGCAGAAATGTCTCTTCTCTGTGTCTGTATGCTACTAAATACATCGTGAGCACTCAAAGAATAAGCTAAGACACATGTAAAGACCCTTCTTGTTAATGTTAAATAAAGGTTCCATAGTTAAACATTCAGATGCCAGGAAATGTGAAATTTATTACTGAACTAATAACTTCACTTATTCCCTCTATAGAACAGTGAAGTCAAAAGCCCTCTACTTTAGCAAGTGCTTCATCTGAGATAGTTGGGGTTTTTTTCAGATCTAGCTTTCAAAAAATACAAATTTAATAAACTTCTGTCCCACAAAATCCTCACGTAACATTTTCATTGGGCCCTAGCTAACCTCTGCCAATGTACAGGTAGGGTAACCTCCAGCAGTCTGCTGACCTATGCAATAACGAGTATATCTATGCTACAAACCCTCTTGCTGGGCTTTCTTGGGACCAAAAGTATAGAGTTTTCACTTAGCATTTTCATTTTGGGGAGTAAACCTGGCTTTCACAGAGTTACTTGTCTGAGTTTGCAAGGGCTCCACTTGTCACTGGCACAAGTAAAACACACTCCTAAAGGCTGAACAGATAAAAGTAATCCAAGGGTGTGGAATTTGTATAATGAGGGGAAGTCTGTGCTCAAAGAACAATTAAGACTGGCCTTGCTATCTCTGGTGCAACCCAGGAGAGTGGAGACTCGCCTGGCCAGCACAGGATGCAGATAAGGAGGGAGCCCTGTGTAGGCAGAGCAGCCTTGCTTTTTGTCAGCAAAGATAAGAGGAACCTGTGTAGTTCTTTGTTTCATCACAAGGCTCTCATGCCCAATGACTGACCTCTGCCTCATTCCCTGTGAAATACATATTAAAGTTGACACCCCTGCATATGCTAATGAAGATTATAGAGATCACGCTGAACATATATGACTACAGAACTTGTCTCTCCACCCAAATCATACTACACGTCACCTAGGGGAGGGAAACCTCGCACTTTTGGAGAAAAAGAGACAGAGAAAATGACTGTTAAATTGGGAGACAAGAATCTTGACACCTGATGGAGCAGCCGACAGGCTGCGTTCTCTTCCTCCACCCCAGGCGAGGACGCCTTTCTGCACCTTTCACCCTCTGGTGAATGTTAGTCCCAGGCTGTGGTATTATTACTATTTTTGCTAGGAATATTAAACTTAATTGCCTCATTGCCTGTCGGAGGCGCTTTCAGTGGTAATAGGTTGGAACACTGTCACTACAAATGCAAGTCTGAAGTTCATCTGGTGGGTTAACAGTGCAGGATGATAATTTCTGGCAGTTCCTCACTGTGTTTCTCCAAGCACAGAGGATTCGAACTGTGATAAATGCTGGTAAAACTGAGACAGCTGTCAGGTATGTTGACAGTGGGAAATTGGGAAGGAGGGACTGTATATGTTATGTGCTAAAACTGAATTTGTTCATACGATGATTTGCCCTATGTATAATTAAAACTGAGTTCAACCCAGCAGCTCTTTTTTCTCAGCTCTCCCTTCCTGTTTAGCTTCAGCCTGGCAAAGAGGAGCTGCTGGTTCCTTCTCAGCCTCCACTCCCTGCATCCAAAGCCCCTCTGGTTATGCCAAAATGATATGCCATTCACATTTGTCTTGGCAGTGTTTCACTTATCCTTCTAGTTCCTCACATTTTTATCAGCAGTGACATTGCTGCCAAGCCTTATGCACCTCTGGAGGAGATTTATGCAAATTATTAGCTAGACTATTTTGTACATTTGCTAATAATTTGCATACAACTGTACAATTTAGCTTAATATGTGCATACTGAGCACTGGGGAAAGGTTTGTAAGTCAGGGGCCAGATGTCTATTGCAGTCTACCCAAAGTGACCTTTTCCAAGCGCTCCCTTTCTTTTAAAACAGGAAGCAATAAAAATTGCCTTTCTGCTGAGGAAAAGCTGTGCAACTTGGCTCTACAGTAACCACAGCAGAAATGCAGAAGTGTTTTCAGCAATAGGCAAGAGAGGGGAATATCGGAATACATGGTCATTGCTCCGAGGGAGTTAAGTCAGGCACGCATGTGGAAAGTCACACATACACTCTCCTGCTCTTTCTCTCCCTCCTTCACCCTCTCTTACTCCTCTGACGTCTTTGTCTACCTGTTTTGGTCTCTCAGATGGAGGAAGGTGCACAGTAAAATGTTGATATTTAAGGTAACATAAGTAGCATCCTTTTGATGTGTTTGTCAATGAAGGAAAATGACTCCTTACAAACAGAATCATATTGTACTGTTTGGGTCTAAAGATAATGTGAAAGTCAGTGGAATAATGAATTCTGTTTTAGGAAAAAACCCGAGTCCTGTTACAACATGCTAAAGACCAAATTTGATGTAATATTAAGAATAATAAAAACACGGTCACAATTTAAGATTGTGATTATTTTAAAAAAATGCTGGTTTTAGTCAGACAGGAAAAAAAATCCCTTTATTTTAATTGCAAGTTGCTGTCCTTGCCCTAGAAGTACTTTGGTTTTGTTCAGTTTCAGCAACCCAAGTAGATCCATACTGTGCTGTTTTGTTTAATGGTGGTAGGGGTTATACACACAAGTGAAAACTGACCATCTTCTGTTGCCTTGCTGTGCTGTTGCCTGTTCCAGTGGTACAGCTGGTGAAGCGTTTGCTAGAAGCAAGTTATTTGTTTTTAATGAAAAGGGGTTTTTTGCTTAGGTCTTCTTTTTATTATTATTTTTCCATATACCTGTAAAGAGCACTGGCAAAGTTCTTTCTGTCTGAGTGTACACATGGGTATGCATTTAGAAAAATCACCTACAAACAATATAAATTTAGAATTTTACCATTTAATTGGAGTTTCTAAATTGATCAAGAAAAGGAACACTAAGCTTTTCAAATGCTTGTAATAAATGGAATATAATTTTGTTGCCCCCTCAGTTACTTAGGTCTTGGTTTTCAGCCTACAAATATTAATAGCTGCCTTCAGAAAAGTGAACATTTCTAAAAACTGCTTTTGCTAATAATTTGTTGTCACTATTTGCATAAGTAAGTTGATGAGTTAAGTGGTTAAAGTGGTGAGAGCGGGAACATACGTTTTCCATTAAACATTCTGGGTATTTACAGTTCCAGACAGTTTTTCTTTGTTAAGCACAATAATAACATATACAGTTATCATCCCAAATAAGACTCACAGAAGTTAATAATGTTTAAAAAAAACTGCCATGAAAATATGAAATACAATTTGCTATAGAAGACATGTGATTTGAAGTAAATCTACACAAATTATAACTCTTTGTGAAACTTGTTTGTCCATAATGGTGAAACGCTGTGTAGGTGTAAGCATATCTGGTTTTGTTGGGATTTGTGTTTGCATTTTTTTAATACAGCTGTAGGATTTTTTCCCTGATAAAATACACGTGTGTTTAGTGCTGGCAAAATCAACAGATTTGCAGGATGTAGGCAATGTCCTGCTAAAAAATTATCTTAAAGAAAAAAATTTAGAATAGAAAAGGAATCTGTGTATTATGGAATTCCCTTTGGAAAACCTAGTCTGTTTTATATTGACTTTGATTCAGAGGCTAAACTACATTTAAATATTTTACAGCAATACTGCCTTTAAATGGGTTATAAATAATTCACTCAATAGCTGAACAGATGTCTCTGTGGAGTGCAAACTCTCTATATCTTAATGAGTAGACTTAATAGAGTAAAACAAACTTCCAAGCTTTCAGTTATTGGAAAACAGATGACAGGAAATCTGACATGCTGCTCTGTATAGAAGAATCAGATGAAGTAGAAATAAAAGCAACAGAGACTGCCTAGACTTTTTTTTTGTTATTTTTGAGCAGTCGCATTGCACAATATCATGGCCTATAACATTTTGTTCCCACTTTTATGTTTAGAAGAAGCCTTGTTTTTTATTATTTCTTTTTTTTCCTGCAACAGTGTTCACACAGGAATGGGAAGGACAAGGATTTGCTCTAAGCAAAACTTGAAACATACAAAAACACTATTCAAAACTCAAGCCAGTTCTGAAAATTTAACATAATAAAAATTCCTCAGGACTGACTTCATGATATCCTCCTTCTGAAGAGGAGGCAGGGTGTGGCAGCAGAAGCATCTCTGTTCTCTGCTACTGGGACGTTTGCAAATGCTTCCGCTGGCCATCCGTCTGCACTGCTGTCACTCAGCACTGCTCAGAAAATTCAGGAAGAACTTGAAAAAAAGGATGACAATGGAACCTTGCACTAAAAATTTTTTCACCCATTTCCCCTCCCCCCNAATCTTAAAAATCCTTATACTATAAAAATATATATATGGAGATAATAATTTGGATTCTCAGATGCTAGAAATTATTCTAGATACAATGACTTACAGAACTTTAAGCAAAACCCAAATCCAAAAATGAGATGATCGCTCCATACTCCATATCCTTTCTTCCTCCACTTAACACTCACAGGACAAAAAATGGCAAAAAACACCAAACCAAACCAAACCAAACCAAAACCAACTTTACCAAAAAGTTGGTGGTTTGGCCTTTTCTTTACAAATACACCAGCCAGCAAGAGACTGTGTGTACCGTATGGTGGTGCTCCCAAAAATCAAAACTTACACAGAAGTATTCTTCAGTACTTGGCTGGGATTCAGAAACGGCATAACTCTCCTTATTTCTGTTTCCAGTTTTGTTGCTGTGCCATTTATCCCTATTCTAACTTCTGTGTTAAACCCCTTCTTTTAGGTGAAGACTGTAGATCACTATGTACTTGTATAAATTAAGATTTCTGCTTGATATTACAAGACTTCTCCCAGTATTTATAAAATTCTTGAAGCTGTTTTTAGTAGGAAATGATAGTGTTACAAAAGCAAATATTTTTTTTTACAAAATCTTATTGTGTAAGAGTGTACAAATATGTAATTGAACAGGGCATAGTAATATAACATTCCTGTGAACTTTTCAAACATTTTTTCCCAGTTAGACCAAAATCTGATTTCAATATGTAATTCCAAACATAAATCCAGATTGTAAGCAAGATCTAGTCCCTACCAGCTGTCTGTGTATTTTTGAGCAGCATCTCTGAGCAGACATTCAATAAACCCCCAAAACTCAGACAGAGAACAAGGGAATTTGGAGAGGATGAAAGGCAACAGCATAGTTTAGTAAAGTAAGTTCAAAGCTTCTCACAGCTTTGGCAGCAGTGCTATTAATTTTTATCATCTTAGGCGTTTCTGAAAGACCCTTTCTGGAAGCGTGTGAGTAGGCAAAGCCCCAAGCTTTCACTTGTAAGAAAGTAGCTTTGCAACTTTCATACTGGTGAAAGAAACTTGACAATACCAAACCTTCAAAGTTGAAAGATGAAAAGGAAAACAAAAATATCCAGCATTTATTTTAATTTATATTTTATTATTATTTAAAGGCTATTTTTTTTAGTACCTGGGTGAAGTATATCAAGAATTACTTTGATTGTGGTCTTTTTTAACACTAAGGTAACTTAAACTCCACCTTTGTTCTGTCTCCTTTTAAGATGAGCCTCTGGGGGGAAGCAGCACAAAGTCTGTCTTCAGAACAACAGTCTGTCTGCTGCTTTTTTTCCTTTTAAAAAATTATTTATTTTATTTTTAAATGCTATCCTTTGTTAAGTTCTGATGAAATGCTAATTCATCCAAGTGGAGCTTCAGTCCTATCCTGTATGTGCAGACCTGCTCTATACACTGAGTATACTGATACTTTCTGCTGTGTAACCCTGCTCCCCTTGTATCAAACATCAGAATCCTTAGTAAATGGCTATCTTTACAGTGCAGAAGTATTAAAATGTAATGGGAAGCATGTGGGAGCAAAGCCAACCACCTACGCGGAGCAGCTAATGTTCTTTTATTATCAGATCTCTGGCAGCCTGTGCCAGAATGCTGTATCTCATCCTCTAGATTAATTTTCACAATTGCTGCTTGCAATACGGAGAATTTTAAAATGTACTTACCTAATTTATTTCCCTGTTTTCTCTGTGTACAACAGACATAATACGAGGAAGTTCTACTCAAATACAAGCTCTGTAGGCTGTCTTCCAAGTTATGGCTAGCTATCGTGAGCACCAAACCAGGTGTATCCCAAGCACGGTGGAGCAGAGAGTGGTAGACCGTATTCTGGGTCTGCTCAGGCCAGACCAGACTTGCAAGTCCCTTCTCTTAAGCAGCGTGTGATGTTCATTGTCATGTGCATTCCTTCAACCTGGCGCTGTGCTGCCAAGGCTGCAGTTACCTTCCATGCTTGCCCGACACTTGCTCCCATGTTCAGCGCAGGCATTTGTGGCTGCCAGTGCCAGTCCGAGATTGCTGCGGAGAGCAATCACGGAATCATAGAATGGGTAGAGTTGCAAGCGAGCTTAAAGATCATCTCCCTGTCCCCATCTCTGCGCACAGAATCCAAACGTGCCCTCTAAAATGTGCATCTCCAAGAGCCGTACTGGAATTCAGCCTGAGTAGTTGCATCGGGGAATGTCATGGGTAGCTTCTGTTATCACTTTTGGCATTTGACAACCTTTTTCATTCTGAATGGATCTACTGTACATTTCTACATATTAGCAACATTCTCAATTGTGTTAGTATATCATAAACATCGTTTTCATGTTTCTGAAGCTTTTTCTTGTGCCTAACAATGGAAAGCACCTTTGACATTTTGTCCATTAATTTTGAACTGGTAATTTTGAAAAATTAAAAAATGTGAAAAAGTAGGTTAAATTTCTTTTTTCACCTAAATTACTGATTTGTCTATTCTTTAAATAAGAGCATTGCTTTTAAAGTAGCATGAGCCAAAAGTTATTACTAGATGAGAAATATGAAATTATATTAGCCAGGCCTAGATTACTGAAGGAACAAGTAATAGTAACTCTGTTACCTCACTTCCACAAACAGCATAATTGGTGGAAAGATTTCACAGCTTTTCCTCTTAAGGGTCTCTCTATTAGGCGTTTTTCATCTTAAAAGTGTCCCTTTTGATTCTTTGGAATGTATTTCAAGTTACTTGTTGTCACTAGTTAGGTTGGGGGGGCAGTGCCATTAATATTTGCAAGAAGATTAGTTCAGATTTTCAATCTAAGCAGCACACAATGAGGACTCCCTCTACCCTTTCCCCCACCCCAGCCGATGCCACCACACCTCCTCTGCGGTGAGGTCGTTAGAGGAGGTCTGAAGCGGGTGATGAGGCTGCAGTGTCATTGACATGCTGAAAACTCTGCTCTGTTTTTCACTGAAATAAGTGGCAATAGCATTACGGCTTTCTCATCACTGAGTTGACAAGCTGGCTGATGAAATAACATGCTGTGGTTCTCAGAGAACTGTCTTCAAATCAACCTCTGCAAGGCAAGGGACAGCCCTTTTAGCACAAGCATCCAGAGCAGCGGTTTGGACTGGTGTCGGCAGCAATTACTGAGATGGTCTTTCTGCTCTTGTCAAATTATTTTGCAGCCTGTGGATCTTTGTGTCTGCCTTTGTTCCCAGTTCCCAGTTAGCAGACAGGTCTTGTTACCATCTGGGGCAAAACTAGAAGTAGAGATTTTCTCTCCTGTGGTGTTTGTTATCTGCGCTGTAAATGTCTCCAGCCAGTTCACCCTAGTGGGTGGGGAACGGCATTTAGCTTCCCATTTAAAAACCAGAGCAAATTATTGAACTCATTTGGCAACAATACGGTTTCAACTGTTGAATGGACAGAATTCTTTTCACACATTTCTTGGTGAATTACACCACTGCAACAACTTTCTGTGAGGATGCCTTACATTCAACAACAACGCTCTTGAGGCATCCTGACAAAGGAGAGGTAGGGAGGATGATTTTGCAGTCATCTTACTTATATCTTTGAAAAAAGAGCAAGTGACAACTGTGAACTAATTGTTTGCCAACTTTGACTGTCCATGATACAGACCAAATCCTGCTTGGCTTCCTGGAGTAGTTGACTTGAGCCTGATAGTGATATTTAACTGTGCCCAATAAGCAGGATTTAATACTTTGTCATATAGGGTAAGAATAGCTGGCAGAAATCTGTGAAATAATTGGCACACAACTGAAATACATCAGATGATTATCCCAGCTGAGCTCTTCTCAAAATAATTGTCAAACTAATTTAAACGTGGCAATATCAGTGCTATTGCAGACAGTTATTTGCAAATTTTCCCTTTCATATATTCCTCAGTTTTAAGTGTTTATTGTAAGATGGTCCTTTACAGAAACAGAGTAAGACAAGGTTCCTGCGCCAGAGATTTGAGAGACATGTCTGGACAGCAGAAAAAATAGACCAAAAAGATAAATTTATCCTTTAAAAACAAACAAACACACCGCCCAACCAACCAAAAAACCAAAAACCCCAAACACCAAAAAAATCCCCACAGAAATTACTTCTCATCTGTATTTGCTGAGATTTTTTTTTAATGACAATATTTTCTAGAAACCTCTAAGTGCTTTACAATGAGAAGAAATTATCTTTAAACCATTTTCTAGAGAAGAAGAATTAGCCTATCTATGTATTTGCGTGGGTAGAGATGAAAAATTAGTACCTTTACTGAACAAAAATGGAAATAACAATTTTTTTTCAAATAATGACATAAAAAATCATTTTAGATGTTTCAGCCAAAACATTACTTCTTCCTCCAGTACCAAAGAATATAATATTTGCCTATGACTGATGCTTTAAAATGTCTGGAAAATAGATACATAAAATATGTCTTCTATCCCCACACTTACTCAACAGAAGCAGACTTTGACTTCTACAGTGCCAAGGGGCTTTGCTTGAGATTACCCATGGAAAAGTGACCAAAAAAAGTCTGCAACATAAATATGTTATAACATATACGTCAGCTATATTTCAAGTATTTGCTGCATTACCTTTATGGCCACTGAAAGGGAAAAAGAGAAGGGAGAAAGGACATAGCTTGTAACTGAGAACTGTATGGCAAATGGAGCAGCAGCCAACTGTGTGAAGGGAATTCTGCACTGCAAAGGGTCCTCTGGGATCTGGTTTTGCACAGCTGCACCGGTTCAGCGGTTGCTTCGTGTTCCCTTGCTTATTTACCTATGTGAAAGATGAGGAGCATCACAACTAACTTCCTACAACTCTACCTGCCGCCATGTGGCTACTGTGTTCCTGTAACCATCCTCATGCTGGGCTCTAGGGAAGGGTAAGAGCACGTACAGCGCACGGTGATGGCACCACTGCCCATACATGAGACAAACATGCAGGCAAACATCAACAAAACCGTGAGGCTGGCAAAATCAAAGTGAAATCCTAACCTGGGAGATGTGCCACGGTTTTACCAAAACACTGCTGAATGTTGGGTGAAGGGGAGAAACCAAAGAGAAACTTTTTTTCTAATTTCTTCAGCAGTACTCTGCATAAGCAGTTTTTCAGGTGAACTTCCCAATCTTTCTTTTTGGCATTTTATTGGTTCTTACACAAAAAAAAAAAAAAGAAAAAAAGAAAGAAAAGAGGCACAAGTGTGCTGTAATATTGTGATATGAAGCATTGGGTCTAATCTCATTTTATTAACTGAATAGAAGAAAATATATGTAGCTCTTTGTTGACCAGATTTGCACCCAGTTTCTGATCATACAATTTCTTTAATGAAAGAATTCAAATGTTATGTTAAAAAAATGCCATATAGCTACACTCATCATAAATTCTTGTGATGTTTTTTGGACTTAGCAACTCTTGATGCAGTATTTTCAATATAAATATGACCTGTCAATCATAAAAACTCATATCAGGAATGAAATTCTAATTAACTATTTGATTATATGAAAAGTGATGAAATCAGATCTGGAATTCATGAATAAGAGAACTGTGATGAAATTATGTTGGGCTGATGTATAGCAACTGTCATCTTAAATACAGCCCGAAGACTTTTCAACATACAAAAGTTTCTTCTTGGAAAGAACAAAAACTGGGATTCAAAAGCCATCTACCTCTCTGCCGTTGACTTGCCAATGGTGAAATTGTTTTCTAAATCTGCTTGGATTTAACTGATTCATCTAATCCTTTTGAACACAGTTTCCTCTAAATTTCTACCTTATTTGCATCAAGAACTGCACAGGCATCTAAGCAACAAGCTTCTGACCCTATTTTTATGGTCTTTTACTGAGAAGTGCTCGTTAGTTCATTAAACATTTCTTATAAATGTATTGGTTAGCTCAGTCTGTAGGAAGGTTTGATTCCTCTACTGCCTGAGTCTGAGTAACCAAACCAGATCTGCAGCTGGTGGGAACTGATGTACACACTGCGACATTCAGTCACATTTTCTTAAGGGGTCTGACGCATTTGATGGAGAATGCCATCTGTGATTCCTTCCACCAGCCCAACCTCCCTCCCTAGGCACGTTTTTTCCTAGGAAATCTATGTAAAATCCTCATCTTCAAAGAGCCCCTTTTACTTCTTATAAGCAGCTAATAATAAAGCAAGCTTCACAGTGGACCTTCAGGACTGTGTTAGCAGCTCACAAATCATAAGTGAGAGGAAAACCCGTTATATGAATACTTGCCACTAAGCAGTGTGAAATACTTTTAAATATGGGAATTCTATTTACGCTGAGTTAAAGGGGAACAAAGTTTTTATTAGTGCACTGTGAAAATACAAATGTGAGGTGTGAGAACTGCATGCTGCATATATGGGGCAAAGCTACTAGTAAGGGCCGTCAGGTTTGTCAGTTCCGTCAAGAATACACCAAAATTAGCACCACAGTGATTTCTGTAATGTGGAGAAAGTCTACCAGAAAATAGGTGGCAATTCCCTTCCTTTGTATGCAGCGATGCATTGGAAATCAGAAATCAGGACCTGGGTACATTTCATTACATTTCCTAACATTAAGATAGGAAATATTTCTGCTTTTACTCAGCTGTCCTTTTTAAAAAATTCAGAAAATATGTAGTGCATATGTGATTATTTTTTTTGTTCCTTTGCTTTGACTGTGATGGAAGGAAGTTTATGTTCCAGTTCAGGATCCAAACTGGAATTCCTAATAGAAATATGTTCATAAATCCCTTAAAAGTCTTTTCACTGGGTACAAGTTCTCTGCTGTGCTTGCAATGTAAACATTTCAGCATTGTGTTAATGCGTTATAGCCAGAACTTGAACTTAAATAATTTCCTTTCATTTTCACAGCTGAACTTAGTGCAAATAGTAAAATTGTACAAATTATGAAAAGCAATTAAGGCTATTATCTTAATAACATGTACGCGCATGAATAGTTCCATCAAACACAAAGGAGCTAATTTACTGCATGAATGTCTTAGCTATTTAACATACTTTCAGTGTTAATAACTTAAGATGGAATATTTTAAATAAATGTTTTAGGCTTTGCACAGTGTTTTTGACAGCACTCACAATGGCACAGCGCTGCTATTTCCTCTGACCTCGTTTGCAGTGCACTCGGTGTGAGTAGATTAATGTACAGAAGCTTCTTGGAACTGCAAGGAACAACCACCTAAACTCCAAGAAGTGGGGAAAGCTGTACTTACTATCCATGCAAAGAATGGATAAAAAAGACTGAAGACCTACAAAGCCAAGTGGATAGGAATGAGCTGCTAAAATGGCTGCCTTTTCACCTAGAACATATGAAAAAAAGTGGCTGTGAGTGGCATTTGGGGAGCATATGATCCCTTTTTTTCTAAATACTCACCTCCTGTCACAGTATTTATCTTTCTTTAAAAGAATAGATAAAACAATTTAGATGCTTGTTGAGCCAGTGTTCATTGTGTGTTGCAGTTACGCGTTATGCCAACAAGCCTCAAAGGATGTGGGAAAACATGTCTTTAAAACAGCTGATTGTATATTTCAGTGTAAGCAAACAGATAGCAACCTGAAGGTTTTATTGCTAATATTCTCAGCTCTGCAAACAAACAAACAAACAAAAAAAAACAATTAAAGAGGGCTCCTAAATCACAAAGAGCAGTTCCTCATGTTTTTCTGTATACTCAGACTCTTACTAGCAGTCAATTTGTAACCTTCTGGTCCTAAGAAAATACTGTCTCAGTAAGAATGCCTATGTTCAGGGTATATGCAAAAAAGCTAGGAAGTATTGTTTTCCTTCTTATTTTTGCCTAAGTGGCAGAGTAAAAATCTAAGAAAATAAGAATCTTTTCTCTTCATAGGATATTTCTTTTTACTTTGCTCTGCTTCCTTCATGCTGCCAGCTCAGTCTACCATGCGTAGGAGACACCCATGGTTCCTCCTGAATTATTTCTCACCATTTGCTTTCATAAGGGGATCTGATTTTCAGCACATAGAGTGGATCATCTTTAACATTTCTGCTGAGGAACTTGGGCAACAGCTGTTCCATAAATGCTACAGTCTTTATTTCCATCCTTATGCGAATGTTTCTACTGTACCTACTGCAGGGACACATACAGCCTTCTGACTTTGACATGCCTGCAATAAGCTTGGAATCTCTGGGGCATAAGAGAAAAAGTCTAGCTCAGATGCTCTCTCTTCCAGCAAAAGTGCTCCGAGGAAAGGCTGTAAGGTGGATACTTCAGAGAGAAGTATTTTTGGAAGAAGACACGTGGATCTCAGGATTTCCAGCACTAGGGCCTTTTTTTACACTGATCTTTTTCTGACTTGACAATTTGTAAGCCATCTCCAGAGCAGACCACACACATAGCAAGATAGCTCCATAGTGTACTGAGTTAAGCTGGCTTGTCTTGCAAAATACGAAGTTACTTTTTGCACAATGAAAGATACATAGAAAGATAAAATGAAAGATGGGACTTTCTACACAACCTTCTTTTACTGATATCGCCATCTAAATGAATTTTAAAAGACTTTTTCCATCAAAATTATTACAGTCTCAAGAGCTAGCAACAATATTTCATTGCATTTTGAAGAGCAATGTTGTAAAAGTCTTTGTAGAAATTAAGATAGAAATGAAATCGTGTGTCTAATAGGGCAGAGCAAAGCTACTGTAACTTCATAGCGTCTTTCGGTGTGCGTTGCCCAAGTTTACACATTTGACTATTACTTCTTTTTCCATTGCTGTAAAAATCACATTGAAGTTCCTTCTAAGATTGAGACAGAGTCCAATAATACTATCAGTTATGCAATATAAGGAGTATGTTGAAAAAAGGGGGTAAAATGTCATCCATCAAGAACGAAATTCCATAGGAAAAGTTTTAGACCCTGGTGAAGCTATAAGGAAGAGAGTCTATTCTATTTCTCTGTATAATTACAGATAGGTAGAGATGAAGACGTAAATATCCGTCTATGTAAAACTACTGATTTTTTTTTTTTACTAGACATGAGAAATTTCTTGTGCTCCATAGGAAATCAGATACTAAAACAAAACCATAATTTTATGAGATGGAGCAGGAACCAGATGGTATTTAGGAATTTTCAAATGAGATTTCTGATCAGAAAAGTTAAGATGGGAAAGCTATGCAACTCCCACTGTCTAAAAAAAAACCAACTAGATCTCTGTTTTCAAACTATTTGTCCCTACTAGCTCTCTTTTCATGTCACACATATCTCAAACTAAGCAAAAGCATGTACAAAGGGAGCTATCACCTTAATGCTTTTGTATTTCACTGCAGGGAGGGTTAAGAAAAGCAAAAAGAATATTATTAATTGTTTGTGCTTTCTCTAGATGTAAAGGCAAATTGGATGGAACTTGCACTTTACACTCAGTACTTAGTCAAAGTCCATTCAGCATGGAAGGGAAATTTATGCTGGCAGGGACAGCACTTCACCACCATAGCTAGGGCAAAGTGCTTTTACCTGGGAAAATGGGTTCCTACCGTACTTCTCAAAGAGTTCAGCTGGTGCAGGTGTGTTGATT
The DNA here is from genome assembly GCA_013398295.1 of Chionis minor. Classification (NCBI taxonomy): domain Eukaryota; kingdom Metazoa; phylum Chordata; class Aves; order Charadriiformes; family Chionidae; genus Chionis; species Chionis minor. The sequence goes on from VZSF01003868.1 coordinate 37,021, forward strand.
TCAAGGTAGAATATTGATATTCAGACCCATGCCTGTTTCCATGTCCTACCAACCCATTCATCTCCTTCTTATTTCCACTTGCATGGGGGACCCAGTCAACCTAACGATGTGAGTTCAGCCTCATCAACAAAAGAGTTAGCAAGTTTTAACGACAGTCTCTATTACTGGTCATTGCCAGTAATGGCATGAAAGCAAGAGGGAACAGGACTCGTGATGGCTTCTCAGGGCTGAAATCATGGAGGCACTGTAATGTGATACTACTAAGTCCCGTTTTCACAGAGATACACTTCAGAGGAAAAACTGCTCTTTAGTTCCCACAAACATAACTCAGCGCTAATTAAATTACCTTTTTTCTCTTCTGTTCTTTTGTGCTATTAAATAAAAAAAGGAAGCAAAAGAGAACTTACTGAAGTTATTGAAAACTCTGTTATCATTAAGATTCATAGCCTCTTGAGAGACTCCAAAGTGCTTTGACATCAATAGAGGCAAGTACAGGTGAAATGCAGCCATTTTGAGGAAAATTACCATACACAATTCAGGAAAGTTTTAGAAGAGTGAAGAAACCTATTCACTCTGACACCAGTAAGAGCAAGAAGTTCTGAACTAAGTTGTTTTCCTTGTAACTGAGAAGGTTTCAGTAATGAAACCAGTGCTGTCCTTAAGCAGGAAAATTGCAAGAGAGTAGAAAAAAGAAAGCTGGAGCTGCAATGCTGAAAGTGGAATTCATGTGAGAGCTCATCATCTATGGAGTTTATTACCATCTCTGTGTTGTTAGATACTATTATTAATAGGAGTATTTAACATTTATTTATATACCACTGTCAAAATACAATCACAGAAGTTATTATCGTAGCATTCTGTAGGAAGCATAAAGAAATCTGATGAATACCTCTTATGAAAAATATTTCAAGTCTGAGTTTTTGTACCATGACTTGATGAATGACTGACGTGTTTACTGAATTCTGAACTGAATAGCAGAATGTCTGAAACTATTCCCCAGGTCATGAAGTATTACTGAGATTATCTTAATTATCTGTTCTCCGGTAATTTTACTTTTTAATTTAGTATATGAATTTTACGCCACTGTGCATGTCATGCAACCCTGTAGATAAAACATGTATTACTATATTTTATATATTGTTATATACAACTAATAGTATATTCTAAATACAACACAGAATATACAAAGATACTAAGAAAACCTCCAAATGACAGCTTTTAAATTACTCAGATTTTACTGTTTCAAAAACCCAGCTTCCCCTCCAACCCTGTAATTTTATTGCAGGCAAAGTAACATGGTGCATCTATGTCACTATAAAGGCTTAGTGAGAAAAGGCACTGTAAGTTTGCTGCAAAACAGCTAAGACCATTGAGAACAGGTTAATAGCTTTTCTAAAGTAAGTTTGCAGTAAAATCCTTAGTGCTTCTACTCTGCAAGTTTGTGTAGAAGTGTTGCTTGCACATTAATCATCCTATGATAAAACTAAAAGCAAGTTACCTAAAATCTCTTTCCACTGAAAAGTGTAGATCCGTGTCTGAGAGTTATATCATTGTATGCCATAAATTGTATAGGGAAAGAGAAGTGTATTTTAGCATTCAATTCTACTGTAATTTTGTGCCAAAAAAAGCCCCTGGCAGATGAATGCCTGTGAGACAGACCTGTTAGTGGCTGCATATTTATTTTCTACATGAATTTCTCTACCTTCACTGTAGACACTCATTCCTTAAAGATGGTCTGAAAGACCTGAATGTCAATGCAAAATTTAAAGTTGATCAATGTCTCCCATTTCATTTAAGAAACAGAATCTGAATGTGGCTCCCAGATGAGTACAGAGTGACTTACTCTAGTTTCTACAGGAGTAAGAAGTTAAAATATTATAATACCAAATTCTCATACTTGTTTTCAATTTTTTAATTGAAGCCAGTACATTTGACAGACTCCTAAAACTTCTTTTCCTCCTTTACTACTTTTAGAAGTAGCATTCCCTTGATGAAATGTGCGCGACTGGCCTATGAGGGTAAAGCAGGATTTTTCAGTACAGCTATAACACAAAGAGTTATTGTTATGTGTGCATGAGTAAACAGCTTTGATTCAGATTAGGATGTCAAACAGGGCTTCACGCCATCTGCTTAGTGATAGTGCTTTGGAAGCGAAGGCTTGGTTAGGCTGGGACAGTAACAGTGTTCTCTGAAAATCAGAAATCCTGGAATAGGGAAAATGTGATAGTCTCCCCTTGGAAGACATTAAAATATTCATTACTTAATGTATATGTTACTTGCTGTCCTTACTACTAAAACATCTTCATTTAGGATCCTCAGGTCAGCACTCTCATAAACATACTAATAACCGGTGAAAACAAGCTTTTTTTCACAGAACTAAGACAACAGAATGGGGCTGTGGCAGCAGCAGCGCGTAGCACATAGGTTGGTCAAAGATCAGGCAGTCACTGTGAACAGTTTTTCAGAGAAATGATACTGAGCTGTGTGTAACTTGGCAATAGCAGTTGAGAAATTCATAGCTGATGGAAGGATTATATAAAGCCTGGATCTTTCATTGTGATCATATCCATGTGTTGAAAGATTGTTTGCAATGTCTTACTCGGTAGTGCCCACCTACTTTCATGGAATAGAGATGTCCTGTTATGTTCTAGGGGAGATCAGGATCCATTTGAAGGCCATTCTGAGGGCCTGGTTTGACATGAAAGTCTCACTGGGACATGGGAGTATCTATCCAGCAGGTTGAGGGAGGTGATTCTGCCCCTCTACTCTGCTCTGGTGAGACCCCACCTGGAGTATTGCATCCAGCTCTGGAGCCCCCAACATAAGAAGGACATGGACCTGTTAGAGCAGGTCCAGAGGAGGACCGTGAAGATGATCAGAGGGTTAGAGCACTTCTGCTACGAGGACAGGCTGAGAGAGTTGGGGTTGCTCAGCCTGGAGAAGTGAAGGATCCGGGGAGACCTTATAGCAGCCTTCCAGCATCTGAAGGAGGCCTACAAGAAATATAGAGAGGGACTTTTTACAAGGGCATGTAATGATAGGCCAAAGGGTAATGGTTTCAAACTGGAAGAGGGTAGATTTAGATTAGATCTCAGGAAGAAATTTTTCACTCTGAGGGTGGTAAGACACTGGAACAGGCTGCCCAGGGAAGCTGTGTTCAAGGCCAGGTTGTATGGGGCTTTGAGCAACCTGGTCTAGTGGGAGGTGTCCTTGCCCATGGCACGAGGGTTGGAACTAAATGATCTTTAAGGTCCCTTTCAACCTAAACCATTCTATGATTCTATGATCCCCCATGGGAATAAATTCCTTAAGCCATGTTTGGGAATGAATCTCATCCTGATGTCTTAGACTTATTCCCACATGTGCCAAACTACTTTGATCTGTAACACACCACATAATGTAATTGGCTGTATTGCTAGAACTCAGTCTACTGATGATTTATTTTTCATTCCCCAGGACGTTACTCATCTAGCCTACCATCTTGTCTGCTGTTTGAGAACAGCTGTGATGGTACAGACATTCAAAGCAGAGCCTGCTCTCATATATATTGCTTTAAAATGCCATCATTTGGACCTTTTATCCCATGGGAAGTTGACTAGAGCTTTCTTCAAGTACTTGGTTTATTGATCTTGTCTGTTTTGGTTTCTGAGTTAATATTGCTTTTTCTAATTATATTTCAGGCTTCTTTTACTAGAAATCATGGGGGTAGTTTAAGGATTGGAAATACTAGAGGAATCTAGGGCAAAGGATGATGAAGATCTTTTGGCTCTGGTCTTGTATTGGGGAGGAGTAGCAGAAGGAAGGACTAGAGGAGTATGTTACAAAGAGGTGGGAGGTGAGTTTTGAACTGAGGTGAAGGAAATGTGTTCTTGAAGAACTAAGAGAGAGAGTGCAAAGCCTATGGGTTCCTGGTGTGTTGCTGAGGAACAGACACTGTTTTCCAGAGAGCTGGGAGGCATTTCAGAATAGAAATATTTGGGCAATGGGAGATCAGGATTAGTAAAAAATTGGGAGAGGGATCTATGGAAAAGCCCTTTATTCTGTCTTATAGCTACTAAGATCATAAAGTGCAAGACCTTTACTGGGAGTAGTGCTTTCTAGTCCTGAGTTTAATAATGTCCACTTGATAGAAGACCAAGGTAATGACAACCTTACCTTAATTGCTGGGAAGGTGATATAGCAAATAACCTTGGAAACGATTTCAAAACATGAAGGAAGAGAAAGTGATGAGGAGTAGTCAGCATGGATTTACAAAGGAGAAATCACACCTGACCAATCTGACAGCCTACAATGAGACGGCCACCTTGGCCAATGAAGAGAGAGCTGTGCATCTTGTTTATTTTCACTTTAATAAGGCTTTCAACTCTCTCTCCCATACGACCCTCATAGACAAACTGGTGAAATATGGACTAGGTAAATGGACAGTGAGATGCACTGAAAACTGGCTGAACTGCCTGCTGAAAGGGTTGTGGTCAATGGCACAAAGTCCAGTTGAAGGCAAGTCACCAGTAGTGTACCCCAGGGTTCAATATTGGGGTCAATACTATTAAATATTTTTGTTAATTACCTGGATGATCTGACAGAGTGCACCTTCAGTAAGTTTGAAGTTGAATTTGACAGATGGACGCGCAGATGTTACAGAAACAGGAGGAGTTGTTGGCACACCAGACAGTTGTGCTGTTGTAGAGAGGGACTTCAACAGGCTGGAGAAATGGACTGACAGGAATCTCAAGAAGTTCAATAACGGTAAATGCAAAATTCTGCATTTGGAGAGAAATAATCCCATGCATCAGTGCCTGCGATGGACCACACAGTTGGAAAGCAGCTCTGCAGAGAAGGACCTGGGAGTCCTGATGGACAACAAATTGACCAGGACCTAGCAATGTGCCCTGGTGGCAAAGAAAGCCAATCTCCTCCTAGGCTGCTTTAGGCAGAGCATTGCCAGCAGGTTGAGGGAAGTGATCTTTCTCCTCAGCTTAGCCCTGGTGCGACACATCTGGAGTGCTGTATCCAGTTCTGGGTTCCCCAATACAAGAGAGACATAGACATACTGGATGAAATCCACCACATCATAGGCAAAAAAATGATTAAGGGACTAGAGCCACTGCCATAAAAGAAGAAACTGAGAAAGCTGGGACTGCTGAGCCTGGAGAAGAGAAGGCTCAGGTACATCTTATCAATGTGCATAATTATCTGAAGGGATGGAGTAGAAAGGACAGAGCCAGACCCTTCTGAGTGGAACCCAGTGACAGGACAAGAGGCAGTAGGCACAAATATAAGAGGATCCCTCTGAATATAGCAAAAAACCTTGTTACTCTGAGGGTTATTAAACACTATCACAGGTTACCCAGAGAGCTTGTACAGTGTCCATTCTTGGAGATAGTCAAAACCTAACTCGACATGGTCCTGAGTGGCCTGCTCTAGCTGACCCTGCTTTAAGCAGAAGGGTGGAGTAGATGATTTCCACAGGTGCCTTCCAACCTCAACCATTCTGTGATTGTGATCCTCCTCATGTGAGTTGAGTTAGGAAATGCACTGGAGTCTCCTCTCTGCCAGTGACAAATCTTTATTACAGTTCTCATTTCTAAGTTCTCAGATCCAATTTATAAACTTGGAATGTATTTAGCTGGCCCTGAAACACATAATTTTAAACTACATGGCAAGAGTTTAATGTTCCTGGTGACACGTAATTGTCAAATGCTTTTTACTTAATTCCAAAACATAATGTGTTAAGACAATGCACCATTAGACAACAACAATAACCTGACTGTTGGGATAATTAAAGATGCTAAAAATGCTCTAGAAGAAAATTAGTGAAGCAGTCACTGACATTTTAGATCAAACAAATGATTTATTTTGTTCGTAGTAATTTTATGATCTTCTAGAAATAGTTTTTCTAAAACAATCGAATCATGAACTTCTGGTGTTTCCTGAGTTCTAAAATCTGTCTCATAGAAGAAAATTATCCTTTACAGGTCATGGGTATTCTAAAATATTTTTTAATTAATCTTGGAATAGTATTTCCTTATTCTACTTGTTTACAGGCTTTCATATTGGATATTTAGTCGTTATTTGTTTTAAAAGCTTCACGTTTGCTTTTGGATGTTTAGTTAATAAACTCATGCTAAACACCTGCGTCATCGCTATTGTCAACATGTCACTTTGTGCTTTTCAGCATTTCAGAGAGAAGGGCTGTGCTAATTAACGGTTGCTGTAGAGCCCTCCCTTGTTTCTGAAGACAATAACCCCTTCAGGCCGCCTGCTTAGCAGATCACAAGCGCATGCAAAGATGAAACCATAGGCAGGGTTAGAGTTGGAGTCTTTTCTCACTCTTTTTTGTTGTAGATAGAAAGGTAGTGAGAGGCAGAATAACTGGGTAAGATCTGCCCGGCAGCCAGGAAACTTACCCTGTTAGTAGGACGTTGGTTCTGTTCCTGCCTTGGCTGCGTAGGTGCTGCCTGCCACTGGGGTTGCCACCTTACCCTGTAATTTGTAAAACTGGGATTCTAGCACTGAGGTGAACATTACCAAAAAAGTGCTAGTAAACCTTGTTTTACCTGAAAAAGAAGTGGTTGTTTGAAATGCTTTCCTTTTTCTAAAAGATGTTGCAGAACAGAGGTGGCATCTGCATTTGATTCTGTTTTGTTCTGTTGTCTGTTCTGTTCTGTTTTCATTTCTGAAAACCTAAAAATTAAAATTTTGAAATATTCTGTTGTTGGGGAGGTTTTTGGTTTTTTGGGTTTTTTTTAATATTTCTCTATTTCTTTCTGTCATTTAATGCAGTAGCGTGAAAAGATAACTCTTGGTTTGTATTTCTTCTTCTCCTTAGTTACTTCACACTTTTCCAATGAGTTTCCCCCTCATTTGCCACAACTGTTTAAAATGTTTATTCTTGTATTACAGGTGAACTCAATTTGTTATGAGGAACAATGAGGAGATTGATGACTATGATTATGTGGGCTGTTGACAAAGATTTTTCAGGAGATGCAGAGGTTGTGAGTTTGTACCACACTGGATAAAGGACATAACTCTGGGCCTGAAATAGTGTGAGAAGGGGCTAGGCACCCCAGTGACAAAAAAGTCATATGGATTTTGATGAAGCAAGAGATGTCTAAATGCCTCCTTTAAAAAGAACAAAAAACCCCAACCAACCAAACCTTTTTCTGGTAAATTTAAAGTTTGATAATACCAGTGACAAATGACACAAATGCAGCATTGTTCTCAATGACTCTTACTTGTGCCACCAACTGTGTGCTTGCCATCCTCCCTCCCTCCTTCCCAGTGTGCCTCCCAACTCCACAGTCACACCGCTTTGCGGTACGTGGTTGTTGGGTTTTCTTTTGCTCTTCCCAGTCCTCTGCCCCAACCTAACTGGCAAATCTTCTTGTTCGCCCCTCTGTCTTGCCCGACCAACAGTCAGCATTTTGGACTGGTTTGCCATCCAGGAGTAGGTTTTGAGCTATGTTTCCACATTTTTGCCCTGTCACTGGACAAATCCCATCACCTCATGAGCCACTCATGCCTGCACTTTCTGTCAAGGGCTACCACCACCATTGCCACCCCTGTTTGCTTTGCCTCCTTCTCAAGTGGACTTCTAAAAAGGAGCAGGCTTGCTGTATATGGCAGAGAGGGAAGAGGGATTTAAGCTGAATCATTTCATAGATGTAGTTAGGAGCGTGAGCATGTGAGCTCTCAGCCTGATGTGGCATCAGCTGAGACAACCTCAGCAAGACAGTGGGGGACACTTAACAGGTGGTAACTTCTTCTTAAGCTGGGTCTGCTGTTGTTAAATAGAGTCATGCAGCCACAGGCAGAACACCTGTTCAGAAATAGGCTGGAAAGCAAAGGAAGGAATAAAGACAGGGAAAGAAGGAACCAATAAGGAAGTGCTGGAGAGATCTGAAATAAGACAATTTTCAAATTGACAAGAAATTTTCAAAAAAGCACTGAATGCCTCAGAAAGCACAACTGATTTTAACACTGCACATTTTAATGGTGTGATTAAATGAAATCAGTAGGGAGCGTGCAGAGAGACTGTGCCGCTGCACAGGGCAGGTAAGTTCTATTCCATCGCTTTATTTCCTAAGCCAGTTTGGCTGGTTTTCTGGTGATCTAGCTCATTTCTTTAAAAGTACATAGTTTTGTCATAGTAATTCCTACACCATGGGCTGAACGTGAGCAGCCTTTGATTTAAAAATGTAAAAGCAAGAGCGTAGTATTAATCAGAAACATGAATTATTTTTTTGTTCCTTCCCCATGCTTTAATAAGTCTTAAAATTACTGTTACCATAGCATGTAGTTTAATGATTTTCACTTGAAATTGTGAATTTCTTTTTTTCCCCAGACATGTCTCCCATGTTTCTTTTTTTTTGAATTGTCACTAAAATAGTTTGGAGAAAAACAGAGAGGAGGAACAAATAAAGCTGAGGCAACTTGAAATGCAAACATATAGAAACAACTTCTCTGAAAACTGTCTCCTGATTATTAAGGAGGAGGGCATTGTTTCTTCAACATCAAAAAAAATTCTTCAATGGCATTTGCCTTAAGAGAAATTAACAACAAATAATTATTTTAGTAGTTATTTTATTTACTAAACCTGCTCCTAAGTAATACTTTTGGCAGAATGCAGGGCAAATTGAATGCCTCATGTGAATACTTTCTTTTTCAATAAGAGGTAATGTATGGAACTCTGATTTTCCTCTGATATTCTATTTTTTCTGTTTATTTTCTTCTGCTGAACCAGTGATTTTCAATCTTTTTTGATCTGTGAATCCTGAAAAATGCAATAGCAGGCTCAGTAGGACAAATTTACTGCTAAGAATAAACCGCTTTTATAATTAACCTTTGCAGCTCCCTTAAAAATCTCTGTGGATTCTGAGATTGATCTACAAATAATTTGAAAGTCACGGTGGCAAAGAGAATATAGCCTCTTTTGAAAGCAAGTATTTTAAATACAGTGCTTTTTTCAGAAGACAGATTCTTGCCCTCCTTAGTATCTGCCTAGTCTTCTAGAATATTAACTTTAGGAGCCAAGATCCTAGTTGAAATCCTATAAGCATTTAATCTTCGTTTCAACATCTGAGCTCAGTTGCATAATCACTTATAACAAATTACCCACAAAATACCTTGGATTACTCTCTAGACCTCTAATACTCAAACCATGAACTCATAAATTTCAACTTTTAGGAGTATTTCCCTGACGAACCTTATATAAATAGAGGGGGTTTAGAAGCCTTAAATGAAAATTCATCATAAAAAAATAAATATACAATAGTCCAAACTCCATTTCAATGACTTCTTGCCGAAACATAAGACTGTTTTGGGGATGGACTAAAGCCAGTGTTTTAGGAAAGATGTGCAAGTATTGTAGAGTAGCAACTCAGAACTTTTATTTCTTGGTAAGTCTGGATGGCGCAGCTTCTGAAAGATGTTGCTTTGTGATAACTTGTTTGTTTATAATTCGGTTTTGTTCTGTATCAGATCTGCCTCACCTGCTATGAGAATCCAGGTAAATTAGGAGTTGCAACCAGCACTCAATACCTCACATTCCTCCAGCCTTTCAGACAAATATTTGGGACTTGTATTAGTACATAGGTCTTTAGCATACACTAATATCTGACAAACAACAGGACTTTTCCTCTTCTGTTTTGCACCTTGTATTTGTTTCATCCAACAAATGGGTGGGTTTAAAACACTAGCAATTCAGAACAGCTGAGTGTTCACAGTGCAGCGGTGAAAGTGAGAACCACAGATGTGTGATCAGGTGGGGTCCCTGCTGCTGTCAGTCCAGCACTACATGTGGATCCTAAACGGAGATCCCCACGTAGTCTCCTCCCTGCCATGGAACTGCTGAGTAGCATGTGCTGGCTAGGGTGTGATCAGGTATCCCATTTCACACATAATTGCTCTGGCAAAAAAACATTACTTCCTCTCATCTGCTTGTCATCACCCATCTGGCAGAAATTATTGCCCCTGTGCAGACAGCGTAGCTACCAGAAGTGTCCAGACATCTGTTTCTGATGAATTCACCATAGGAACAGAAGTAGTCCATGAAGATGACCTGGGAAATCCTGGCTGCCAGGTCAGTGGGCAGTGGGAAGCAGCAGGAGATAGTAATATATTACATTATTAAACCATATGGCCATGTCTATAGAGTGCTTCAGTAACATAATAAAATAGAAGCAATTTCCAAAAGGACAAAACCTCAAAACTCCATGCAATTTGGTAGTCCAAAGGATGGGATTCATCAGTTTCCATTATATTCCTCAACAATGTTAATTCCTTCAGTATAATCATGGCAAATTATTTTTTTTTTTACTCTCCTCTGTGGCCTTTCAAGTGAAACAACCTTACTTTTCCCTGCAGTCTGCCAACTCACTCCCTGTTCACTCCATCAAATTATTAATACATATTCTAATTCTAGGTGCCCTAGTGTCTGAACTCTCCATTAACCTCTCCCCCCTCTGAGAATAATCTGTTCTCTAATCCTTTTTTTCCTATTACTTCATCAGTCATTTTTAAATCTATGAAAGCATCTAATAACCTTCCGTCAGATTTTCTAGAACAGAAATGGAGAGGTTTTTTCTCATTAACAGTAAAAGGATCAGTTTGGACTTTTTTCTAGGAAATCTGTGTGAGCAGGCACTGCATGGGTGAGTTGCTTAGAAGATGCCCTGCTTTTAGATGTTCTCACCAGCTTGGTACAGGATCATCCTAAAAATTCCCTTCAGCACAGAAATAGGTTTCCGGTATCATGATCAGTATCTTTAAAGAAGAAAAATCACGAGCCTCTATGAGGTATGCTGGGTATTATGCCCAAGAATCGAGATAGGCTTGTGACAGCAGTTTCTGTGACCTGGAACTCTCACGAGTCTGTACAAGTGGCCAGGAGCCCCATCCACGAGCAGTCCGTAAGCCAGAGGCAACACAACGATGACTCCGATCAGGTCAGCTAAATGTCTGGAGGCAGCGTGAATCTTGCCCATGATGATTTGGATTTCGTACTAGCTTTTTGTTCTCACCTCATCTCTGAGGTGGCTACTGACTTGAAAGGTAACCTGGAAAAAAAAAAATTTAAAAAAACCAGAAAGATTTGCAGGGCCAAAGAGCTGCTTTTAGGGCAATTGTCCAGAGTAGGTACAGCAATTTGGAGGAGGAATAAATAGGCTTTGCACAGCACAACATTGTGCAGTGCCCCAGCAGAAGTGATTTTGAGGGGAACAAGTAGGACGGTGACTGTGGCAGCAGAACCTCCTTGGGGACAGGCTGAAGCTGGGCTGGGCTATGGGCCCACGGGTTGAGTGAGGATCAGCCAAGCCCCTGTCTGGGCAAGAGTGATCCGAGAGCTGTCCCCAGCTCAAGGTGGACGGTGGAATTGGGGCTGGCAGATGCTGCAGCCAAGAGGCCAGTGAGGCCATGCCACGCTGCAGCCAGGGTCTCCAGGGACCTGCCTGAAAGTGGAAGCCTTTAGCCTGGTCTTGTGCAGGGCTGAGACACATCTAATAAAACGTCCCATCTACTCAGTGGTATGTCCTTTCTTGTGATTATTTTCTGCCATAAAACTTATTTACTACTCTCCCTACATCTCCCAACCAGACAGAAAATAAAAAAGGTTTTCTAGTAGGTGTTTATAGTAGACCAATATAATTGTTTCTACTCTATGTATTGCATTAGTACAACTACTTTTTTGCAGGGAAAAAACACGCTGTTATTATCAAAATCGTTACATGGAGAGAGGCCTTGCAGCACTTGCTGTACGCCAGGAGAAAGCAGAGGATGGTCCTGACCCATCATACTGCTTCTGTCAAAACTCCCATTGGACCCATGTCTCCCTGTCGGTACACAGCTCGATTCTCAACACAGCTGGATTTACAGAGCCCGTGTCTGGATTGTTCAAACACCCTCTCCCTCTTGAAGATCTTTTCATTCTCTTATTTTCTATTTTAAGAGTACAAATGCCTGCCCTTCCTTTGGGGCACCAGCCCCTCAGGGTTTGCTCCTGTATGTGCCTGTGCCCTGGAAAAGGCTGGGTCTGCAGTAGTGAATACCTGAGGTAAACGGCTGGAGCAGGGATGAAGATGCTTACGTTTTGTCAACCTGGAATAGCTTTTTTCTGCTACAAATGGGTTATTAAGGAACAAAGAATGCTGTTTTACTCCTTTAAAAGTTGCCCGTAAAACAGGGGCAGCAGAGGGAGAGGAGATGAAAACCTCTTTTAGGAAGGTGAGAGAATGGGTGGGGATTTTTGGTGGGTTTTTTTCTTTCTTTTTTCATAAAAGCTTTTGACACATTGTCATACTCTAAACACCAAAGCAAATAGTAGCAGAAGTCACCATAGCAACAAAACCTTGGTCAGTGAAAGACTTTCCAAGAAGTGGTGATTATGTCCTTCAGGTAGCAGAGAATAAGACCTCATTATATTCAAGCTTTGAATACTTTAATTTGCACTTTGCTTTAAGAGAAAAGGCAAAATTAGGAAGGAAAACAATGAATAGAATTGCCTTTGTTCTCCTTTGGGGTGGATGGTGGAGTATAATAATACAAGCAACAATAATCCTGTCACTGTGCTTCCACCCTGGAAAAAGAGAAAAGGATAAACATTCCCTGGTCCTTTTTTAACATTATAAAAGATGAATTACTCTTTAGTGATGGTGGTAACATTCTCTCTTCCTTCTAACCTTCTAACTCCAAATTAAGCCCTTATAAAAGCAGCAAAATATTGAAAAATATTTTAACTGAGAAGTGGCTAAGCTTTCCCCGGCACAGGTACCAGAGGACAAGGGAGCCCTTTTCTGCCGAGCCTGGTGTGGGTAGGGTGTCCCTATGCCACTGCACGGCAGAAGGTCCAGGCTGGAATCTGAAGCACCTTGAGGCTTTGGGGAACTTACTGGAAAGCTGTGGGTGTGCTAGTTTTTTGGTATAACAACAACTCAGACTGACTTTGCTACAGTCCTTGAGAGGCTGAGCTGTCCTCCAAAACAGCTGGACTTGGGTGCCCTCAAAAAATGTGAAAAATGAGCTAATAACACACAACTCCGTTGTTGTCTAATGAATGCTCTGAAAAGTGAGGAGGCGTATTTGGTGTGTTTAAAACCCAGAGCAGCAAGAAGCTTGGTCACAAGTGGTTGGTAATCAGCCTTTTTAGGATCTGAGTTATCTTTATACATTGCCCTGTGGCAGAATGAAAGGGTGTTTGAATGGATTCCCAGAGACGATGGGATGACCTAGTAATAGTCATATTTAGTACCCATCAAAAGAAATTATTGTAAATTTCTTATTGAAAATATTCCTCTTGAACATTTGAGTTTTTCAGCGGAACACGAATTTTATTTTAAAACTTGACTTTTAGCCAGCTTGAGAAAAGAGGATTTAGGGCTTACCTACCAGCCACGAACTAACACACCAAAAGCAAATAGTTTTAAGAAACCCTTAAGACCCCCAAAGCTAACAGAGCTGACATTCTGTAACATTTTGACTTAAAACAATAGGTTTCGGTATTTGATGTAAGACTACAGGACTTTGTGTGGATTTCTTCCCCTTTCCTCAGCTTTATTAATCGTGTCCAGATGTAAGTATGAATTCAAAACAAAGCAAGGTTTAATCTTTTAGAAGACTAGACAAATGCTTAGAAAGAACATTGGCTTAATTGATTTTTCTTTTGCTAAATACATTTTGAAATTCTCCTCTTTTGTGATGTGACTTGTCCCACTGCTTTTTTTATTAGTCAGTCTCTGAACGGTACTTTCATCTTCCTATAATTCAAAATCAAGATCTTCCTAGTAGGACCACAGCAATAAATTGTTCAGCCTAGAAGCACAGTGCTTTTTCTGATAAGAGGTTACAAAACTTGTACTTCCACAGAATAATTCCCATTTTTCTTCAGATTTATCATCTGACTTTTGCATCGGCTTTGTTTGATACTGTTGGTCTCACAGGGCTAATACATATAATACTGAGTGCAGTTGCTAACTTATAAGGCCTAATTTATATGTACAATGCAATTTGGGTTATAAGTCTACAAAAAATGGTTGATGCTGTATAGTCATTTTTACCCATGAAAGCTCACTGAGCTCAAACAGGTTAGCTAAAGCCTTGCATGGACCAACAGGACTTCTGTTGCTCTTCTGTATGGTGTACATGATTATAGAAGTCTCTACAGAGAGAAAGTGGAGCGTCTGTGGGACGAGCTGTTACTAAAAGTTCCTCTCTGTTGGTAAATACATTGTGATTTTAACAGAAGTCAGAGAAGCCCTGTGAAGTCAGTACTTTGATTTAATTTTCACAGAGATACTTTTTATACCATTTGCAGGAAAGTTACTAGAAATAGCACTGTTTGTATACGGAGTCCAGGGAGCCATGCAAACCTTTTGATTTCATCAACAAATAGAAAAGCTGTATTCTCCCGTGGCTTGTAAAAAGCATGAGCAGAAAGAAGTCAAATATGGTGCCACAGTTAGGACTCTGAAAATATGTTAAAGGTTAATAATAATAACAACAACGATAATAATAATATCATCATCATCTTCAGCACTTTCATTGATCTGTCTGCATGTAAAGCTGTATACATATTTTGACCTACTTTTATCTATTTTAATGAATAAAGCTTTTATGGGTCACTGGCAGAACAAAACGAAAATCTCTAGGTGCACAGTTAGTCCATAGAAAGGAAACAGCTGAGTAATGCAGTTTGACATGTTTCCTTACCTGCCCATCAGCTCTTTTGCCCTGTGTTTACATAGCAGGCCACAGCTGTCTCTATATCAGATGACTTAAAGAATAGATAGATAACAGAAATATTTTGGGAAATTATTTGGCTTGACATTGTTGAGATGTCAAGGAAACTTGGCACAGCTGTTGTGGAGGCTGAAAATACGCAGAAGTGAGAATATGCTGGTTGGAAAACTCCAAGGAAAAGAAAGCAGCCTGGGAGATGACAAGATGGGTCTGTGCTTATTTGTCATCTGTCAGGGCCATAATCTTGGTTTATGTATAGAATCTGTTAATTAGAGCTGTAATGAACTGTTCAGTTCACTTTGTTCATGTACTAGGTTGCAGACTTAGGAAGAAAAGCCAGTGCCTGAAGACCCAGGGGACCAATTAAGTACACAGTGTTTCAAGTAATTAACATCCTAGTCAGATGTTTTCAGTGGCAGTAAGTATATTATGCTGTCATTGCCCTGCCCTAGAGCATCCTCAGGCCAGGTTTTTTTAAACACATTTATTCTGTAATCTATTTTATCTGTTAACCCACACAAATGTCAGGGATTCTTTAACAAATTTATAAAATAATCTTCAGCAAAACTTGTTCTTTCCAAAGAAGTCATTGCCATGATGAGACGATCCAAGCTGTGATCCTTAAAATCAATTATTTGTGTACCAATTTAAGCTAAATAGACCTATTGGCAGAAGAGATTTTTGCAGAGGGGTGATGCCAGTCTTTTGTACTGCTTATCGGATTATGTTGTCTGTGTAGAATAAAAGACCAGTTAGACATCTTGTTGCGTATTGACAATTGCATTCCCATGCAGTACAACTTAACTATTAGCTTTGGTAAAACGTGGCAGCCCAAAGCCCAGTGAGGGCGAAAAACACGCATCTGCTTTTTAAATAAGCAGCAAGTTATCAACGGAATTTCTAGTCTGGAAGAAAAGACCGGGTGAATCTTTAAGAAAGTGTCCAAAAGTAACAAAAGGTAAAATAATTCAGAGTCAGTAACACGATTGCATTTCTAGTGCGTTAGTTGCTTTTGAGCATCATGAGATGATATTAAGGCATTGCTTCATGACTTGTTAGTTGAGGTCGGTTTACCGGTATGTTTGCTTAACCTTCTGGATTAACTAGCCCGACTGATAGGCTGAGACCTCTACATCTTCCCTTCCCTTTTTAGTCAGTGGCAGACTTTTTGGTTTCAGAAAGCCTTCTGTGAAAGATTATGGGTAGTTTCCATGATTTTGCAGTCTTGGAAAGGATGTATGTGACTGTTTGTTAACTTGGGTCCCCAGACTGAGTGTACCCCTAATGGCTCCTGGTACTTTTACTGGTTATATTAATTGGAGGATTCAGAATACGTCACCTTTGTTTTGTCCAGGTGTTATCAGAATTTACAACCAGCCCTTACCGGTTGTAGCTAGCAAGTAGCAGGCTTGTGCAGTTTTAGACATCACATCGCACCCACTCACATACAGACAATTATCAGCTGCCTGTCAGCATTCACAATTTAAGTTCTTTTTTGCCTACCACAAGGGCCAAGTCCTGAGGCAGTATGGAACTACAGCGTACGGAACTTGGCTCTGATCTCTACTATATGGGACTTGTATCACTGTAAACCAGCCTTGCAGAGACTTACAGTATGAAAGGGGCTGCTGTAAAGTGTACTTATCATAGCTCTTAGTAACAACTCCTATGTGTGCTTCACTAAGATTGTCAAGAATTCCCAGAGCAGAGGTGACTGGGAAGCACCAGAGCCCACTGGACGACACAGTCTCTGTCTGGTGGGCTTGTGGTGGTGGAGTGTATTTTTGTGTTCTTCAAGTACTGCAGATAGGCCTCTTTTTTAATGTTAGCTGATATCAAGCATTTGCCTATTTCATTTCTACAGATAACAAGTTCCCTAGGTATCTTTATTAACATTTGATCTCCACAGAGTCTGAACCTGCATATAGTTGTATTTTCTAACTTTCCTTCAGAATCAGCAAATAATGAACTCTAATTTGCCACACTTTAAATGCATTGGCTGAAGTGGTAGTCCCTTCTATCCTCTTTTCCCAGATTGTCCCAGTTAGAAAAGAGTCCAACTGTGTGCTTTACTCAATGGTAAATTTTATTCGTCGGACATAATTTCACAACAAATATGATTGCAGTAGCAATCCAAAGTAGCAGTCCAATGAACGTTCCTCCTTATCTTCCTATTGCTTCTTTATAGCAATAAATAACCTTCAGAAAGGAAGAACTGCTATACAAATGGAACAGTTGGGATTTGGAAGGGGTATCCCAAAAGGTTTTTGGTTTTTTCCTTGCTCTTTAAATGTGTTGGTGCAACATGTTTATGCGAGCCACTCAGTATAAAATACATGCATGCATGTGCATTTCTGAGATATACAGCTAATTTGTCTCACTGGAAATACTTTTGCAGTTAAGATAACAGAGTTTAAATTTCTCTTGAGGCACGCAGCCCGCCATTCCTCTGTAGTTCACGAGGATAAGCTTGACAGATGACCTTGTTTGTATGCAAATGAGTTATTTTAAAGACATTTTCTCTTTTCTTTAGACTAACTGTACTGGGGACCTAATGGCCAACAGAGAGCAAACTCTTAAATACATTTTAAACTGTTCCGTTCTGCACACCCGATAAATTAAACTAATCCTTATTAGAATATATTGTATCATTAACATCTCTTCCAATTTAAATTTACTATGGACAGAAGAAATTGCACTCGCGTCCTAGTTTTTCTGCTATTCATTGTGGGAACTAATAATTTAAATTAAAGCCTTCTCAAGGCTTACATAGACATAAACGGGCATGCAGACTGGGAGAGGGTGTAGGGAATGTGGTTAGGGAGTCCCTCCAACAGCTGGCAAAGCTGCATGGTTGAAATGCACAGTGTAAATAGATGCTTTGTGAAAGTCAGAATAAATTTCCCATTGACTTTAGGGTCAGAATTTCACCCTTTACTGTTCAAGGAACCAAGAAAATCAAGAGCTAATCCTGTACAGTTATTTATGTGTAGTCACAATCAGCTCGCTAAAAAATATCAGAACTCCTCGTGTTTGCTCAAGGACAGATACTATCACTGAAATGAAAAGCTAGAAGTGTCTTCCTGTTCCCTCAAGTTCAGGCAACCATATTTTATAATCTCATCTTTAGCTAATAAATGAGGTTTTTACTTCTTTTCTTTTCTCTTTTTCTTTTTTGGGTCACACTGATCCTGATGGATGGTTATACCTGAAGATCTGTCCCTCTGATTTGGCAGGTTGTGTTTCTACCAACAGCAGCCTCAGAATCAGCAATTCTGCTTTTACAAAGGCAACAAATATTTTTAAAATAAGTTTAAAATGCCCCAGAGGTGTCTTTGCTGTACCTCAATATTATTATCAGTATTGCCACACAAGATAGCAATAACAGTCATATCTTTCTTTAGAGACCTGGGATGAAAAATACTGAATGATAGCCAGGGAGACATTCTCTGTTTAAGGAACAATTGAGTTAATTTCTTGGTTTCTTCCATACCTGTAAGTGAGAGATCTGCATGTATGATGATTTATAGACATGCATTGAAATTAATTGTTCTATTTTGAAATGATAACTTGTAACTGTCACGTTAAATAAATGCTCAGATGATGCTGCGAAACAATCCTGACTCGGGATTCCTTCCCCTTTGATAGACTTCTCCTGTGGCTTGAATGTATTTCATCAGATTCTTCGTTGCTCTTGGCATGTTTGTACCACTTGGCATTTTTATGAGCCATTTTTTATTTTCTTCTTAAAAATAGCTTGTCCATCAGTCTCTGATTTCTCCTGCTACTTTGCGATACTTTTACTGATAAATCTGTTCATTTTGCCTGTGTTAGAGATGCAAAGATATTTACAGCAGACACATTTTTAAATGGTCTTTCATTTAAGTTGTTTATGAGTCTGAGGAAGGTCTCAGCCCTTTACCTTTATTTAACATATTTTTCCTGTAATGCCTAAATGCCAAGCAAAGGAGCCCTAGTATGTTAGGTTCTGTATAAGGAAAAGGAACTTGATCCACCTGTAAGGCAAAATAGGGAGAAGAGGCAAGCCAGCAAGGTGGGTTTGGTAGAAAGAGAATAACAAATACATATACTAATAATTTTGAAGTAGGAAATGCCAATGAAGTGAGAAAACTATTTCAAGAGCACTTGATAGAGAATGGTTTTGCTTCTCCTGTCCAGAGACCTTTAGGTTCGTTGTGGCTTGGCTACAATTCAGAACTATTTCTCACAGCTAGAAATATTATCAATAACATCCAGGATGACATGGTCCCTGTAAAGCCATGATTAGAAAGTGGGTTTTTTTACCAGGCATATACTGTTTTAAAGCTGTCAGTGCGATTCCAGATTAGATTAAATAGCTCAGTTCATTTCAAGTGCTGATTCCTTACAGAGTAGTATCATAACTTAAATGGTCACAAATTTCCTATGGAAGTCTTGTTTAAACGTTTTCTCCCTATAGCCTCTGCAGGCGTGAGACTGCATACCAGTCATTGGTGAAACCAAGAACAGGTCTACTGTGATAAGAAAAATAGAAGATATTGTTCAGCAGGGATAAATGCAAAGTATTGCACTTGGGCAGAAATAATGAACAGCAGAAATCTAGCCTGGAAAACTTGTGGTATGGCGGTAGTTGTGTAAAAGAGGATCTGTGGCTTACAGTAGATCACAAGCAGGAGTTACATCCATGAGATAAAGTTATTCCAAAGAGGACAAGTATGATCTGGTGGTGCAGAAAAAGTGAGGCCTACAAGATAGGTTCAGTACTTGCAGACTGAATTTCTATTCAGTACTAGGCAAGTTTTACATGGAGAAGTGCCCAGTTTTGGATATGACACTTCAAGGAAGATGTAGTTGGACTGAGGGCAGTCTAGTATAGAGCTATGTGATCAGTCAGAGGTTGGAAAGGACGACTTAAGGAGAAAGTGTGAATGAGATCAGGTTGCCTGAAGAACGAAGGACTGAAGAAGGGTATGATGGAGTCTAAGACATAAAAGGCTGTTGTAAAGGAAAGGGAATAATAGTTTTCAGTGTTTGCAGTAGAATATGCAGTAAATAATTTGCTTCAGTTGCAAAACAGATGACTTGGACTTGGTCTTGGAGTATAATGGTACTGCAAGAAGGCTAAGTACTCTCAGCTTCCGAATGGGTATAATACCTGAATAACCAGGACAGCTAGCAACTTCTCCTTGATGTCCTTTTCTTTTCCTTCAATGTCAGTAAATATTTTCAAAGCATAACACTTTATTTAGCCGGCAAGGGCATATAATAAAAAGAAACTGGACTTTCTTACCCAGAGTCTGAACTCACATTAACTTCGCCACGGCACTTACTGCAGCCTGCGTTGGCCTGAGGGAAGTGGAGCCCTGAGACTATAATCAGTCAACAACGCACAGGCCATTGCACATGCATATACTATAGGGCAGCCATAACCTAAACAGCAGGTTGGGCTTTAAAGCTGCCTCAGGAAAGAAAGGAGCAAATTGATTCGAGAGCGAGCTCATCAAGGAGACGTGCTCCCTCATGCTTTCCAGCCGGCAATCTGAACCACCAGGACTAGAGTCTTCATTAAGGGAATACCAAAGGCTCTCTGACCATTTCCCAGGTAATGACCCGTAATTTGTTTCACAGACTCACAGAGTAGCTGGGACTGGAAAGGACCTCTGAGACTGTCCAGTCCACCCCACCCTGTTCAAGCAGGGTCAGCTGGAGCAGGCTGCCTAGGACAGTACCTGATTTGACATTTTATGTAAATTAAAGTACATTTCAGAGTGTATATTTCCTTTAACTCAGAGAAAGAGCACCAGCTAGCTAGTGGAGGGGACAGCACATTCTCAGTTTTCACTGTAGTCACAGAAAGTAAAGGGTCTTTGCCACATTTAGGAGGAGATTCCCTGTTAGGAGGGGATCGTTTGATGTAGCCCATTATTTTTATTTGAGTGTATTTTCAATGGACCGTAGTGGGTAGTGAATTCCTTCTACTGTTATCTGTGTGTCCCCAGAGCAACTGCTACAAGATAAATGGGAATATTTAAAAAATTAAATTCTCAGTCATCAAGTTAACGATACTGAACTTTGAAGCAGCCAAAGTTTTGATTTTATTAACATGATAGCTTGCAGAAGGTGATGATTTTCACCGTTTTTCAAATATCTTCTTAGAATAGTTTCTTGAGCAGCAGTGTTTTGCGGTTAAGCAAATTCAGACCTTGGGTCCTTGAAACTCTTAGGGCAATTTTGTTGAAGCTATGTCAGGAAGTGATGAGCAATTCAGGAATAAGTCTTCTACTAACTGGAATATCATTTTTAGGGAGATAAAAATGCATTAGACTTACGACAGAGGAGGAAAAACACGGAATGACTGCAATGTGTATTAATCTAATATATGCAGAAACTGGAATGAAACTGTCCAACTGACATGAGTGGAAATGTCACCATTACATCATAAATATTTAACCTGTCACTCTAATAATAAGCAGACACTCTCAACTTGTTATTTGTATCTATGTGTCTGCAGAGAGGAACGAGCTGTAAAGTTTTTTCGACTCCTTTTCAGATTCGTAATATTTTCACATCCACCTCCAGAAAGGCTCTTTTCTGATACTTGCTGGCACATTTGACTAGCATGTTTATGTGCAAAATCATTCCGTTTTGAACCAAGTAGGGTTGTACTCTGCTAAGTCATTACAGCAGACTTGCTGACTACCCAGCAGTTGTTCCCCATACTCATTCAGAACCAAGCTCACCTAGCCAGCATTTTACCTGTGCTGGAGCAGAAGGGTCAGCAAGCACCGGGAGATGGAGCTGGCTTCTCCTCTGACAAATCTCCAGTGCAAAAAATACAGTTATGAGTCTGTCTCCGTAGCACAATGTAAGGCCATGAAGAGTAACGCCAGTAATTGCTGCTGGTGGGTAAATTGGCAAAGTCAGCCAGCCGCAGATATGAGTGGAAGCCAAATCGGATGAACAAGTTGGGGCTGACTATGCATTTGATAGTAATAGAGATATCACCCAGGAGAAGACAATAAAGAGACTGCGAAGGTGGCTTGCACAACTTTGCATGGCTAACTGATTAAGATAAATGAGGACAGAGGACAGCTTGACTTGCAGACTCTAGCTGGACTTTGCAAGGCAGGTGGTAGTCAGTAAAGGATCATTTGTCTTCTAAACAGCACACATGAACTGCAGCCACAATAAAAACGGAAACTTGGGATGCCATTTTTATCAAGTCCGCTGTCAGAACAGAACTGCATTTGTGGCTGATTAAATAATATGACTTTTCACACTGAACTAACATCAAAGACAAATCTCAGTCAGATACTTGTTCTTAGCCACAGTGAAAGTGTTGAATGGATTACTGAATAGGAAAACCCTTTCATCTTATTTTCTATAGTATCTTTCATACATATTTCTACTATTATTTTGCTTTGACTCTTCGATAAGGGTTTAGTGAAAACAGGACTCAATACAGTTAGAAACGTATTTTTCAGAGGGTAGGGAATAAAGAAACAAGAAAACTCAAATTTTCAGACAAAATGTTAGTCTGGAGTCAATAGCAGTGGACAGCACAAATGCTGCTGAGAAGAGCTGTAAGGCCAACAAGAGTAGATTAAAGAGAAGAATCAAGAGGGAGTTACTTATAGATAAAGTGCAGAAACGGCACAAGTCTGATACTTGCAGTCTCACACAGATGGTGAGGGACATGCATTTGTAATAGCTCGGAAATTAAGTGAAAATAACTTTTGTATAAATCAGCCAAGTTTTTTATTTTTAAGCTTGATCAGGACTGGGTAGAGAAGAGCGACTCATCTGACTTGGAAAGCCGTTCCCTGGGGGTTCCAAGGGAAGACTCATGGGAATATCTAGTACAACATTATTCTAACAATACCATCCAGCCACGCTAGCAAAGCTTTTAAGAGATGACCAATGTATTAAAATTTCTGGGTGTCCAGTGCCAAGACAGTGCATAAGGCTTTCTCTTCAGTGGGTACGTTCAGAGCACTTTCTAAAAGTCGTATCCTTCACTGAATTGCATTTGGGCATCTAATAACACCTCAAAGTATTAGCCATCTCTGAAAAGCTTAACCTGTGGCAGCAGCATAAAAAACCATAAGCTTAGTGTGTTACATTTCATTATCTGCACCTCGTGAGTGAAAATCTGGCCATATCTCTTCTTCTGAGGTCTACTCTTCTTCTTTAATGTCAGGACTTTTTCCTATATGATATTCAACAGTCCTCCCAGCTTCGGGCTGGGGCAAAGCCCCAGGCCTGCAATGATTTGTGCCTCTACCTGGCTTACTCTGTTCAGCAACTGAATTCTGGTCCTGGTAATATTTTGTTTGGGAATGTGTGACCAGTGAGATGTTTCATGGCTAAAGATCCTCCTTAAACCAAAGCACTGCTTATTGAGAGGTAGAAACAACTGTGTTGGGCATATTTCCAAATAGCAAGTCCTAAGTGATTTTTTTGTCTTGTCCAATGAATTATCACCCCAGAGATACAGGGAATATGTTTTTTTCAGACAAAACTCTGTGTGTATGTGTCATAGTTTCAGTGTGGTTAACCTAAACAACTGCCTTCCCCCTTCTGAGAGAGGGTGACTTTTTAGACAAATCAGACTCCTTTCATTTTCTTGTCCTCTTTAACCTTTTTGCTGTCCTAGAGTCCTTCATATCATCCTGAGTAAAGGAGGATAGTAAAACAGTCATTGTGAGTCATCCTTACTGCTTCTTTTCCAACATATCCCTAATTATGTTGAACACAATACACTGTACCACAAACGCCCTTATAACAGATATTGATAAATACTACAAAGCACCTCCAGATCTGTCAGTTCTCTCAGCTTTGTTATGTACAAGCTTCTACCCAAATACGGTACATTTCTGCACTGAATTTTTGTTCAGAAAGTAGCTTCAATGCTATTACCAAAACAAAAAAACAAAAAACATCTGGCATCCTAATTTGCCAGATGCTATATCCTAAGGTTCCAACACCATCCTGATGATGATAGAGTTTTGCAATAATAAAGATTTATAAATCTTGTTAGATGAGCAGTTTCAATTTTTTTTAGCATATCAAAGCCAGCAAATTATTAAATACCAAGATGCTCTAATTTATGCCGTGTTTATATGCATCATCTTACTGAAGTCAGTTCTCATCTGTGGTGACACTAATGTCTGTATGTATTTACTTCCTTTATCACTGTTCTCTCTGATGCACTGTTATCATTTTTTTTCCCATTGGCCTTTTGATTCTCTTCTCTAATTTCATTCCTGCTGTTACAGTCTTGACTTGCATTCTTAGTAAAGCTGGTCAATTATCAGAAAAGCTTACTTGACATCATTTGGTCAACATGGTACAACTTAACCAAACAGACCTAGAAAAAATAATATGCTCAATTTTTTACCTGTCTCTGATTGAATTTGACCAAGTCAACTGGCTTAAAGTTCCTCTTCTTGACCAACACTCACAAGAAGATCTGAAAGTGCTGAACAGCCCTCTGTTGGCAGCCTGGAAATAAACACCCAAATGGCTGGAATGTCAATAGCCATGGTATCAGCTGAGAGTGGGGAACTGATGAGGATGGAGAGCTAGGTAGCATGCAAGTAGATGCTCACCTTGTTGGCCTAATCCGTGACCTAAAATCCTATAGTAGCAACCAGTGTTATGAGGATGCTCTCTTGGCCTGGCCTTTGTCAACAGAAACATTGAGAGGCTTTTCCACAAAGCTGTGACAAACTCTGTTCCACACTTCAAGCCTTTCCCAAAAAAATCTACAGACATCCTACCAGTAAAGCTGCTGACCTTGTCTTTGCTGTTTGCGGCTAGGATGGTTTCACTGAAGAGCTGCAGTAGTAAAGAAAGGAGAAACAGGGGCGGGGAAGCTGTGAGCTGTTTGTTGAAGCAGTGCATGTGCTCTTTAAGAAACACGTTATAAGCAGCTTTCTGAGAAGGAGATAAATCTATTTCCAAGTCAATAAGAGAAATGCTGATCAAAATACAAGCTGTAATTGTATGTATGAAATAGGCCCATTTGCTAAGGGAGGCATCATAGTTGGCAAAGGATCGGCTTATGTATGGACAGGGAAAAGACAGGCATAAGAGGAGTTCAGAGAAGGAATAAATGTGGCTCACGAGAGAAATACCCAAACTAGGAATAACTATATGGAAGTTTATCATCAGACCAGGACAAGCAGCATCATGACAGACCTGGCTGTACTTTTACCTCTGAACAACAGAGAAATCCTCAGAATCACAGGGTATTATTTGATAAGAGTTAACATGGACTACTGGTTATTAGTAGTCCTTACTGCTCAGAGTGGGTTCTGACTCACGTTGTTTCATAACACATACTTGCTTTGGAGGTATTCATGATTTGTGACAAATAGATCTGGGCTGGTGAAGAGCAGCCCACCATCTCCAATTCATACTTCTTTGTTTGAAACACTGCTTTGTCTCCCCCCTCACTTTGTTGGGATAAGAGACCTGGAATACAGAAACCAAAGGTGAGAAGAAGGGGGGGAGCAAGCTGAAGGTAAGAACAGAGAATTTTGATCAGGAAGAAATGTGGAGTAGATGGACCAGGGAAAGCAGATGAAGAGAGACAGCCCACAGCAGCGGGCTGTGAGGGTGTGAGAGCCTTCCTCCTGAGGCTGGCACACCACCCAAGCCCTCCGGCCGGCTGCAGACCCCTGCTGTGAAGGCAGTGGGAAGGGTCGGAGCCATCAC
Source organism: Chionis minor (assembly GCA_013398295.1). Lineage (NCBI taxonomy): Eukaryota > Metazoa > Chordata > Aves > Charadriiformes > Chionidae > Chionis > Chionis minor. The sequence goes on from VZSF01003868.1 coordinate 62,476, forward strand.
CCTCCTGCGGCCGGGCTGCACACAGGGCAATGGCTGCTGCTGCCACCGCTTGCTCTGCTGGCTCCAGCAACAGAGCTGTGCTGCACGGATGAGAGATTTCAGCCTTGCGAAACCTTTATGGTCACATTAGAGGAATCCGGTACCCTGCATTTGTATTTTTAGGAAACAGGGGTGTGCACAGACATTTGGATTCTTGCGAACAACAGATCGGTGCCAGCAAACTCAGTCCTGTGTGCCTCTTTTCAGTCGTTTCTGACTTAACGCTATCGAAGCTCTAACAGAAATGCCAAATCCGTTTCAATCGTAACGCAGATCTCCACTGAAAAGCTTTGCCATCTTACCTCTGCTGCCTTATACGATAGTATAAGGAGACTCCCCTCAGCATCTTGGCCTCTTAACAAATATCCTCCTCTGGATTCAGATGTGCTGGTGGAAGTGGGACCTCCCAGATGCTAGTTTTCATCTCACTCTTTGAGGCTGCCATCCCACGGATCTGCTGGCAAACCAGACTTGTGACTGCTCACAAAAGTGCTTAAGGCACAGTCAGCTGGCTTGCCTCAGTCAACAAGTTCAGACCCCACAAATAAAACTTCAGTGTAAAGGGAGATGTTCTCTGGCAGTACAGTGCTTCTGTAGCTCAAGTTTTATCTTGGGATTAGATGATCCACCATCTCATCTTTTTTGAGTAACCAATATATTTGGCTACTAACGTGCAGAAGAAACTCCTTATAATTACATTCCCCAAAATACCATACATATCTATACCTAGCCTTGTAGAATATATGCAGGTCTCTTATTTGTATGTATTTTAAGAGGTGTTACGGTAACCTTACTTTATTCACTATTATTCAGAGTACCAGTGATATATCATTGTACTAGCAGATGGGGAGGGAACTAATAATGCTTTAAAAAATTAAATAATCTACATGAGAGCTGTGAGACTACTTGAAAATGCCATTATGAAAATACATTCTAATGAAATTAGTTCAGTCTGGTATTTGAAAGTTTATTTGCTCCCATGAATATTCATACAGGCTGCAATTTTTTTAGCAATAACATTCATTAAAAAATTTTAAATTAATCATGCCAATATGCGTTTGCCCTGAAAGTGTTGTGAATTCTCAAATGACTCGGTTTGCGTGAATTTTCACTTCTATAAAACTTACTCAAGTCCTTTTCCTTTTTCTTATAAGTATGATTGGATGGTGGAGACAACCAGATGACTACCCTGGGATTTAAAATGGTAGCAGCACTATATAAACAGCAAATTATAAGTAAAGAATGCCAAAAGCAAGGCTGGCCTGAGACGGTTAATAAGCAAGCTACAGGCAAGAATATGATCACATAAAATCTTTTCTAAACAATGTCAGCCAGCTTATTTTGTAGAAATCAAATCAAACAATTCCAAGTAGCAAACACAGAAAGAAGTGGATTATATCACATTCATATTCCAAGCACCTATAACTAAAAAACTTAAACAGTACCCATTCCTCTTTTCCTGAAAGATTTTATCCCTGCCTTAGGATGATGAACCCTTTTGCTGTAACCTGTGTGGTATGAGCAACAGACTGTCTTAGGGCATTACTAACAGGCATCAGGAAATGGCTTTTAATAAACTTAATACATTCATGACAAGCTGTTTATAATTCTGACAAAAATCCAGCATTGTATCCTAATATTTGATAAAGCCTTAATTCTTGCAAGCAGAATGCCTGAAACTTGTATCAATATGAGGTTGCTCCCTTGCTTTGGTCTCAAGGTGACAATTCACACACATGTTGCTGCTGCCCTAGGAACTAAAATCAGAGCTCAACAAAACCACAACCAGGAAAGGATGTGGGTTGGAGCCTTTGAAAAAGATAAAACAGGGATTGGTGGCTTAGCATTTTCCCTCATAGTCATACTTTTTTTTTTCGCCTTTTCTAGAGTCCAAATATAACAGAGTGGGTATTCCTCTAACCCTTTACTATAAGTTTTAGCCAAGATAAATATCCAGATGATCACCTGCATTGCTGTTAGGTGACCCTTGGCAACCTGTGCTATAAACGCTTTCCAGAAATGAATACCAAAAAAGCCCATTCACCAGCAGGTAAAATTCTAACATTATTGGGTTGAAAAGCATGTAAACAGTAGAAGAAGGAGGAGTGAAAAGGAACAGTCACACGTGCTAATGAGGAAATGAGGGTTAACTGGAGCTTCATCCACAGAAAAGCCACATGGCAAAGCAACATGAATAATTTGAACCCTTATCTCAGAAGAATGGAGTTAAGAAACTTCTGAGCAAGGCAAAAAAACCCCAAAACGTTTATTTCACTAGAAACTAATAGCTTAAGGAATATGTGTCATTCATTTGAATACATGGAACTGCCTGTTCAAAAGAAAAATAATTGCTTTCTTAGCACAAAATATATAAATAATCCTGGAGTAGAAAGTAGTTCTAGCACAAAGGTTTCACTTCCCCGGTCTCTTCTATAGCCTCAGAGTTATACATCCTCTTATGTTAGACTTAAAGAGGAGCTTATATTCTCTTTGCTTTAAGGTGAACGTCTCCCAGGGCCACTGCCTGAGTTGGTGTCCTCCCTGCTAGCTGTCATACCGGTTGCCTTTTAGAAGAGCGATCCACTTTCTGCAGCAGCTCTACCCAGGGTGGACTCTCAGCCCTCACTGGGAGGGAGATCTTGTATCTCCCTGCGCCAGGCAGTGACCTGTAGCCAGCTAATGAAGGCACTAGACAGGTGTGGGAGCTGTGGAAGTACCTAAGATAGACACATTACAAAAGATAGGTCAGACAACAGTAAATTACCCCACAATCACCGGTAAATTTTGTAGCAGCTTCTTAATTTTTTTATTGTCAGAATCAAACTCTGCTGAATTCTTCCCTTGCCTGTATTTTTTCCTGCCTGATGCTGTTGAAATGCGGAAAGGAGCCATTCTCTCTAATTCTGTTTATGCATATAGAAGCCAGCACTTGAAGGCCTGATGAAAACGGTGACCATAAAAGATAGAAAATTACTAAATTTCTGGTAAAAATTCAGTAACAAATGGGTTTTACTGAACACTCTGGTGGTAAAATACCAGTGAGGAGGAAGGAGCAGATAATGTCAGTTTTAAACGCCAGCACTGTTTAACCCCTGGTGTATGTTCTGTACTAATAGACCAGGAGGGCACAATCAGAGAAAAAATATCAAGCAATTGACTTTCTAATTAATCTGTCAGGAAACTGAAATAGCAGGAAAGTCGAATGACTGTTTGCAGCTGGATCCAATTGTCTTTATGTGTGAGGCATTTTAAGATCTTGAAATTGCTTTATTCAAAGCTTTCTCCTTTGGATAATATAGATAATAGATAGTAAAATCGTGAGGACAGGTGAGCTCAAAACCACTGACTTTGCTTAGAGCAGGGAAGTACCATATATTCCTGCCAGGCTTTTCAGTTAGATGTAGATATTATAATGAAGAAACTGAGTCATGTCCTCTGACACTGAACTGTCGGAAAGAGATAGCTGAAATTATGCTGACAAATGCCAAAAAACATTGCACTGGAACATGCTGAAAAGGTAGAGCAAATACGATAAGGCAGAAAGCCCCACTGGAGAAGTGACTCTCAATCACATCCGTTAACTACTGAAGAGTGTTATGAAATATGACTTTTCCATTTCACTTAGTGCTCTGAATGTAAAAATAATTATGCAGTAGTACTGAGTGCTGAGCAGATAATGAAGAAGTTTGGACCCCCACCCTCTTGACTGACTTTCATCTGAAAGTCAACTGTGTATCTAACATTCATATAATGATGTGCCCATTTTAAGCACCGCTGGGGCCTAAAAGCACATGGACTTCTCACAAAGCACTTTATTTTTCCCGATCCATTAATATAGTCCCTGCCCAACTATCAGAATTGTAGACTTTGCTTAATTTAATTGGCACCAAAGACAAAGGAGAGACTCAGCTCAGGTGTTTTCTGTCAGTCTTCTCTTACACAACCAGACAAAAAGGACAGAGCACAGGTGGTTTCCGATCAGGTTTGATTTATTCAAAAGACCATTTCCTGCCAGCTTTCATTTGTGTTTCTTAGCAAGTGGCAGCCAGGAGTCTGGCCAGCAGAAATGGGAATAAATATACATAGCGTAATATCAGCAACATGCTTTGATGATGCTAAAAAAATATCTTATACAGGGTAGTGGAAGACATTTAAAAATTACCAGAGGGTTGGGTGATGCCTGGCTCTAGTCTGGCAATGGACGGAATGAAAAAGAACTAAGTGCTCTGGACACTTTTTTCCATTTGGGATGGCTGTTTGTGATGGGCTATGTGGCTAGGGCTTCTTGTTTGCTACCTCCTGCAAGTGTACTCACAGGGATGGGGATGAATGAAGCATGGGTATAACTGAGCTGCCTGGTTCAGAGACAGGGAGATCAGCTGCCCTGGCTGGGGCCAAGCAGAAGGCAGGAGCCCTTTGAAGTATGGGAGAAGTAGGGAGTTTCCAAAGGGCACAGTGAGGCTCCTAGTTTTCTTATTCTCTTAAATCAAACTCTGTTCTGCATCTAGCTAGATGTGAGGAAGCTCTTTCTCTCACTTTTCACCTGCTCAGGCTGCTCACAGAAACTGGATTTAGTTTAGAGACTTGGCTCAGTTCACGATTCCTCTGAAAAACAGGCAAAAAAAAAAAAAAAAAATCTTGGTTTGGGTGGTTCTGCTTTGCGTTTTGGCATTCAAGCAAGTGGTATTTCAGTATGGCACTGCCACTCACATGCAACGCAATGTAAAGTGACACCTTGCTTCACCAGCGAGCCACATGTTTTCAATATTCCCTTCCCACCAATCTGGAAAGACGGTAGCAGGGATGACTCCTTCTCTGGGAAAAATAGTGTTGTTCTATGTGGGAAGGGAGGGTGGAAATAACCTTTTGAGCCTGCGGAAGAAATTTCTAGAACAGTCTTGAGAGGATTCACTGTACCCTTGTGCAGAGACACTTTGCTGCTGTAAAAACCTATGTAAGTTACAATATGTGTCATATGGGCATGTAAGCCTTTTTCACCTTCCTGTGGGTGATCCACTGAAGAATCACTAGTGAGATCATTCCTGTAAAATTCTTTAAATATAAGCTCATTTTGCTTGTTTTATACAGAGTTCCTTAATTTAGTTCCAAATGGGTGGGTTATCAAAGCTTATTTAGATCTACTTTAGAAAGTCTCAGTATTTCTTCAGTTTTTCACCCCGATTTTCATTTCCTCAAGCAATCATTTACCACCCAGACTTGGATGCTGCAGTGATTTCTAGTTGATCCATTGTAAGGCACTCAACACACATTCACATGAAAATGTCTTAATAGATTTATGCCAATTAAAAAAACCTCAGAACCAGAGTTGTACCAATGCCATGATGCACAGAAGAATTCGTGTGTCATTTTAAGTTAAAAAACCCCAACCCAACAACACTTCTTGCAACAAACAGATATCGGAGCTCTGAAAATTAATTTCCTGTTTAGCAGTGAAATAATTGAAAAACTGAAGTTGCTTCTGAGATTAGAAGGCTGTCTGCAGGTTCTGTTGGTGAGCAGACTTTCATGCAAAACTCCCTACTGAACCAGATTTTTTGTCACTTAGTTTCCTACCAACAGAGATGTAGATTAATCACTAGAAATGTACAATAAATAATAGAATGACTGGTATAATTGCCTGAAAGTGGATGGCTATTCTTAAATGATCACAGTGTTACAAACCTCCAAGGTACAACATTTCTGTATCTGCATCTTTGTGTGTAGAACTTTGAAAATACTTGAAAAAACTTGTTTCAACACTTCCACGGTCATTGTCCACCATCTGCCAAACATCTAGAGCATTCCCAAAAGGCTAGGAGGCATTAGTATGAGCTTCTGTGTCATTCTGTAGGAACAGGAACACAAGTACAACAAGAAATAAGTTTGACAAAGTTAGAAAAGAGAGACATTTTGTTTTTCAGAAATCTCTCCATTTGAAAATCTTCCTGCACTTAGGGCTAATCCATCCGGGATTGCTCCAGGTCATTTAGACACATCTGTCTGTCTTGCATCTCTGAAAATCACAATTTTGTACCTTGGTAGGCCCACCGTTTATTATTTATATTATTACAGGACATGGACCAGGCCTTGTTAAGCACTGGGGAGAGCAGACAACATCAGTCAATGGTTCCCTAGCAAAAGAGCTAGCAAGCCAAGCCAGACATATAGAAGACATGCAAAGGAATCTCAGTTTCATCTCTTATTTCTTCTCAGTTTTGGGGTGGTGATTTTTGGCACTTATTATATTCTTAACACCTCAGTCTATGCACCTGACTTAAATGCTGACTTCAGGAAGTACAAATGTTCCTGTATAATCATGGAAGGAAGACGGATGTTTCTCCAGTGACAATGAAAAGCGGGATCCTAACCAGAGTGTTTGTTTTGCCCCATGGAAGAAAGGCTGTATCTCTGTGCTGAGTATTCAGGAAGACTAAGCAGACCAAACTATATCATACAAAAAAGTTTCTATCATCTCCTCTGGATCTTGGATCCCTAACTGTGAAGCAGAAATAATACTATTTTCCTTCACAGAGTGCTTGTGAAGATAGACTGGGAGATGGCTGCAAACAGTCATGGTAGGACCACTGAAATACACCTAATAAGCTCTCTTTCTCTCTTTCACTGTATGTATTTTTGCTTTTCAGCATCTAAACCGAACTCTTTGTTATTGGACATAAAATATATTATGATAATAGAAACTGTTCTGCTAAATTAAGACTTTTTGATTTCTACGGAAAAAATATCAAAGGATGAAATATTTTTTCTTGCAAAGAGTGGGGGGTTTTAAAAACAGAAAGAAAATGTAGAAAAAATAACATAACTGAATCATTTCAGGTTCCTGGATCACATTTTTCTCTGTGCAAAGCAGACGAGAACTACAAGAATGAATAAAGGAGTTCATCCATATAAGCCAGAAAGTGGAACTGACAATAATCGTGAAAGAAACAGATTATGTTCACCAGACTGTTGAAGACAAGAAAGTGCAGACAGTGGTATTGCCTAACAAGTACATGCAAAGTGAGGTAAGTACATGGCTTTAACTACAAATTCAGGCAGAGGATAACTCTTTAAGGGCTGAACACGTGCCCCTCCATTTTCTCTCTTCAAAATACTTAACTAGCAAAGATCATGCATCTTGTTACTTCTTTCTAGTCTTGAAACTTGCTTTACCCTTGCACATCCTTATGCTTGTGTATAGCCTCATTATTTGTAGTAAGTGGAGTCCCATGTGTTATGGGGTTTTCACAAGCTGAAGGACTTCTTTACCTAAAGAATATTCTTTTCCTGTGGGTGTTAGCACATCAGTACAAGGCTGGCTAAATCCCCTCTCTATAATTCAGTGTTTTGCCATTGACTTCAAGGGGATGGAGCAAGGCTGCGGTTTGGATATCTGTAAACAGCAGTGATTGAATGATCATTGTCTCTGCAGATTCAGAACAGGCAGTACGGTGTTGAGAACAGTAAAGAAAATAATCAAATACATAGCAAATACACATTTAATACATTTGAACGTGCACAATCACTTATTTTGTAAAGGACCTGAAGTAGCTTCAGAGGAACAGTGAATATGTCTTTAAAGATTTGCTGGAAAGCTGCATTTTAAAGAGATCTTATAGATGCTGTAAATATTACTTCCAGGTGTTCTTGCTAAGATCTTAGGTCAGATCATTTTCTAGTGATAACTGGTGTTCAATAACTTCGTTGCACTTACCCTGCTGAGGACATGGATACTTATGTGGAAAAACAAACAACCTGAAATGACTCGGCATTGGAACATTACAATTATTGGAGACAAGTGTTCAAGCTTCATATTTTATAGATAGAGAGCAGGTGAAATTCTGCTTAGTGCTTTGAATGGATGCGCCCAGCAAAGGGCACAATCTGATCCTGTGCTGCAGGGCTTTGCAATATACACCTTGAATTTGTTTATGTGAATAGAATTATATACTGTGGTCACAGCACATCTATGAAAATCTTACAGTTATTTAGACTATATGATGCATATCGTTTATGAAAGACGCAGTTGAACTTTTAAGAAAACCTTTCTCATGACACTAAACATGTATAGTATTTTCAGGAAATGAGCATTTCATTTTGGTATGAAGTGACTAAAATATGATTAATTCATTTAAGAGATGAGGCCTATGCTAAAAAGAGAGGAGCAGTGATGATACAAACAATATCTTGAGTTTTTGGCCACACAGTTTGTATTCAGTCCACATCTCCCTCAAATATGCCTCAATTCTCTTCTCTACCCTTTCTGAAAAATAAGAGTATTCAAGCATTCCCCCTTTAAATGGCCTCGATAGAAACAGCTTATCTGCACAATGAATTGCTTAGTCTGAGTGACAAGTTTTAAAGGTTGGGCACAGCACCTTTCCATTCATTTGTACAGCACAATCCTTTTTATCAGCACCCTCCAGGCTCCCTCCACTCTCTGTGTGGGGAAGATAACAAATAGAGCAAATTTTTATAAAGAATATTTTCTATTTAACAAACCACAGTATCTATCTGTTGTTAACCTTCTGAGCATTGAGAGAGACAGGATTACTCTATAGGTGGTGGAATAGCCATTAAGCTGATAAACCAAACTTCACTAGGATGTTTCAAATTTTCTTTTGTCAGCCGCCCAGGTCAGAGGAGAGGGGGGTTGTTTTGAATGTGGAGGTGGATTCTCTTATCTGGTGCCCACCACTCCCTGTTCCAGCCATAGGTAGGCTTGGGTGTTTCATAAAGCCGTCTCATAAAGACATTCTTCCTTAATGTTTTTTTGTGTGTTACGAGAAAACTTTGGAGTTCAATGTGTCAGTCTCTAATAACGATCTTCAACATCTCAAGGAGAAGTGAAGAAGCCCTGTGACAGGGAACCAAACTCACTGAGCCCAGTTTGTTTGTAGACAGATTCTGTGAAGGATAAGTTAAATATCATGTCGCAGAGGGATCCCACTACTGTTTTCATTTCCATATGCACATGCATTTATTTACATGCATAAGTAAAATAAATAGCCTCCTCAGTCTATTTACCCACAGTACTTTCCAGTTGATCTGTTGTTTTCTCTACTGTTTTGAATGCCTGCAGGACTTGTTACTTGAACTCTGACAACTGTCTTCCTAGAGAAGACAGCTTTGCTCCTCATCCCCTCTGGGAGGTACTTCTTAATTCAAATCAGATTTCAAAAAATAGTAGCAACTTGCTGGAAAAAAGAAAAGTAGCTATTAATCACTAGCAGGAAGAAAAGAGAATATTCTTTGAAGCCAATTTATCCTTTAGGTTACAGGGTAGTGCACATTTTATTTAGCTGTAATGTGTTTGGGATCTTGAGTTTCTGTCTGCGTGTCATAGCTGTATCACCTCCAGGCGTCAGGGGCTGTGAATGGGGATTCAGCTCAATTTATAGTTCAGGCACCTGCTGATGTGAAGCTGTCATAAATCACAACAAACAGTATACAATGTCTGAAGCTAGTCAGTCTACAAAGTGCAATTTCTTCCTCCTTTCACACAGAAACATCAATTGACATTAGATTAGCAAGTGTAGAGCTGAGTGAATAATTTATAATGAACAATTAGTCTAATTGTGTCTGCTTCCGTTATGAGCTGATTACGAAGCGCTGAGATTGGATGTCTGAAATGATTTGTGTATTTCTTCAAAACAAGTTTTCCATGTGAATGTCTTGTGAGTAATTCATTGTGAATAGTTGAACTTCAGAAGTGATGATGGTTGCTAAGTTATATAAGTCACTGGGATTGTTTGTGTTTCCCTAATTAGATTATTTGCAAGTCCAGACAAAACACGGTGAATTTAAATTATTAGAACTGAAAATATCATGGCAGTGGAATAAAAGCTGGAAAATATATGAACATTTGAACTTAGTATACTTGCAGTTAAAGCATAACCATACAAATAACTGGAAAATTTATACAAAAGGGCCATAGACATCACTATTCATTCTTTGTTCTGAATACCTTCATTTTACAGGAGAATCAGATCTGGATCTGGATTTGAAGTTGCTGTGAGAAATGTTAAGATTTCTGAAAATCGGGGTGGGGGGGGGGGNATGACAAAAGGCCAATGGAGATTTTATTAGAGATTCCTGCGGATCTCCAGCGTCCTGCAACACCAGCGCTCAGGTGGGAGTGACTGAATCATGCCCGGATGATCGCACAAGCCCATTTATGACAGGCATCTTTTATCCCACTGAATACACCAGAATTTTACATCTGAGCCTGCATGCTGCTTTATCACCTTTACTTTTGCCTTGCATGGTTTTCCTGTGTGGCTTTTCAAAAAGACAGGTCTTTCCTCACCTTGTTATTTCAGCATTGGCCAGTGGGTCGCACTGTGTCAAACGTGCCCTCAGATTATTGATGAGCGACTTTTACAAGAATGCTTCTTTTCTGCACTGTCATAATATTGCTAAAGGCTCTTTCTCAGCATTTGGCTATCAGCCGCCTGTGTAATATGTGAAATCCATAACAGCAAGACTTTTACTTGAACAGTTTTGATGCACCCACAACCTGCCATGGTCAGCTATATACTTGTACCACTGAGAGCAGATCACAATAAGGGAATTTTTCAACCCACAGTTGTGCTCTGGGCACCCAAGTTGATATATTTTAACCTTAATTAACTGTGCTTTTTTTTTTTTTTTCCTTTTTCTCCATTTAGAACTCAAAACCAATCACGCTTTCTTATGTCACAGGTGTTTTGTAACACAATTACCATTTGTGAATCCCAACATACTGGTAATAAAGGGCATCAACATGCCCAGGAAGGAATTAATATTTCTGTCTTCAGAACAAATTCTGAATTCTCTTTCAGTGAAAAAGGATTGCACCAAACATTGCATCATGAAAAGAAAATTAAGAATTGAACAGCTGCTCATTGAGTACTGCTCACTGTTGTACGAAATAGAGCAAACACACGCTTTAAAACATGTTATCTGGTCATGGGATTAAAAGCAGTGCTGCAGTGCAGGAACACCAAAGAAATAAATGGTTTTGCAACCCGAACCATGTTCCTTTGGTGTATCCACGCTATGCGTAAAGGGTGTTGCCCTCTCTCTCAAAAGGACTGTATCAGTATAGTGAAGTGAAGAAGGCAAGTGGACTGGTCAAGTGAAAGCAATGTTTTTATTTGCTAAATATTTTATGGAGCTAAGAAGAGGCATGTGAGCAAGGGATACTGACACTCAATATTTCATTTGAGAAAGAACACAGCATTTAGCACTTTCAGACATGCCCTTCTTTGCTTTGGCCATAGCACTGTGGCAGCGGCATTTCTAAAAAGCTGTAAAATGCGAGGATGGAAAAGAGTGATAATTCACACTTCCTCACACATGAGGGTTTTTGAAAGAAACATAAAATTTCATGGCATCAGCTGTTCCATCTAGCCTACACCTGACTGGTACAACTTAGATCTCTTTCTTCTCTATATAATTGCTTTTTTATGTGTGTTCTGAAACAGTTATTTAAGGGTTATTAGTCATCAGGTATTTTTCCTATAGATTACTGCTCTGGTCACAACTATCTCCCCAGATGGTGTTCCAAACTTCAAAGTAGAAATTTAGAAGAGGGAATACTGTACAAGACAGAGCTAAAAATCACTAACTCTCCATGTGGTATCCAGAAGGTCTCTGAAATGAACCCTATTATGTGATTCATACTCTACATTTTAGTTGTTTTGCTTTTGGTGCAGATTTTCCAACCTCACCATTGCTGCCAGAAAGCTAATATTCTAGGTTTGCCTTTACTGGTATGTGTTTCGAGTGTTGTCTGATTCCAGGATCTTTAAACATTTGGAAATGAAGGAATTTACAGATAATTTATGCTTAAGACATACAAATATTTCTTTTTTCTTTATAGAAGAAAACTAAAAAATCCGATTTATTATTTATTATTGCTGAAGTCAGTAATGGAGGTGCCCAAATGAATTGCGGTAAAACAGATTTGCGGATCAGGAGTCCCAGGGTTTTTCTGCAAGATCTACAGGAGCATGGAATAATGGATTATGCCCTAAATGAATCCACCATTTTACTATTGATATTTGGCCCAAGCTGGAATAGTCTTATACTAGGGGTGAAGACAGCTGTTGCATAGACCCATTAGCACTGCTGGGGTGCAGCGTGTGCTCATGTGAAATGGGAATAGCACCTCCCAGAGCCATTCCAGCCAGCTCTCCTCCAAACATTAGCTCTGGTATGTCATCAGCTCTCCCCATGGAAGAGAGAAGTCTCTCTGGGAATTTCCATGGCCAAGAGGGAATCCCAGCTAGCAAAGAGCACTGTCTGCAGCTTTGGTGCAGCCTCTGAAGCCATAAAAACTGTAGCTTTGGCTAGCCAATCACTGTTCTCAGCATCCTCTGTGCACTCCTCTTCATGTTGGGTATGAACTTAGTTATGCCAGTATCCCATAAACCAGGGGAAGGTCCACTGACACTCCGCATCGTTTCCATTTGTGCTGTGCACATTGCTGCTTGGATGAGGTTCACCTGAGGCTGGGAGTATGTCTGAGGTTCTTCACCTAGTCGGGGTGCTCACAGGGGGGGTTTAATTGGCTTAGGCTTTCCCTGAAGTTCTTGTATGTGAATCCAGAGAGAGGTATTAATGAAAAGATTAATGAAGTCTAGTAAAGGCATTAAAACTCCATCATACAGACATTTGTAAATAATTTTTCCTTCTTAAATTTATATGAGAGAAACCACAGTCCACAATATTTTGTCATTTTACACAGCAAACTTCTCTGTTTTCATAGTGTAGAATAGGTGAAAAAAACATTGTTTACTAGACTGAACACTTCCACACATTCATACCCAGCTGAAATGTTGACCTTTACAATGAGAAATTGTGCATTTTGCTTGCAAGTTTTTTCTTTCCTGTTTTAATATTGAAAGTTGGAAAAAAGCACAGCTGTAAATATGGACCTAGATCTCTTGTCTGGTTCTGTAGTAGTGTCACCCAGTCCAGGCACTAGAGTTGCACCAACGTGTACGAGCTGAATGGCTGATTCTGGAGGGTCTTGGGTTCATTAAACTGCCCTTTCTTTCATTTTCTGCACTCATTTCTGATACATCTTTGTTATTTTAGCATGTAAGCCAGGCTGAGGCTAGTTTCTGCCATCAGTGGCTTATCCACCTCCATGTCTTGCATAACATTTATAAGTGGAAAATAATTTTTAAAATTATTCAAGTCGACAGGCAGTGCTTTCTGCTAATCAAAAAAGTTCATTCCTTTGCACCTTTGCTGCTGGTGGTGTTTCGATAGGAGCTTTGCATATAAACAGGCTTCTAAGTTTAGGCACAAGATATAAAGGCAGCAGCACTGGATTCTTCCAGGTGGGAACTGGACTTCACTGACTTTTGAATGCACCCTTGCAGTGTTTGCTTGGGTTATTTTTTTTCTTAGAAACATTGATTCAATTAGGAAGCTCAAATCCACAGCACCGATCTGTCTGATCTCTGCATGTAGCTTTGTCCCTGAGCCTCCTTTGCAGGAGCAGATTAATTTTCAACAGTGTCCTGCATGTGCATATGATTTGTGGCCGCATTTCTTCAGTAGGTGTTGGGAGGTGTGGTAAACAGATTGTGAGCAACGAGTTATTCATATATGACGATTCATATGCAGCATTACCGAATAGCCAGTATAAGCGATCATCGCTGAACCTCTGTTTCCTGTCCACTTCCTACCTACCCCCTCTTGGAAGGAATTCTTCAACACCAAATGACTATTACTTTAATAATATGTCATCCTTTAAAAGGCTCTTGGGTCTTGCTGAATGCTCATTTGCATTGCTTTAATCAGTAGTAGCTTAAAGACAAGGGCTTTAAGAGCACCAGTGGAAGGATGACATGAGAGAAGACTCACAAAATTGCCGAATTGCTGTGCTGGAGCAACATCCAGGGAACAAGTGGCACAAGAATCACGGCATTTTCAAATCTCCTTCTCCTCTGAGATTCGTGAAAGTGTCAGCTTTGAAGGTTTTCCTTGACAGTGATATTTTGAAGCTAATAAAGGTCGCATGACAGGAAACCAAGAGCAGGTTTTGTAGCTTAAATTTACTAATTAGGGTTACTTCCTTTTGCTAGGCAAGATTTTCTGGATGATAATTCTGTTGAATGTTTACTTCCACCACTTTGATATGAGATTGTTTCTTCAGAAATGGAAGGTCTTTTTTAGGTTACTGGGGAGCTGAAAGCCAATGTAGGCAAACACGAAGTCTTGAATATCATCAGCAATCAGCTGAAATGTGAGAGTTCAAGTTTTTCGCAGTGCGCATAGATATATCTACCTATGCATAGACACAAAATAGTTTTAAACAAGTCCATTTATTCACCTTGCACTAGGATCTAAGATTAGATCCTGTGCTAGGTGGAGGCACAAGTTCAGGTCCCAGAGCAGCACAACTGAATTAACATGGTACTCAGACTAATTAGCATTGCCTCAAAGAGCATGCACATACTGTAGGTAGTGCAAAAATCCCTCAGCTAGCAATGATCACTGTAGTTCCCCAGGTGGAGGCAGCCAGATCTTGCCTTTCTTCAGGGCTTTTTAACTGAGACATGGCACAGTCTAAACGTAGCCAGGCTGCCTTTGTGGCACATCGTGATGTTTCATCATACAGATGTGTGGCCCTGCACTGTACCATGCAGAGGTGTTGGCATACTATGAGGGAGTCCCTCTGCCTTCCACTTAGCTGTGCCTTGAGCAGGGCTTGTTAGCCTAAGGGCAGCACCATGCTGCCACGTCCTAAAAAAAAAGGTGGAGTTAGCTCAGTTCATGTGTATTCAGGAATTTTTCCCCTGGGGGATGTCTACAAGGTGTTTCTGGATGAAGTGATCTGTACCTAGTTTCCAACAGAGACATTATCCTTGAAGTACTCAAGACTAGGTCCTTGGAAGCTGCTTGCTTACATCAGAGGAACCAACACATACCATTTGTGTGGATCTTGGCCCAGAACTTGCAGGTTCATGTTTTGACTTTGGGCATTAATTTCTTGATCCTGGGTCAGCTCTGCATGTTAGCCATGAGATCAGACTCCAAACCTGCATGCAGTCATTAGTTCATCACACTAGGCATCACCCAAGATGGTTGAATTTCATAAGAATTAAGTTGTGGTTTAACTCCACTCTTGATGAGGCCTACCAAGCCAAATTCCATATTAAACATAATCTTTAGATACATATCTAGGAACTTTCTGTAGTACTTGTTAACTGCTGAATCTTATGATTTTACAAACCTGGCAGGTAATTCAAGCTGTCAGGATGTCTCACAGAATCATTTAGGTTGGAAAAGACCTTTAAGATCATTGAGTCCAACCGTAAACCTAATACAACCAAGTCCACCACTAAGCCATGTCCCTAAGTGCCACATCTACACATCTTTATATAGCTTCGGGGTGGTGATTCCACCACTTTCCTGGACAGCCTGTTCCAATGCTTTATAACCCTTTTGGTGAAGAAATTTTTCCTAGTATCCAATCTAAACCCCCCCTGGCGCAACTTGAGGCCATTTCTTCCCATCCTATCATTCATTACTTGGGAGAAGAGACCGACTCCCACCTTGCTACAACCTCCTCTCAGGTAGTTGTAGAGAGTGATAAGGTCTCCCCTCAGCTTCCTTTTCTCCAAGACAAACAACCCCTGTTTCCTCAGCTGCTCCTCATAAGACTTGTGCTCGAGACCCCTCACCAGCTTCATTGCCTGTAGTGAGGGGCCCAAAACTGAACACAGTATTCGAGGTGGGGCCTCACCAGTGCTGTGTACAGGGGGACAATCACTTCCCTGCTCCTGCTGGCCACGCTATTCCTGATACAAGCCAGGATGCTGTTGGCCTTCTTGGCCACCTGGGCACACTGCTGGCTCACATTCAGCCATGTTTCAGGAGTCCTCTGTAACAGTAGCTGTTAGAGAGAAAGACAGAAAGTGAACATTGCTTTTGAGAGCTAATTAAAACTTTTCAGCTCCCTTCATAAAAGATTCAGGGGAGTCTAACAGAGATTTAAATTAAAATGCATCAGCAAACATTTTAGTAGTGACCACCTATGACCTGTCCGACTGCGTCACTGATGTCATGGTGTGCCAGGGGACATTATCCTCTGGGGCTGCTCTGGCAGTCGGCTTCTGCACCTTGTTCTGAACAGCTTCCCAGCGTGGTTTGGGCGGACACAGACTCCCTAACTCAAAACTTGCGCTGATACAGTTTGTAAGAAATACTGTCTTGTGAAATGGAGATGGCGGGTCAGCATTGCTGCCCATTCCTCGCTTCTACCAGGGCAGCTGCGGCGCTGCCTGGCTTCCCTGTGCTTGGGTGATATTCTCATCCCCACAAGGGCACGCTGAGGGGTGAGCAAAGAGGGGCAAGCGGCACCCGGGACATTGGCACCCCTAAAACTGGTCAGGCAAACTCATAGAAGGCAATTTTAAAGAAATTCTTGCTTAAAAGTATATTTAAATAGCAAATTTTGGGGAGAAATGGGCAGAACAAACACACTTTTTCTGAACAGCAAGAATCAGAAGTGTGTCAAATGCAGCCTGTTTTGGAATTTACATGGGTCTTCTTCCAAGAATAACTGAATACTTCCCAATCCTTCCAGAACTAAATCTTAAGAAAACCTACAGGAATTAAGAAAGTGTAATTCCTTTTCTACAGGTGGGAAACATGGTAGGTTAATTGTAAATTCCCTACAGCAGATGACCTCAAAATCATGCAGTAATAGATGTTATTTTCACTATCTTTATTACAGTTTATTTTCAACTCCAGTGTACAACGGAGGTACTAGGAAAATAAGAATGCATGTGCAGATACAACACACACTTCTGCATGTAACTTTGCCTGTGTGCTTCAAACACAGTGAGTCAGGAGAAGACCTTCCTACCAAGGTTGCCAATAAAAGTACCATGGGGTATTTGCTGGCATTTTCTGATGTCAGCACATGTTTAGTAGGATCCACTGACATAATTTCATACTTCCAGGCGGTTTTGTTGGTTTGTGTTTAGGCTGAAGTTGCAGAGCCAGAAATGAAGTCAGTGTTCCCATCTGACTGTAGTTTATTTCTTGGATAAGGTACATTTCTTTCGCTTATTTCTGGGAAGATAAAACAATGAAGGAACATTTGGGAATTTTTTTTCAAGCTGCTTTTATAGCTATCAGGGGCTTTCTTGGTGGTAAGATATTGATTTGTGTGACATGAAGTGATAGCCTGCTGCAAAGAATCAGCACCACTCTTTCAATGCAAAAGCTAATTTAATATTGATCTTTCACTTACAAAATGCAAGGATAATTCTTTTAGTAAAAAAACACCTTGCATCAGGGCTCCTGTGGCTTTCCCAATTCAATCTGAATTTCTAAGCACTAAGGAAATCTCATTATTGAGAAGTAAAATAGCAGCTCCCTCAGCAAAAAGGTCACGGAAGTGTGAAATAGCCTTTGTACTGTATTCAGCAGCGGTTCTTGAATATACGCATTACTCATCCATGAGGCTCATGATGTTTAAATGCCATCTACAACAGCGCTCCTTCTCTGACAGTCATTTTCCTTTCCCCCCTTTTTACCTTTAATAAAGCAAAGATTAAATGGGTTACAAGAGCTATTACTTTAAAAGTCACGTTTTCTCCATGCGTCACTTGCAATTACACAGGGAATATGTCTTCTATTAGAATACTTAACTCAGTGGGTTTGGATGTTTAGGTTTCAGCAAGCCCAAAAATGTTTAAACATGTCTCTGAACTTTGAGGTTTTCTCCCTGATACCGTAATAGTTTTCTTAGTTTTCCATCCATCCCACTTCCCTTTTAGTGCAACCCATTAATTTTTCTTTTCCTTTGGTTCTGTCATTTCTTTCCTTCAGTTTCCCTTGATTTGCCTTTTTGACCTGTCTCACTCACCTCATACTGCAATTAGATCTTTCTTTTTTCCACACTCCAGCAACATCCCACAGTTAGTTTGATCATTAAAATCAGAGGATTTTAAAGATGCCTCTTTGGTTTTTCTCTCAGTCTAATTTGGGTTGGGCTTGTTTTTAAATAAGGATTTGTAGAAGGCCTATAAATGGTATTAAACAAGCTTTTATCCGAGGCTTTTAGGTTTTTTTCCCTTCAGAAAAAAGGGAGTGTTACATAAACAGACTAGCATAAGGAGAATCAGAAAGTAAATGGATGGGGAATTCCTGAAAACAGTAGAACAAAGGTATTTAATGGGAGGTTATTTCAAAGGAAATCTGGGAAAAAGAGAAAAACCATGGGGATCTATATACATGAGGAGGCCTACATCATGCATTTTCTTCTTATGTGCTTGCAGTTCTATACAAAAAGGATTTTGCAACTGAAGTGCGCACACAGGGAGACCCACTAGCTACAGTTTATTCAGAGACTCCTGATGGGGAAGAAGAAGGAGTATGTAGCTGAAACGGGTCAGTATTGGTAGACTATACAGAAATACCTACGAAATCTTGGAGAATATCTGTTGCATTGGAGGTATGGCTCAGTAAGGGAGATTACATGAGTAAATCTGAAAGAAACTGTGGAAGTAATGATATGGGGTTCACTGACAATAAATGTGGTGAATGGAGGCTGGAAATTATGATCAAAAACTTCAATATTTTAGAGACGAAGGAGCTGTCTGAAAAGCCTCGACCTTCAGAATGTGGCGGCATTGTGTTCCTATTCACACTACCTAAGTGTGAGGGGAAAAAAGCATTGAGAAATAGCATATAATCGGTACGGAAAGTCTATACTGAACCTGTTACAGCATCCACAGTGCACTATACGATTGCATCGTTGTGCAGAGCGATACTGCAGACAAGTTATGTTTATTATAGGAAGAGAGCCCAAAGGTTCTTTCTTTGCCTTCTGGCCCCCACAAAAAAGCTTGCTTTTATTTTCTGTGTTGGTCTGACCTGCCTCTTAAGCTGTGCATCCTTCACCTGGTAAGAACTGCTCCTTACAGACGCATCCAGGGTAGCTGCTGGTGCCTGTGCCAGCCCAGCCATCGGAACAGGCTGGAGCAGCAGCTGCCTCTCACTGGTACACACGGATTGGCCTTCTGCTGTGTGTGCCTTGCTCTTTGATGCTATGGAAATACACTAATTTATGCTTTGCAGCTACATCCCAGATGATCAGGGCTGTATTTTTAGACAAACAAAAATGAAGAGGGGGAGGGTAGGCGCGCTTGGAGGACGCCGTAGTTCAGCAGTTGATAAAAGGAACTAGAAAATGCTTTTTGCTCCAAGCAGTTGCAAGTGTAAAAGCTGTGGTGATATACATATAACGGGAGCCTTATTCAGATCCTGCATGCCAAATTCAGCTTCTGTTTCTGCCAGAGATGTCTGAGTTCCTTCCCCCGCTCTCTGTCCCTCCCCCAACTGTGTGAACACACACACACACACACACACACACACACACACACACACTCACACACACACACTCACACACTCACACTCACTTTGTCTCTCTCTCTTCCTGGCTCCCACAGATCTTGGAAGGCCTGTGCTTCTTTACAGCGGACAGAGCCATCACACACAAGAGAAAGTAAAACTATTCTGCCACCTGCAAACACCTTCCATATGTTGCCTTGCAGTTTGTATCTTTTGCTGCTCACTGGTGCTCACGGAAGTGTGCACAAGCACTTACACTTTATAAGTATGTATTTCTGCTAAGGGTGCAGGCATATTCAGGGGAAAATGTTGAGTTGTTAGTGATTTGTTACAGGTTTCCCCCTCTGTAAATGTGTTTTTCTGGCAGGAGGTGATGCAGTGACACCCCTGTCCGCATGCTCCATCCTGAAAAGTCTGTGCAGAGACTATGTCTGTGTGTTCAGGAAAAGCGTTGGCACGCTTTGAAATCATGAATGAGGTCACAGCAATTTTCCCTGTGTGTCAGTGAGGCTGGACTGGGAAACAACATGCCTTCTAGGAAGACAGGAAAAAAGTCCCTTGAGGATGATGTCTGAGTTCAGTATCTCCAAATAAGGTCGAGGAAACAGTTTGTTCTCTGGCCTGATACGGCAAAAAAATATTCATTTGTGCCAAAAGGCTTGTCAGCTCTGGGTAAAGTTTGTCTTTCATGCTTTGCTTTGCTTTTCTGATTTATAGTGTCAGGCAAGGCCTTGTGTGATCTCCCATTAGTGGTGAGATGAACTAGATGATCTCGTAAAATTATTTTTTTAGCTCTATTTGGTTTCTGTTGTGAACACTGTATTTAGGATTTCACAGCGAAAGTACTTCTCTACACACAGAAAAAAGCTTTGCCTGTGTGCAGTTTTCTTATTTTAACGTTGTAGTGAAATTGCAGCCTTGGTTTTATGGCACAAGAGGTGGTTTATTATGTAGC
The DNA here is from genome assembly GCA_013398295.1 of Chionis minor. Lineage (NCBI taxonomy): Eukaryota > Metazoa > Chordata > Aves > Charadriiformes > Chionidae > Chionis > Chionis minor. The sequence goes on from VZSF01003868.1 coordinate 82,835, forward strand.
ACGACTGGATGATACTAGTCTTTTTCTCTAAAAAGGGCATAAACATCTTTTGCCCTTTATAGGCACTAATAGGGAATATACATGTCAAAGGCAACGCAAAAACTGAGTTGTGCGGTTGTTGACATGATGTTCAAGCCCCATCTGACAAGCTCCATTTCCTCATTCAACTGCAATCTCTGACAGGATTCACAAGTTGGACAGTGACAAAAAGGGGAAAAAAATCGCGACAATTTCTCCCATAATTGCCGCCTGCAATCCCAGAGAGCGGAGGAGGAATGAAGCCATAAATAGCAAGGAAGATTTGTCAGGCTGTGCAAGATCAGGGCATTGATTCAGCCTTGATTGGACTCCCTGCTGCTGTCCTTTCGTTATTTATGTCAGGTTAACCTCTCACTTTCAGCAATGACATCTGTTCCCCATCTACTCATTTCAGGGAACATACTGCGGTTTCCATTTTGTCAGCTGGTTTTCCTTCTTCTGATTACTTTGGAGCAAAGCTGCTGGGGTGGTTTTTATTTAAATAATGCCTAATGCAAAATGAATGTGCTCGCTTTGAGATAGGACATGTGATAAGACGTAGTACATTCCATAAAGCCTACCAACAACGTTCAAGATGAAATGAAAACTATGAGGACTTAATGGAGAGGTTTACTGAAGGCAAAGGCAGAGGAAAGAACAGGCCAAGCACAGGGGTGGAAAATCCCAGACCTGCGGGCAGGACTGTTTTGTATGAGGGAAATGTAATCGTCAAATACCTCATAGTTGTGCATGATACGCAGGTGAAGTGTCACCAATGGGAGCTCTTACCTCAGGTGTGCGAGCAGGTGCATATGTCCACGTGTCGTTAGAAGTCTGCTTCTGTTCATCCGTTAGTCCAATAAAGTCTGATAGCTTTATTTCTGGATTTAGATTGGTTGTTTTCAGTTTGAATGGGGTCTATTTCCAAAGGAAATCTTTATGAGACAGTTTGGTGATTTTTCTTCTCTTCCGTGCATGTTGGTTGTGCAATGCTGCTTTTTTGCTTGTAGGCAGAAACTCTTGCAGAAAGAAAAGAACATTTCTTGGGCAATACTGGCAGAGAAGGAACCTTACTGTGATGCAAACTGTGCTCACAGGAAAGCATCATGTCTCTTCTACTAGAGATGTTTCTTCACTTACCTCTATGCTTATTTACTAAACAAACTGCTCTACTGGGATAACATAGAGGCATACTCCTGGCTCTGATGCATTCTTTTGCCTCTTTTGTTTGTATACTTTTCTGTGTTCCTGAATTGTAATGACAGAATAGACCTTCATGCAGAAATTATAAGCTTGATACAAGAGTAATTTAGTGAAAATCAGTGGTTATGAATTATGCAGGAGTCTAGCTGACATCAAGTACTACATTTCTTTAAAAATGCTTGGATCTCCAGTTTTGATCTTGTATTTTTATATAGGCGTACTGGTTTCAAGGCAAAAAAAAAAGGAGGGGAAAGAAATAGGTAGTATTTTAAACACTTTTTGAGATACAATGCTTGCAGTGCTGTGAATTTAATTCTGGTGTTGATTCTGGCTAAGGTCACTTTACCTCTTATTCTGGTATACTCAAGGGCAGTTATTTCATTGCAGTTTGTACATGATTTATATAGTCTGCCTATTCAAATTCCTAGCTGCATAGGACAGCATGTCTCATCTGATGCCAATATATTGTTAGTACTTAAAGAACAATAATAACGATTCTACCTTGAAGGAGAAAAGAGCCATATAAGCAAGGTAAGAGACTTAAAAATCAGGAAAATCTTATCTCTGAAAAACCATGAAGCTGCTTCCTTGCCTAGAGAGGTCCATAAAAAGCAAGAAAATCTAAAATAAGTTACTGTATGATCTCCATATGGACTGCTTTGGCCATCTCCCCCTCCCCAGCCCCAGTTTCTTCCCTGGTGGTGTTTGACTTTGGCTCTGTATTTTATTCTAGGCTGTCTACTACTAGAAACCATTGCCGCTTATAGACATTAGCATTACAAAAGCAGACTAAGAAACTTAGTGGAATTTCCCTAACTCTTGAGACAGGAAGATAGTAAAAACAATTATTGCTTTCCCATTATATATGTTGTTAAATCAAACAGGCCACATGATTAACTCCCAGACTGAAGGCTTTTAAAGTAATCCCTACAATTTCATATGGAAGCTTGTCTTCAAAGTATTCTGCAAACCCTAACTAATCCTTACAACTTCCTTCACAGAAGAGTTTTAACTCTTGTTCACAGATAGGAGAACTACAGTCCAGAGAAGTAATTAACTGAAAGAAAACAGCTGGAGTCAAAGCTATGCCCATGACTGGCAGTGCTGCTTTCTCTGGTTAGTCACTGGGGCATCTTTGCCAGCAGTTGATCTCAATGTGGATTTAGGAATGCCCCACTATCCCCCTTTCTGGGATGCTGTATTATCCCACACGTCTTGAATCTTCAGCTTGGTCCTAGGTGCCCCATGGTTTCAATATTGTGTTTGTAGCATTTTTCAAAATTAGAGAAAGCAAGACACACAGGTCTTGCAAATCTTTGATTCCTCCCCCAGGTTGGAAGAAAAAAAAATATTATTAATATGTACAATATGTGCAAAGAGAACATTCCCCTTGTATATATTTCCAGTCGAGGGACAGTCTGAGTTGCATGACTATGTTTAATGGCTGCCACTGGGTCTACCTGAGTCACTTTATTGCATAATATTTCTCTACCATATTGCATAGAGCATTAAATATCATTGAATAAATGTGAAGAAAAACATGTTCAGGCATAATTAGACAAAAATGTGGAGCTTCATATAGATGTGTTTGTGTGTGCGCATGTGCATGTACGTGAGAAGATATGCTCACATAAAATGTTAAAGATCATTTTCTAGATTGCCTGAGCACACTTTTCCCCCGGCTTCTCCAGTTTCTAGTACTCTCAGCTGCTCCTGATGATTTTCCCAATGAAAACAGCTGTGTTTATGGGATTCTCTCATATCATGATGTCTGGATTGCAAAATATTCAACACATTCACGAGTAGACAGTCTCCCCATGAAAAAGTCCAAAATAATGTCCAGGCATTATTGTCCCATTTAGATCTCTAGTTAGCTACTGAAATTATTGGATGATTAAGTATCAACATAGAAAACTGAGACTGTTATACCCAGGTACAACTGAAAGAAGCACAGATAAGCTCCAATCAAGAATGAAAACACTCTCTGTTTTCATGACATTCACATGTTTTGCCTGCAGGTCTTCAGACTTGTAGTGACAGAAAAATCTTGACTATATTGGCACAAATCAGGGACAAATTAATTTCAAAACTGCAGCACCCTATTATTGGCTGTCTTTAGGAATGTGCCACTACCCCACTTTCTGGGATCTTGTATTGTCCTGAATATCTTGAATCTTCAGCTTGGTCTCAGGTGCCCCCTGGTTTCACTATTGTTTTTGCACTCTTTTCCAAAATTAGAGAAAGCAACACACATAGGTCTTGCAGAATTTTTATTGCCCTCCCCCCCCCCCAAGTTATAAAAAATTAAAAGAACTGATGCTATTAGATCAATGCTAGTACTACTGTAACCCAAATTAGCTTCAACCCTGTACACCAATTAGCAAAGACAAAAAGAGGAGCAGTAGCTAGGCATGCCATTATTCTGTCAATCTTTACAATCTCTTTTATGTGGAATTCTACTTCAAAGAGCCTTTCTTGTTTGTTACAAGATCACTTACATAAGCAACTAGCAGATGTGACTAAAAATAAGTATTCTGTTATTGCTTCATGCCTCTCCTCAGATACCAACAATCTCTTATTCCTATTGTCCCTGGCAGTTCTTCAGACTGACGCTATACAGCTGTCTTCTCTATGTATGCATTTAGCTTCTTATTTTTATTCATTTATTGCTTTATTTTAAATTTTTTCTCATCTTGTACACCTCATTTTTTCAGTCTTCATCATCATTTTTAAGGGGTGAGTGAGGATGTTGAGAGCAGGACTGGTCAGGTAGGGGGGCCAAGACTTTGGGTTTAAACCACTTCTTTTACTCCTGGTGGTGTTGCTTTTAAATGCAAATTAGGATTACTTTAGGGTAATTCAGACCTAGCTGCTCAATCTACAGAGTTTGTTCTTGCAGCCTGAGAACTTCATGCTGCAAAAACTATCACTCTGGCTAAGCTGCCTCCCACATTAGCAAGGGACTGGGATTCTAGCTTCCTACTCCTACATAGGGAACTTGCTTTTTCTTTCATTTGCACAGGTGCATATAAGGATTAAGTCCCCTGATGTGAACAGTATTTTGCTGGTGTACACTACTGCATGCACTGATGCTAGAAGAGAACAAGCCCTGGTAACTCTGCTATTATATGACCTCGTTTTGATAAAATATTAGCTGAACCTGGTATGAAACACAGCACTAAAATAAAAGCAAAATGTGTATTCCATTAAAACAGATGTTTAGACTGCTGCCACGAGAGGACCTGAGAAAAATCAAACTTTACAAATGTAGGTATGCCTATGAAGTGTATACACATATTCAAGTGTCATCCTGTCTTTAAGTGTATTACTTTGATACGTTTGTTTGTCCTTGGATCCTGACATTGAGATACAAACCTAATAGAAAAAGCAATTGCTAACAGAATGAACTACTGCAAATACCGCCTGTCCCTGCTTTCAATACTCAACCTTAATCTGGAACCTTTTAAAGTGGTCGGGTTATCTGGAAACACTGCACAGCTTAAGTTAATTGTCTATGAGTGCCTCTTCTATAAATACGTGTCAGGCATTGTAAAGCACTCCCAAGGATTAGTCACGTCAGAGGTGTGAAATTCAATATTCATTGGTGTACTTCCGGAAGGTCCCCACAAGAGCAATTGTATCTACTTACAGCAACCTGTCATTTATTGGCACTGGCAACATTTTGCAAGGAGCAGCAAGCTTGAGAAAAAGCGGCCCTTTGTAAGAAGAAGTTGCAATGGAATTGATGCTGTGAATAGCATTGCAGGACTCTGACACAATACATCATTCAACTTTTACAAATGAAAAAAATGAAACATGAAAGTCTTTCTGTTGGGAGTTAGCACCAGTTACAATGTCCAGCTGCATGGCTAGCCTCTGCCGGTCAGTCACAGTGCTCTGTCTTCGCCTAGTGCCCTGTTTAGAAGCTCTTACCTGAATGCTAATGACCATGACTTGAATGCAACAGCCAGAACAAACAAGGTTAACTTCGACAGTTTTTCCTAATACATTTTTAAAGCTGGGTTCAGGATGAGTGTCTACATGACAAACAAAGGCCATGATGTCAAAAAAAACACATGACCAAACTCACAACTTTCTTTGTGAAGCCTAGTATCCCAAATGTAGTCCAAGGTCCTGTTGGGTTAGGTGCTCTACAGGAAAGAAGAGACTGTCTCTGCCCTGAATAACAGGCAAGCTAAAGAGAAAAAGAAACAGAAGAGAGGGAGAAAGAAGAAAGATCAGGTGATTAATCCAGTGTAGTCAGTAACAAAGACACATCATAATTTCAGCCTTTATTTCCAGGCCAGGCTTGCAAACTCATTTACTTTGATTATACCCCCAAATGGTTCCAGATAAAGGCTTTCAAAGAAGTCTGAAATATGTGAGAAAATTTACCAAGGGGGTGGCAGAGGGGTTGAGGTGTTAATCCATGTAATGTCTGAAAGCAAACCTAAAAGGAATTCTACTTTTTGAGTTGTTTGCAAAATATTACTTTAGCACTGCACTTATGCCTAGGACCTCTGAAGACTTTGGTGACCCTTTATGAACTTTCCAGACACATACTTTTCACCATCGCTATTGTCTTTCAGACTACACCTATATTAATAGACTGGTCAAAGTTGACAGCAAATGAAAATAGCTAGTCTTGTAAAGGCTAGGAGATTTAACAGATCCATATAAGAAAGAATTGGGAGTTCTGCTTTAAGTTTATTCAGTACTGAGTGATTGGTATTTCCTTTTGAACTGATGATTTCGATCTCTGCTCCAAAGTGTGTGATGCTCTGGGACTCAGAAATCCTTTTCCTTAGCTTGCCAGTGATCTGCATTGTGACCTTGGTCAAATAGTTTCATTTTGCTTTATATATATATATATAGGGGTTTTTTGTGCTTTGACTTTGAAGGACAAAGGTCCTATACGAAAGCAAGGTATTACTACTGTTAGCTAGTTCCACTTCAATAGATCAGATATAAGGAAGAAGAGGAAAGTCAGAAAGAAATTTAGCAGGTTTGCCCTTCTCTCTATCTGCGCAGAATAATTGATCAAAATGCGTTCTATAATGTCCAATGTAACTCAATAACAAACCTAGGACACACCTAAATATGAGTAGCAGCCAAACCACCAATTTGCAGTTTTTTACTGTGGGGTAACAGATTTCCTAACAGAGGGGGAAAATGGCTAGTGTAAACTTTGGAAGTATATTAGGAGAAAACTAGGAAAATGATATCCCCTCCCCAGCAAGAGGTATGGCAATTTAATTAGTATTTCTCCAAAAACGGCTTCAAATGTTGATGCAATTTCACAGGAACATCAGCTATTTACATTCCAAGTCATTTCCAGCTACTCTGATTCCATCTAGACCAATTCTGTAAGCTTGTAAGAACATAAATATTGGATTTTAGCCTAATGCTAGAGAAGCATATGGGTCATTAACTGTAATTCAGGCCTTGCAGGCTATTTGCTGACTCTCCTGAATAAAAGCAAAAGTGTTTCTCCCTCTCAAAAAGAACTGCTCTATTTTGTTTTGCAAGTTTGGGAGGTGGAGGGCAGTCAGACTTTTTTTAATGCTAATATGCATGCAGAAGACAGAGACCAAAGAAATTCACTCAGAGATTTGGCCTCTCCTTGCTCAGCACACTTTTCAAAAAAGAAATTGGCAATGGAGGTCAGAAACAGCAAAGTCATTATTCATTACTTGTTGTGCAGTAAACCTCAGGAGCCTGAATAAGGACCAGACACACACTTGTGTGCTTGGGATTTGCCATGTACCCCCCTAACCCTGATGGGAAGAATATGCTTGGTTGTTTGGGGTTTTTTTTCCTTATGTGACTTCCTTAAGGGTCTGTCAGTCAAGTTCCCCAGGACTGTAGGAAATTTGGTAGGTGTCTCTAAAATCTCTTCTGGTAATAAATAGTCCCAGATATGACTTTTAAGGAGGAACGGCTGCGTATTTTACGATATTATGATTTTTTTCAGGGAGCGTTAGGAAATAAGAGCTGTCCTGTAGCTCAGGAAGTTGTGTTTGTCATTTTTATGTCCCGAGCAATCTTAGTTCTTCAGCTGCCTTTTAAAATATCGGCAGCCCATGAGCCTCAGCCACCCTTCTGTTTTTAACAGGATTATGCTCCCAAGGCACGGATAACTCGCAAAAATGACAAAAGTATTTCAAAATTATTTAAGAGAAGGGCATAATAAAACCGTCTCACATTCTGAAAATATCTTCCCTCTGCCTCTGGGAAGGAGGCTGTCAGCGGTGTCCGTGCAGACTCTGCTGTCGGCCATTGAGCACGGCGCCCAATTCATGGCAGCAGGTTTTCTGATGGTGTGCAGGAGCCCTGCACAGGGGGACGTGGGGCTGAGACTCTGCCCTCCTGCCAGCTCAGCCCCACAGCCACGGCGTGTGCATTTGCCAGAGCTTTAACCTGCCTTTCCCTTGGGAAGTGAGGGGGAACTGGTGTGCCACTGCCGAGTAGGTTGGGGAAGTAACAGTAGCTACTTTTTCCTGTTTCTTCTGCCTTCCTGAGCCTCTCTGGATGCACGGAATGAGAACAGACTGAATGGAAGAAAAAGACACAGCAGGTCTAGGGACTCAGGTCTTCAACATTTCCTAACAGCTACCGGAGAAATTTTTCCCACAAATCAATGTAGCCAGTAGCTCAGAGGCTGCCATGAAGCCATTAATCTGTGGCAGAAGCTTTCCTGGTATGTTTATGCTTTGCACTGTTAAAAATTAATGCCATACTCCAAATGATGACTGTGCACTACTCCCTGAGGGAATGAAGTGATGATTAGAATGACAGACATGAAGTATCAATTTCCTGATTATTTTTAATTACACTTACGAGGAAAGCAAGCCAATGTTGGTGTAATCTGCTTTACTTTTATCTTAGTGATTTATAATCTATCAGCCAGGTAGGCCTGTCCTGGAGTCATCTTGTCTTTCCAGATTAATTTCTTTATTGATGTTAATATTATTTATAAGGGCAATTACACATCCTTGGAAAAGTATTTGGGTCAGCTTAAAAACTAATTTTTGTTGAACCGCTTTCCAAATTACAAAATCATAATAAAAGCAATCTGAAGCAGAGGCTTTGCTCACAGTTACGTCTTAAGTAATGTGGTGACACAAATACTGTTTTATACTTCATTAGCAGGCAATTAATAATGCATGGTAGACATGGTGTGTCCTGTTGGAGTTCAGCTGTGAAATGAAGTGTTTCCTTTCATTTAATTTGTCAGCTTCTGTGAAAACATAAAGGATTAAGACTCCTCCAAATTTTGGTGCTGTCACCTTTAAAAAAAATAGATCTCAGGTTTCATGGTGCATGGAAACACCATCCTTTATAGGTTTCTCTTTCAATATTTTTCTTTGCTCTTTTCAAGAACAAAACCAGATTTTTCATCTTGTGACTGAATGCTTTGATTTAGCCTTTTTAAATCAAAGCGTAAACCTAGCTGCCAGTGTGTGTCCCAGGTAACAATAGGGATTTCAGGGATTCTAGACCCTAAAAAGAATAGTCTAACAGCTGAACATGAAGTAAAAAAACATACCAGAAAAATTAAGTAGATTTTCTCTATTCATGCAGCAGGAAACAGAATGCAAGGAAATGAGTAGCTACTCCTGACTTTATGCACCAGCATAAGGTACAGATTAAATAAGATAAACATTTGTGCTTACATTTAAAATGCCTAAGGTTTTCAGACATTGTAGTCATAAGCGTGCTGTTAGTGTCGAGACAATTATATGGTGATAAATAGATAGTAACCAGGTTATATACACAAAACTATGGGATTCTAGGGATAAGAATGATTGTATCTCTCTTTATTAGGGGTATAAAAACCCACAAAGTCCCACAACTATTTCATTCTTCCACGTCAGAGTGTGGAAATGAAACTGGTCGAACAGGAGAACCAGACAGTGCTCTTTTCATTAACCCAGTGCATATCTAATTTCAGTGAGAATAAAGCTGTCCATGTTGCCAGAAAGGTACAAAATGAAAAGTCAAGAGAAAATAATGTAGTAGCCTGCTCAGTCTCTTTTTCTCATCTTTAAATCCTGAATTTTCATATCTGTGGTGCGCTTGAAAAGAATATAGATAGGTGCAATATAGATAGGTGCGTATTTTGCATATTTATAAAAAGAAGCTGAAACAGAATAAACATCTGTGTGGGAGAGCTCATAGTGATATCAGAGCACATGTAAAATGTTTTTGATACAGGTGGGGCTAACAGTCTAATATTAAGGTGACTCTTTCATTAACATATCGTTTCCAGTTGCTTAAAAACTTGGAACATTTTCACTATTTGTGCCAGAATTGTCAGTCTGGACTGCATTTATGTGCAGGGGAAGGAAAGGATGAGGACCCAGAACATTTCAGCCAAAACTGTTGATCTCTTTCCGAGGAAACTGCTGTTTCAGTTAAGGAATCGCAAGATTCCTTCCAGTCCTTATAGGTTTCAGACTAAGCATGTACAATTTTTCTGTGACAGATGGTTACAAGTAATGACAGAGATGTGACTTTTTGCTTTGTGCAAGCACTGTCTTAGTCAGCCAAATAATATATCTTCAAGCAACTGTACTTTGTACATGCCTGGTAAGGGACTTTGTTAATTTTAGGAACTCCACCTCTAAAAATCAAAAGTTTATGGCTCCTGCAAGCGTGTTCAAGACCTCGGTAAGCTCTGCTCTGCACACAGCATCCTCACAGACTGACTGCAAGGGACCAGTGGCAGGTATCTAGGCAGGCAACTCCAAACCAAGGAGAAGCCAAACACGAAGCCAAACACAAAAGCAGGAACCCTGGTACCTGCTGAGCACTCCTGAGGTACGGTGACCATGTGTGAAAATCTGCATTAAACTTACACAAAGCTGCCTTGCTAACATCCACTGTCTGTGTGATTACAGTTACTGAGCAATATTGCTTGGGAAAGCGCTCATGGTTTGTAACTACCAGATAAATATGGGTAGCATCTGCACTTCTCCTCACCTGACTGTTAGCAGCAGACTGAGTGGAGACAGTTGGTGATCGTCCATCTGACAGAGATGAGAGAGATGTTGCACGGACACTCACGGGCAGAGAGCAAGTTTTTCCCTTAAAAAACCCCACAACAAACTACCTATAGCCTTTTGAGTAGAGCAGTGCTCATACAGGGAATCAAACTTTTTGTGCAGGATGGTGGGTCACTGTCTAGCCAGCAACAGGGGTCTCAGGTGCAAGGGTCCTCACAGCAGACCTTCAGCTGGGCTCAGTAAGACCCCTGAACCATGGAGTACGTACACCCAGTGGTCCCACTGTCCTCGTTGACCACCCCAGCACATGCATGGTCCATGACTACCTATCTTCTCAAAATACATACAAAACTTGTCCTAACTGCTTCACATGGGCACCAAATCCTTTCCTGTGCAGTCATTTCTGCATCTTTACTCCTCAGTATGTGCAAATATTTCATTTGTGTACATTGTGGTGACCACCGCAGCAGGAACTGCCCAGGGGGAAGACACTGTGATGAGACAAACCCTCCACTCAGCACAGGAATGAATGGCCACCCTGTATGCCACAGGGGCCACCCAAGGCAGTCTGCAGAACTGTCCCAAACTGTCACTTAGAGAGCTAAAAGATTTCAGTGCGTTTTGGTGTCAGGTCCCTATGAGCTTTAATAGGTCTTAATGGCCTTAATAGCCCTGGATATGTTCACCTGGGACCTCCACCCACACCCATGGGCCCAGAAGTCCTATTTAAGCTCTGTCCTGAGCCTTGTGCTCCAGTGTGAGCTTTGTTGTATGTGCGTTTGTCTCCAATACTATTGTCCTGTGTGGACCTTGTGCCTTTGCTGTAGGTGGTGCGTCTCCTGGGTGGAACCCACTTGTGGACTTGTCCATGGTCTTGTTTTTGGACTCATGTCTTTTACTCCTGGCTGGATTCCCTGGACCTGGTTCATCCCCTTATGGTGCCTGGGGCTGTTAGGTGGATGTGGTCACCAGCACCGAGCTCTGACTGCTGTCTTCAGCTTCTGTAGGACTGTGCCCAGCAGTGAGGTCCCAGCCTGTGCTGGGGTGGCCCTTAGCTGCTGGTTTGCCCTCCCTTGAGGAACAGCTTGCTAGTTCAGCATCTGGATGCCTGTGAAGGTAAGCCTAAACATGTGACTGCTGGTCTTAAACTATGTGCTAGCAATGTGAAGCCCTGCAGCTGCTTTGTGGTTTTTGCACTTCAGTAGTTGTTTCATAACTTAAAGTGGCTGATAAGTGAGGCTTTGTATGACACAAACAGATGTGTGTCATGGAGCTTCTTGTCAGTTCTGTCTCTATCAGTGCAACTAAGTTTGGGACTGGAATATGAAAATGAGGATATGTGGACTAGACTACCTTTAGACAAAACACTTAATTAAAAAGGGACACATTTTTCCTGCTGTATTCTCATGGTACTGACTCTTGGAAGTAACACAGGTTCAATTTTAGGCGAGGCTTGGCTCTGGGTATGTCAGTGTACCTGAGTGGCTTTCTTCACACCCAAACCTTGGTGTCAGTGCAGGGGAGAAAGCAACGAGCTGGGTGCTGAGGAGCACAGCTGGCACCTGGGGCGGAAGCTGTGGTTTGAGGCAGTAAACACACTGGAGAGCCATCAAGAACTGAGATTGCTATGGGAAGAGGCAGGTGAAAGATCAAAGCCAGGGAGCAGGCTGTTGAGGCTTGCTGAACACGGATCTTGCAGTGAGGAACTCCTATGCTGATAGGAGAGAGTTCAGACCAGTCTGAGAAGGGTCATGGGGAAGATCAGGGATGGCTCAATGAAGCATGGAAGGTCAGAACTAGGACTAGGCAAGAAAGAAGCTTCAAGAAAAAGTGAAGAAGAAGAGAAAATGTATTCATAGGCAAAGAGGTGCAGAATGGATAGGATGTGAAGTCAGATAGGGCCAGGATTTGATTCCTTGTTGAAGGAGCTCATGCACGCTCTATTTTTTTTTTTCAAAGTATTGAAAAAGTACTGTCTATCCCAGGTTAGACTTCTAAATTTATCTGTTCCTCAGCTCCCTATATGAAGCCGGTGGTTAAAATTACTTTTGCAGTGGTTTTTTGAAGACAAATTAATATCTGCTGAGTCCTTGGAAGAGCTCATCAGGAAATCATTTAATCATCCAAATCCTGTGCAATAAATAAATCCTGGCATATTAATTTGGTGGTGGTGGGGGAACTTCTGGATGGCTGCTCACCTGTCAAGCACCAGCCATCCACTATGCTCAGTCTTGGAGATCCCTTAGGAGAAAAAGTGCCTGTTGTGTCACAAATAACTAGGCACAAAAGGACTACGTTAAATTTATGTACATAATGCTTGTACTGGAGCTTTCCATAACCTGAGTGCTTCTTCAGAGTATCAAAGGATATGAGCCTGAACGAAGTCCCTAGATTTTGAATGTTTCAAAACTATGACCAAGTATAAATCAACCTTCAGCTGCTCCTTCTGATACGTAGTGCCCCACCTGCTACTCCCTGAAAATCTAAGCCTGAAGTAGTCAGGTGGTGCACACTAACCCAATCAATACCTGGCCCAATTTTCTGGTTCAGTGAATCTGCTGCAGATTAGTGGGGAAATGAAGACCTGAACATTCAGCTGTTCAGAGCACCCATGCGTTACAGCACCCAGCTCTTCCATGCTGCTTCCTTGTGGAAGTGCCTGTGCCAGATAGATGCTCAGGCTTCTGCATGCGGTCCTTGCCTCACAGCAAAGGGGGATGCTGCTTAACCTAACTGGGAAATAAATGCTAAGGAAGATGACTGTTGGATCAGTGATGTGTAGTAGGTCTTTGCATCTTCTTTTAGTCCTGTGATTGTTTTCTGGAGCAATTCCTTGGCTGAAGATCAGCTGCGTATTGCCAGCCTGTTGCTGACATGTCAGCTGCATGGAGGGAGGGAGGTTTACGGCATGAAATAGTTATTGTTGATCTTCTGTGCAAGATGTTGAGGGCTGTTGCTGGGCATGCCTGCCCTCAGTCTTCAGGTTGTAAACACTACTAGAATTAGGGTCTGTCCCTTTTAGAATTATATGAAGTAAGTTGGGAGAAACATCAAAGCTCATCCCCCTCACTTTTTCTGTTTGAACTACTACACATGGGATGAGCTCTTTTGGCTATTGGGCAAGCCAGGAGGACATGTGGCTTCTGGATACCATCTTTGCTGAAAACATTTGGTAAGCCTACCATATCCTCTGCCACTGTAGGCAGCCTGGTAAGAAGTTTTTTATCTCGGAAAGTACTCAGAGTTGTTGAGTGGATTTCACAGATGAAACAATACACACCACACTTGCCCAAGCAGAGAATTTACAGACAACAAAATGTCAGTTGCAGAGGTCTGGTGACTGTCTAACATAATGTAAATAAACATTTAGCTGGAAATCTTAGTAAGAACAGTGTTGGCTTTTCTGGCTCTTATTCATTTCTCCTGCCCCTGTTATATTTAGTGTCCTTTATTTGCAGCAGCTGTGTGCATGTGAATGGTGGATCAAGCATCTTACTTATTTTCAAGTGCATGCCGTTCAGCTTCCATAAAAGCAAACATGAATGCCTGGCAAACTGTCATTTGGATCTGCTGCCTTTACATTTCAGTTCTTTACTCTCCACATAGTAATTTACCATTATGTTTGGCTATACAATTTAGCTTCAGTTTTGCTAAGTGTCTAGCTTATCTGTGGTATTCCAGAGAACTTTTTCAAAGCAATGAGTTGGCAACTGCCTGTGCTGTATCTCCTCAGCCGTACCTGTTATGTGACTTTAGATTTTTGGAAGTGGGAGTACCATATAAGAGGATTGTTCATGGTGAATATAGAGATCCACATCATCAAAACTGAAAGCAGTAAGAAGCATCCTGAGTATTGATTGAACTAAGGTAGTTAAAAAAAAAATCTGAAAACTGATTATCTTACCCTTTGAGGACCAGTACTTAGTTGTTTTAGGGAAATATAGGGACACTATGCTCTGGTATTTGTATTTTATTTTGAATGTCTTATTTTGTGTCAGTCCTTTCTTAAACTTGCAGAGGGAAGGCGAGACATGCACTTTTAAAACAGTAGCTAAGTGAATATGATTCTCAGTAAGAACATGGAAGCTATGAACTCAGATGCACTCTAACATCTGCCTGAGTGAAGCTACACCTGCATCTCTGAGGAGAAGACCTCCTCACCAGTGCACTTACTGGGTAGGACTGGCTTGGGACCTCTATTCTTATTCAATCGGCCCTGCAGTGTCACACTTGCTTGCCATGTAGGCTGGGGTGGAGGCAAGAAAATGTGTAACACCCTTTCTATGACAAAGGAAAACTGAGAGGCTGGTGAGTTAAGCTTTTTGGGATGAGAAGGGCCTCAAATGTGTACAACTTCTTCCTGGCAGTGGTGCCGATATGTAGGTGGTTCCTGCTATGTTTTAGGGGGCAAAAGAACCTTTGATCACAGGCATTTTTAGAAATGTCTACTCTAAATCTTGAACAGAGGAGCCTGTTGTCTCCTATTAACATACAATATACTGGGTGGCTCAGGGTGCACAGAAGGGATCTTTGGGCCTAATCTAGGTGATCTGAAGCACCTCCCTGGAGTCAGGGGCAGAGCTATGGGCACCCTGGTGACTTAGCTAGAAGCAGTGAACTAGCTGCTCTGGTGTGGTCGTTTGTGGGTTTTGTTTTTTTTTTTTCTTCAAGTTTTATGGTGGTCAGATTTCCTTGGCTATTTACTGTTTTAGCCTATATTTCAGTGCCTTGAATTTCAGTGAAGTCAACTTTTGTTGACTTCATCTTAATGCACCTGCTGCTGGGGAGTATGACTTAAACCAAACTGTGGAAAGCAGGAATGTTCATTTGAGTCTTGGCTAGATGGAAAGTGATCTTGACGTCTAGGTCCATTTGTCCCAGCTGGCAGTACACAGCATGTCATAACCTTTCCAAACACCCTTTAACAGCTTTGCAATGAATATTCAAACTGCGGAAACCCCAGAAACTCAATATTAATCTCTCATAGAAAAATATGTAATTTGAAAATCATTCATCCAAGCTACTGCAGCTGAAAATTGGTTAAGATTCCTTAAAGAATTATGTCCAAGGAAGCTTTATTATGGGAATTGACAAGGATGTCTTTAATCTGAATAGCTTTCTGAAGTTACTGCCTTCTGATTAGTTTCAAGAATTTGCTTGCAAACTCTTGCTGTTCTGTCTAAATTGAAGCTTTGTGTGATTGACATTTGTGTCCAAATATCCTTGTGGGAAAGCAAGAACCTAAACAAAACTACATCAACATGCTTGCCAAATTTCAATGATTCATTAACTGATTGATTTCAAAACGTTAGAATAAAAGCTTTCAGAACTTCTTGTTTTGTTTTTATCCTGCTCTGGGATTCCGAATGCTTCTGGGTTCCCCTCAAAGCTGAAGGGGGAATCCATGTGGATCTACTGCTGGTATGTACCACAAATGGTTCCTGTAAATACGAGGGTGAACTCTTGGCTCTTCAGTCAGAGGATATTTCCCACTGGCGTGGATCAGGCTAGAATTTAACTTCTAACCTTCTTCCAAGTGAAAGAGGGTATTTGAGGACTATCCTTTTGAAAAATATTGGGACTCTGAGTTGTCTGGTTGTGTTGATAGGCTTGACTGTCACAGTTAACAGCTTGGTTTCTTCAAAACTGGAGGGTGTTCAGTGATTGCACTTGCCAAAATTGGTATTGGCAATAATGTTTTGTCACTTGGCTGTTTTGTTTTTCTGGATCAGTTCCTTGACCCTGTTCACAACATGGCTGCTCAAGCTAAGGCAGGTGCTGTGTTGTGCCAGGGGGTACAAGTAAGATTCATGGAGTGGGAATAACTTTGGTAAGCATTGCCACTGAAAGCTCTCTCTTGAATTAAAAACAGCCTTCAGTTTCACATGAATCTAGAGAACCATCTGGGGCTTGGATCTCCATCTTACGTGGAATAATTACCAGCTCTCACCAACAATTGGATTTCCTCTGTTTTGTCAGTTCTAAGATACAAAACTCAAAGTGACTTATAAATAGCATTTAATTCCTCTGCAATTTTCAGGATGTCTACAGTATCCAATTTATTATGGACCTTGTGTGTTTGAATAATAATTCTTCATAAATGCATCACTATTCATAAAATTTACTTTAAGGGGACAAAAGGGAATTTCTGCCTAATCCCGTTTCTCCTGACTCTTGGCCTATTAATAACAGCAGGTGTTACCTTTTAAGGTGAATTGCTGTTCTCCCATCCTCCCAAAAAAAAAATTCCTGTCCCTTCTTGTTGAACTGTTGTAGTTTACAGCTGGTACGCAGGTAAATTTGATATGGCTTCTTTTTCCCCATAGCAGGGTTACTTCTGCCACTATAGCAGCTATTTCATGAGAAGATGAGGTGTCACTGAAGCAGTGGGAGCAAACTACTGAGAGTCAAATGGGAGAGATGGTGGTGAGGTAATCCCCACCTGAGAGCCCTCTGATGCAAAGATCACAGCTATTTCATTTTCTAAATGGAACCTTATCTTCTTGGAAGATGTGGGTTGTCATTTTTGTGTTCCCTGACGGATTGTAATAAGGTGCCTGAATCTGTGTGCCGCTGTAGTCAGATTAATGTGTTCTGAGGGGAGCAGGGATGGATGCTCACGATCAGTGAGGGAAAGCTTCACAGGGAGGAGACATCTGTGTCTGTCTCCTTCACACTGCTAACACAAAGGACATGATGGGCAGGTTTGAGTGATGTGAGGAGCAGTGGTTGCAGATTTTACCGTCAGTAGTTATCTGTCTAAAGATAACCGTCCTGAAGTAGGAATAAAAGCAGATAGTGCCACACTTCATCCACCTCCTTCACAGTATGGTTTGGAACACTTAAACAAATACTGCAACTTTGCCCAGGCCAAAACTGAGGCATAGGTGTACTCCCTCTTTGACTACCTGTTATTAGGGCAGAAGATGGCCATGTCTTCTCAGACAGCCACACACTTAATATTCCTAAAATTGTTATCTTACTGTATGGATCTTGAAAATGCCCCTCACCCTGATAACATGGTCATCTGCACTTTGATATTTCATCACCATTGAAACTTTTCATGTATGTTTACTCGGCCAGCAGAAATAGTCATTCTCTGCCCAGTTTAATATGCTGTAATGGGCTCTTTGTTTCAAGTTCTGGGGTGTCCTTTTTCATTGCAGTGAAGAAAAGAGTAATCTGCTACTTTCCGGATTACTCATCTGAGCAGAGAACCTCACTCTTGCTATTGATCACTAGTACTTTTGGACTATACTCACTGGATTATTTTTAGGTTATACTTTAATTTTAGTAATACTTGTCTCTCTGCTTCTGCTCTTATCTTGTGTGTCCTGCTAAGCTATTTAGTTTCCTGTCACTTCTGACATTTTGGGGCTTTACAGTAGTGTACATCAAATGAATGTCTCTGTTTACTCCATTGACAACACGGTGCTTTCATGCCCACTCATGAGTACACGTAGGAACTGTATCTATCTTTTGTTACTAAATCCCTGGTCATTTTGTGGCCAAACATAGTTTCCATGGCCTTAATTTGTCTGTACTAGCAGGTTTTGTGTTTAATTACACTTAGTGCCCGTTTTATTTATATCCCTGTACCGTGCTCAGCAAAGTGCCTTGCAGAAGCACATTAGGTGATAATGGCTGCCATCTGTCATCTAGTGATTTTTTTTCTTTCTGCAGTACTCTGTTCTGTTTCTAAAAACTGTCTAAATGTCAGGAGTCTTGTAAATCATATAAAGGGTTAAATGTTTTCTTTTAATTTAAACCAAATCCTGGGAACTCTGACTCCAGATACAGAAGAACTATAAATGTGTTACACTCTCAATTATTTGTAATAATGCAAGTGTTTTAGTATTCATGTCCATGGAAATAAGCAGGTGATACATGCTGAAGGATCAAATGCAGTTTTTCTTGAACCTTGACCACCTGCTCACACTCCCTTTTAAGAGCTGCATCTCAGGACTATTTACAGCACTTAAAACCTGTGAACTGTTTTAAAGCAGCTGCCATATTTGTCTGGTTAAAAAAAGCAGCTCCTAAAGTAACACTCCTTCTCTCCATATGTCTCTTTGCTACGATGCCTGAATATTGTGCTCAGTTTTATGTATTTCCTGGGAATCCTCTCAAACAAAAATGGAAACAGTCTATTGGGAAGGAACAGTGTTCTTGGCTGTATTAAGATAGAGAGACAAATACAGACTATGCGCACATGCCTGTGCACTCATCCTCAACAACCTTAGGTATGTATCTGTCTTGCCTTCAGAAGTACCCTTGAAATCAAGTAAGATTATTTCCTTGCAGATGTATTTGCGAAACTGCAGCTGTAGGTGAGAGATCCTTCCTATAGAGTGGCGTATTTCCATGCACAAAGATTCATCTTGGCTGTCTTCTGTAGACTCATGTAGGCTTGAATTGTCATAGGTGGAGTCTTCTTTTTCAGCTTTGTGTGTGTATATATGCGCTATGGTAAGATCACAAGGGATAAACACCCCTTATACACATTATTCACTTCTGTTGTCTGTCTTTGTCTCACAGAGGCTATTCAGCAAACACTGGTTGTTTCAGTGTCTGGCATGTATCAACACAAGCTACGTGGCATCTTAACACTTGTTATCTTGTTAGATCGTGCTAGAGGCTTATTAAGAAGTGACTGCCCTTTGGGTCAGCAGTAAAAACAAACACACAAACCCCTAAGACTTTGCTTCAAATAGTTGCCCTTCCTCCTTCTACAGAAAAACTGTATCTAGCAGTTCACTCTGACTCAGATGAATTGGCTATAAGAATTCCCCTGCATGCGTGGCCTCTTTCACTGAAGAAAAAAAAAAAACAAGAAAGAATTGAAGCACCTCACACTCTTAACTACACTCCAGATATGGAAGCAACTGGGGACATTTGCATTTTGCTTCTTGTCAATGCTGTGCTTCAGGTCAGCATATTTCATTTCCTTCTCTTGGGTTACAGAAGGAGGGTTTGTAGACAGATATTGCAATATTAAGGTTTTAAGTAAATGGATCTTGTGGCACAACCTTTCTGGTATCTATTGATTGTCTATCTGTATTGTCTTCATTAGCCTGTATTTGGTTTTACCTCTGCTCTTATTGAGTGCTTGCTTTCTTTGCTGTTGCAGTCTCTGAATTACCCTGAAAGGAATGCCGTTCCTACTCCTACCTCAGACAAAAGACACCTGGAAAATCATATTTATTTCTTTTCTTCTCTGAAGTTGCCTAACAGGGTACAAATGGGGAAAAAGGATGGATAAGTCTTTATCTCTGAATGTAGCAGCTAAAAGCCTCAGTGCTCAGCAGTGCCAGGAGAAGGAAAAGGAATAATTTTGTTTGGCTTGTGTTGTACTCACCTGCTTACCCTCCCCCTCCCCATGCTCCAAGGAAAAGCTCTAAGAATGGCACAGCCAGCAAAGGGCCTTTCAAGGGAGGAGAAGCTGAAAGTCTCCTGCCTTTCTGGTTTTGGCAGCCCTAGTCCAAAGCATCCCTGCTGTGTATGAATACTGTACCATCACGCTGCAATTGTCTCCTGATTGCCACCTCTCTCCCTGCAAGAACAAAGAATGTCTGTCTTACCACAGCACTAAGTGGTCCAGGTTCAAGGTCTGCTTTATGCTTATTTTGCCAATTAGCTCCCTGAGGTAGTAAAGAAGCTTGAAAGCTGGGAAGACCCCATTACTTCACTGTCCTAGAGGGAAAAAGAATCCCTTGAGTCCTTGCAATTTAAGGCCCTTTCCAGACAAGTACTCAGTCTGAACTTAAGTGAAAGTCAGATTGACTAACTGTAATTATTGTCAGCAGAGGATGTCTGTACTGTTTTATACCCTGTGGATATTGGTATTGAAAAAAACAAAACACCCTTTCCCACCAATCCCTTAAATGAAAGGAAGCAGAAAACATGTCTGACTCAAGTAAATCTTTAATAACATATTAATATTTTATAGTTGGTTTGATAGTAAATGCATAAGATCTATTGCCACAGGGGCCTGACAGAAAGGAAATATTGGCTAAATATGATATGTATAACAGCCAAGGAGAAAATTCTGTCTGAAGCAGAAAGGTAGGGGGACTGGTGAGATAGGAAAAGGGACTGTACCTGTTCGTATGATCTTATATTTTTACAGATCAGTGGTGAGGAACTTCTGTTTGGGCATCTGAGCTTTGCTTTATTATGTGAGTTTGAGTCTCTAAGTAAACAATATTTTCACCTATCAAGGTGTCTTCAGGCAAGAAATTTGGACATGCAGCAGCAGAAGTGCAAATTAAGCCAAGGTTTGAGCTTTTGGCACTGATGCCCTGCTGAAAGTCAGGTGGAGACTTCACATTGGCTTTTTTGCATATAGGATAAGGCAAGGCTGGCTGAAGCTCATGGCCTACACTGCTGCAAAACTGTGGCTTGGAGAAATTTCACCTCCTTTAGAGATTGAACTAAGCCTCTCCTGGCACATCAAGAGAAGAAAAACCTGTGTGCCTCTGGGGTACGAAACTTGTGTTTCATGAGCCTTGAAACCTGCTGGGTGAGTAATGTCTGTCATGGATGCTGCCTTGATCTTTAGCTGAAAGAACAGATGAAGCTCTCTCTTCCTTTTAAGTGGAGAACGGTGTGGTGTTTTCCAAGAGATCATATGAGAAAATACTCAGTCATGAGCAGAGCTATGGCTGGATATATAACTGTAGGTTTGGTGTCTTATTATTCTGCAACCTTAACTGGCATATTTAGAACCTCTTTTATCTCTGGAGAGATAAAAGTTAAATTTCAAGCCTAAATCTTTTCATTTGTGGCAAGTTATCTTTATGGTGATTAAACGATGTTCTAAGATATCTGTGCCACTTACTGTACAGCAAGCAAAGCCCATGGAAGTTCAGTCAGTCTGACTGAAGTTTCCTTTATAAAGGAAGATATAGGGCTTAAATTACCCAGAATGATTCACAGCCTTTTAGACCAGCATAGTCAATAGACTTGTCAGGTAGCAATGGCAGGGTCTTGGCTCTGTTTAAATCAGGAGAAGTAATGAATTCATTGATGTAAAGGGAAGAGTGTGATATGGGTATTCCAGTGACTTACACAGAGCTTTTGTGGAAATTATGTGAGAATGTGTAAGAATTGCTGTTGCAATTTTGAAAACCAAAAAACGTGAAGGACATTCTTCCCGAGCTTCTGCTTAGTTTAGAAATGTTTTTAAAAATGATCTGCCACAGAAGAAAAAGTTGCTCTGTGTCCTGAGAATTGGTGGTTTCCAGTTCTGAAAGTGAACAATTGACAGTGTAAACTTGAAACAGCTTCCATGATAGGTATAATTGCTCAAGGAAAACTCTGATCCATATCCAGGTGGATCTTGCACCTTGCTGTTACCACACTTATCCACTTGAGATGCTGGCAACTCAATTAGTTGGACACAAAATGTGAAAGATAGGGGTATCTGATGTGGAAAAGAAGTGTCCAATTATTTCCTCTATAACTCTTGAGAAATGAATTGGAAAGCTTTGAGCTTTGTAGCACTCTAGAAAAGCTGTTATTGGATCCCAAAATAACTAAAGGACAAAACTGGGAGAAAAGGCATATATTAATGACAGGAAAAGGAGTGATAGGTTCTTGTTCAAAATACTGTGGCAAAATAAGTTTTTATTGACAGAACAGCCAGAAGGGAGATAAGTCAGGGAAGAAAAAAATTATATTTGCTGAATGTTTATTCTAAGATTATACACATGCTAAAAAAGAACATTGTGCAGAGGCAAGGCAAATAATGGATGAGAGTGAGGACAGTAAACATCTACATTTGATACAGTTCTCCACCTCTGGAGTAGGCATAACCCTGTATTTAGGGAACAGCTGCTCACTCCTCAGTAGAGCTGGCTACATCACATTTCTTCCCTTCCTTCTCAGTTTTGATTTTGAACTACATTTGGATAGCAAGGTATATTTTCTTGGAGGGGAGGGAAGGGGATTTCATAAGACCTTCTCCAGCTCTACTGTTCAGGAAATTTGAGGGTTACTGTGTTATGTTCTGAGCTCTTGGAAAAGATATCATCAATGTTGTCTTGCTATTTAGAGTATCAAAAAGCCCAACAGTAAGTTTCAGCTGTCCCATGAATTACCTTAAAGCACAGACTGAATATTGACTTTAGTTGATTTATCCCTAAAGCCTCCCATCACCTCTAAATACCAGCAATGTTGTCACATTTTGTTGCCTACTCCCTTTAACTCCCTCCATGAGCCAGGAAGTACAGCCACAGCCCTACAGCAGGCATAGTAAAAGCTTTTTTAACCTGTCTTAACAGATAGTGTGTGCCAAACAGTTAAACACATCTTATTCTTGCTGCCAACTCATGAAGCAACCTTTATAGCTAAACCAATATATTTTAGGTAGATAGATACCACTAGTAGGAATACAGTAAATGAAGATGGCACACTGTCTTGTGAATGTGGGAACAGAAAGAACCACTTCACCGGTCCCGAGCATTTACAGGAGATAGTGACAATTGCAGAGTATATCACTTGTTTAATCTGGATTTTCTGAAATTCTTGAATAAATTTCTACACTACTTTAAGCCTTGTTATTAAAGCTGCCATTAGTATTGATACAGGTGAGAATACAGCAATGAGTGGATCGATGCTGGTCAAAAACTAAAATCAGCACATAGGCAAGCAAAGCTCTCATCTGGTGGATACAAGTGTAGAATATAGCCAGGTAAGAGAAACTATACCAGGGTTTCACTGCTTTTACATAAAGTGTTAGAGCTATAAAGATAACACATTCATGGGGGAAATATACTCTTACATCTGTACATATTAGGAACTTAGGAACGTATTAGGAATGGTAGTCAAGAACAAATTTCACATATGTTTCTGTTGTGCTGAAGTTAATGTGTTTCCTCACACACTTATGTCTGAAATTTGTTCAAATGCCAATCAAAGAGATAATATGCAAAACACTTGGAGGCAGTCAGTTCAAGAAAACTTAAGTGTTTGCTTCTGCTTCTGTCTCTTGTCTGTACACCTTGTCATAATGTGTAAGTTGGGATACTTGAACATGAGAAAAAACCTCTTTACTCTGAGGGTGGCAGAGCACTGGAACAGGCTGCCCAGAGAGGTGGTAGAGTCTCTGACTATGGAGACCTTCCAAAGCCGCCTGGACACCATCCTGTGCAACCTGCTGTAGGTGGACCTGCTCAGGCAGGGGGGTTGGACCAGATGATCTCCAGAGGTCCCTTCCAACCCCCTATGATTCTATGTGAGAAGCTTGGGGCATTGTAACTCAGAAGGTAAGGGATTATAGGGCTGTGGCCTGTACTTTGGATGTACAGCTTCATAGGTGTATTAACTGAGCACCTGGTGAATGTAAGCAAAGGTTATACTAAAGGTTTTGCATTATGGGAACACTTGAACCACTGAGCTCTTAATTTCCATATTTGCTATGAAGACTGACTTTCAGTTTAGTCAAAAGTGGCATGTTTCTCACAGCCTAACAGCAGGCTAGCTCCTTCTCAGTAGGGCTGACATCTTCATGCCACTGTGCTGCAAGCGCAGGTCTTACCTGCAGCAATGTGCAGTCCCATATGAGTGAGAAATCTTGCAGGTATCAGACCAGGCTGCTAATTAGACATTTTCCCTTGCATCTGTCCTCCAGCTATCGGATACAACAGGCAACCTGGGGATTCAGGCTCTGTGAAATCATTCTTAGGCTGTGTATTACAAAAATGATCGTAAATACCGAATAACTGCCCTGGACTTTGGGAATTAAATGTCTGCCTGCCAAGTTAACAACAGACCCTCTCCTCTGAAAACAGTTGTTCTCCTAACAGTGTGCTCAAGTGACCCAATACCATATGCCATTTAACGTCATGAAAATGAATGTTTTGAACACTTTGATTTATGTAAAACCCTAAAGGAATGAGAAACCTGTGATACCTCTGGAATAACAATGTCTAGCATGGAATCAGCTGGCAGTCTGCAAGGAAGAAGGGTGGGTTGGCACAAAAGGCATGTTAGCACACCCCCTTTTTCCCCTCAGGTCCCCAACAGTAGCCATGTGATGTGTGTCTCCCCATCAGAAGGCAGGGTTGTCTTCACTACTTCACCATTAGCATGGGAACTAGATCTGTACATAGACTCTTCCTGCTTTACTACTTCCTCTTACATCTTGAGATCTCCAGGTGATGTAATGTGGATGGACTACCCTAGCCTGCAGGTCACAAATGGTGTTATTTTCTCATCTGTCCCTGAGAGTTAAGGATTTCATACCATCCAGTTTAGCATGTTAACTATCTGTATTTTTATGAAACTTTCATATTTATTTAGGAGAATTTTAATATGCTAGATGTTTTTCTTAAAACAGATATTTCTATTTAGTTTCTACTTGTACATTCAGTGATGTATGTAGAATATAACAGAATATGAAAAAAATTACTGTAAGTATCTAGTTTTAAACAAAACATCTTCCTCTATTGTTTTATCCAGTATAAACAGAATGCTATGAGGATGATTCATGGGGGTGGAGGATAGCTTTGGTGGGGGGAAAAAAGCAGAACTGAAAATAAGACAACATGGTGTATTGTTCTCCTTTTTGGTGAGACATGAAAAAAAAAAAAGGGAATATAATTTCAATATCTGATTTATCTCTAAGATTTTCCCTTGCTGCAGCCAATTGCTCTGGAATCTTTAGATTGTCTCTAAATCTTCTCAGTGTTGTGGATTAGCTCAGTGTGGGAAGCAAGTGCATTTTTAAATCAGATTTGTTGAGAGATGGTAAATAAACACTGATGGGGCTCGGTATTTGGACCTGTAGGTCCTGGGTCCTGCTGCTGTTAATCCTCCTGCAGTTTGTGGCAGAAATGCCTCACTGGGGAAAAAGAGAAACTGTCCTCTCTTCTTCCAGAGGCAACATGCTTTGCTTCCCCTTCATTCTCCTGGGAAGGGAGTGATGTTGTCTGGAGTGAGTGTCCTAACTATGAGGCTGATGGATGCAGGAAGGAGCTGTCACCTCTGCTGCCTCAAGCTGTGCTTAAAAATATGTTTGTTTTGTAGCTAGAATTGGATGGAAAGGGATAAGAGGAAAGAAAACGGAAAGCACTAGCTCAGCTGCCCCTGGGCACTTTATACTGCTGATCAACCTGTAACACTTGTGTTGCTAAAGAGGGAGCAGGGTGTCGAGAAGTGGGACTTATACTGTGCACTTCATCCATTAGTGGTCTCATTTATTCAGATACCACGACTGAACAACCTTTAGGAATATGTATGCTGCAGAAAAATCTGCTTGCTTAAGGGGATGCTTGTAAATATAGGCTCTAATTTAACTTAATCACCTCCTGTTTTATGTTCCTAGGAAACATCTTTCTGATTAAATAACTAGAAATGACAGCTGGGACAGTATTTAATTTGAAAGTGAATCTGAGAAGAAATGCTTGTTGTTTACATAGAGAAAGTGAGATTTTCACTTTTATAGTTTTAACTTCTAATGCAAGCATCACAAATGACACTGCATGGAGACAAACGTGGTGTTTTTTTCCCTTTGTACTGTATGCCATAAAAGAAAACCATCAAGTTACATTTGAAAGGTTGGTTTGGTCTGAATTTTCATTTTGTGCACGACTACTCAGTGCAAAAATCTTTCCAAGAGAATGAGGGTACTCGTATTAAGTCTGCACATAGACCCTGCCAGCCCTCTGAGCATACAAAGCCAAAAAACAAACTTGAAAGTGTCATCTTTAAATGAATGGAAGGCTTATCTCCTATTGTTATGTTTGCTTTAGACCAGAAAGGCCAGATCTCCCACACTTTGTTATTTGCTTTTATTATGATGGCACCACAAAACTTGTCCTGGAAGGTTGCATGGACAAGACAAGAGGACAGGTGAAGGGTGGATTTTATATTCCTCCCTTAAACTATGACAAAGAAAATAACTTGCTCAAAGTCTAGCTGGGACCCTGTAAAGAGGTAGAAAATGTACCTTGATTGCCCAAGTCCCAGTAGAGTACCTTTATCAGACCATTATTATCAGCTATTATTTAAGGTCTATTTCCTGCAAGCTTGTACAGTTTGTTTCTGGGGGAAATAAAGCTCTACATTATGCTTGACAGATATTCTTAAGTTAATATAAAATGCCTAGACCCTTTGGATATGGAAGGGTGGATTTTAATGGTCCCTTCACAGGGATCCAGACTCAGTATGGTTTTGAAGCTTGATTTGAGTAGGAAGGGGTTTCCTGGCTGGTTCACCCAGTTCTGGATATGAATGGAAGTTAATTCCTTTGAAGACAAAATAAAAGGGGAACCTTAAGGTAGTGGGTTTCTTCTGATTTTCCACTGAAGAGGAATAGTGTACAACTACATTTTAAGTAGGAGTGGTTGTTCCTTCTTAAAAGCTGCAAAGATGCTTCATTCTGAAACTCATTATTACTCTGTTTAATGAAAAGACCTTTTAAAAGAAGATGTCTGAATGTGAGTGTCCTTCATTAAAAAAATTAGATTTAACTGCTTTTGCTCTTCGTGACCATCTTGAATTATGTGGACTGAAGTAGAAAATAAGTTGAGCATCTATACTCAGTGAAAACTGTCTAAACTAGTTTGCATATTTTTCCAGAAAGTGTTAAAATTCTTAGTTACTAGTAAAGAAGGAATTAATTCTGCTATAGTTAAAAGATAAGCTACACTTAACAAGCTTAACAAGTTTAACAGAACAAGTTCCCTTTCTACTAGCTATTTCAGCTTTGTCATCAAGCATCATCTTTAACATCTTGGTTCCCTTTAGATGTCAGTGCCAACAGTTCAAGCATTGATAGGCTTCTTAAAAGAAAAAGCAGAAATAATAACAGTCTTGTGTTGTAGGGTAGATTTAGATTAGGTATTTGGAAGGAATTTTTCACTCTGAGGGTGGTAAGACACCGGAAGAGGTTGCCCAGAGAAGCTGTGGATGTCGCATCCCTGGAAGTGTTCCAGGCCAGGTTGGATGGGGCTTTAAGCCACCTGGTCTAGTGGGAGGTGTCCTTGTTCATGGCAGGGGGGTTGGAATTAGATGGTCTCTAAGGTCCCTTGCCATTCTATGATTCTATAGAACTTTTTCTAAGGATCCTCCACTCTATCAAGCCTAGTAAAATTGTGCTTTTGCTAGAGAATATTGCTCAAAAAAACCCAGGTTTGCTTTAAGTTTTGAGTGACAGAGTAAAATTCCTGGTTTAGCTGTTTTCCTGGTTGGTTAGTGGCTAAATCTAGCCAGGTTTTTCTCATTAGAACAAAAGAGGCTTGGTCTGGAGGATACAAGGACAGTTCATATATGCAAATGCACATATAGCAGAGAAGTTTGGATGACACTGATAGTAGTCTTGCTGTGTTGGGATAGGTGAAAGTGTAGCTCATGGTGATAAGTAGCAGGAACAAAATGATTCCCTAAGGATTAGGGGGGAAAAAAGAATAGGGGCCATATGCTGTCACAGTTTGCCACCTGGCTTGCTATTCGTGGTAAGTTGACACCTTGCAGGTAGTAATGCAGAGGTGAGCTGTGAATGTACTCATGCTAGCTCAGAGCTGAAGTTTAGAACCAAAAAGAGAAAAGTAAACTACTAACTAAAGTGAGTACATGCATATATATGCATATGATGTCACAGCATCTCTCACTTCTATGAGAACACCTTTAGTGGCTTGTGTCTATGGCTGATATAATCAGAGATTGTAGCTATTATAAATGTTTGCAAATAGAAGCAATACTTTCAGGAAAAGTACCCCTTATGAACTAAGACAGGTTTGGACTTAACTTGGAAATATTATCTGGGGATATGTATTCACTGATACTCTATCTGGGTTCTTTACATAGTATGGAAGTATGCATTTGGTATAGATCAGGGATGTTATAGTAACCTGAACATTAACTGAAGCCATATTTCTTCCAACACTTATGCCAACTGTATGCTGGCCACAAATGACCAGGCAACACTGGGTACAGCAGAAGGGTTTGGGGGACAAAGATACAGTAATTCAAATTTACTATCAACTTGGCCTTGGCAAACTGAGTTATTGTTGGTTTGCTTTAGCTGGTCCTGGCACTTTAAATTCAGGAACAGGTGCTGAAAATGTATTTAATGTCCTGTCACCCAGCAGCCTGAATACGTAATATAGAGAAACTTAGCTAAAAGCACTAGTTGGCTTAAATCTTTTATAGCATGGGAATGTTATATGTAGGCTACACAAAGCTACGTATGTGCAGGAAGATGCATATAGAGCTACTATCCTTTTCCTTGTACAAGGAAAAACCTTGACTTGGAAGTATAATTCACAACTATATTTCTTCAGTATTGCTCTTGGCTGATTCCTCACAATTACAAATACTGGGGGAAGAACTCAGTGATGAGGTAGACCCTTGCTGTGGGTTTTTAAAATCATACCTGAAACTGCAGCTTCCACTGACCTAGACATAAAAATGTATTCCTGATGAGGAAGAAAATTACAGTGTTTTACGATATAAATGTTCACTTGCCAAGCAAATTTTACCTCACTAGATTTGAGCTATGTAGATACTTCTTAGACATTTGTACTTAGAAGTGATTATTTTAAATTTTTTAACTCTGTTCCCCGTGCAAGTATTTCACAACAACCTTTTCTTTCCTCCTTTTGTTCATGTCTTTTACTTCAAATGCCTCAGCCACATGTAAGCTGTAGAGTGGTTAGACTGAAAATAGACTTTTCATCAGCTTTATCATAATTTTTAATCTTGCCCTTTAACAATTCTAGCAGTGCTGGGATAAAATGAGGCTACCAGTTCTGTGATGCTGCTTGCAGGTGGGAGGAACCATTGAATCTAATGGGACCATCCATTGTAAGATTATTGAGGACTTCCACTTGCTCCACTGGGAGCAGTTTCATTCATCTATGTTTTCATTTATGCTGACCCTTTGCTTAGGCTTTGAGAATGCCTGATGCTAAACATGAAAGAAGAAAAACTGCCAGTTTCGTGAAATCTTTCCCCCTGCTTTGGTCCCCCCCTTTCCCCTGCACACATACACATTCATATTGGATCCTAATGTATTGTCCTTATAGCATTGCCAAAAGGCTTTTGCATAATCCTTTAACAGGATTTTAAAGCAATATTTTGAATCACTGTAGTGGCAGTTTAATGGCTTGAAAATGACAGGGGAAAGGATTTATACACATAGTCTTTCATTTTCTACATGCTACTGTACAAAACTGACATGACTACAGGAACTCCTGTCTGGGCTCTAGAATTATGAGGGAAGAAAATAAGTAAGAATTGGAAGAACAGAGTATTTGCTATAGGTAAGGCAATGGCCTTAAGCTTGAGCAATCTGCAGTTAGGGGACTTCAAGCTTGGAAACACTGTGAAACAGTATTTGCAATTAGCAGATATTGACAAAACATTCCTTCATGTGAAGGGAACAGAATGATGCCGATGCAGCCTCCTGTTCAGGAACAGGGAGCACAGTCCTCTTCAACAGGCATTTATACTGAAAAGGGCTCCAAGGTAAAGGACAACAGGAAAAAGTGGCTTTTGGTCTAGATTTATCATAGTCTGAGACATAGGATCAGTTATTATACGTACAACTTTGAACCTGGCAGTCCAGCCAGGTTTTATGCATCTTGTAGTCCATCTGTCCCATCCAGTTTGGCCCAATGTTATGGAAGACAACATTGGATACTTGCTGAACTCAAGACCACTTACATCTTACTGTGTTTTTTCCTGTGATTTAGAGACAGTTGTCTCATCACAGGTTGGTCAGGTGTATAAATGCATGTTGACTGTTCCAAATCACTGACTTATTCTTCAAGTGCCTGAAAATGGCTTCTAGGAGAACTTGTTCCAAAATCTTCCCAGGGAGTGAAATGAGACTGCCTAGCCTGCAGTATCTCGGAGCCTCCTTCTTGCCCTGTTTAGATAAAAGCATGGTATTTGTCTGTCTTCAGTCACTGGGAATATCCCCCAAACATCATGGCTCTTCAAAGATGATGAAGTGGCCTTATAATGATGTTGGCCAGTTCTAAATGTATTCCTTCTGGGCCTATTGATCTGGGTCAATTCAGTTGATAAAGTGGTCCTTCAACAAAATTCTGCTACTAACCTTTGTCCTTAGCGTTCCTTGCTGGTTTCAGCTGCAGTCCAATTTTGTATTCTCTAGCTACATCTCTGCCTGCCCAGGCAATGCTTTGCTATGCCTCTCAGGTAGCCTGTCTCAGCTTTCAACTTCATATATTCTTTTGTACTTGAGTTACTCAGGAGTTCCCTGTTAAGTCAAACTGGCCTCCTGGCTTGTTTGCTCGCTCTTTAGCACACTGGAATAGACTGCTCCTGTGATCTGATGAGGTTGTCCTTGAGGATCAGCCAGCTCTTCTGGGCCCTCTTGCATCCCAATGCAATGCTTCACAGGGTCCCAGCCACCTGTATAAACCATTCTCCTGAAAGCCAGGGTCTTTGCTCTTTGGCTGCCTCACTGCCTTAGGGTCTTAAACTGCAAGTCATAATCACTGTAGTAAAGGCTACAACTGGCTGAACATCCTCAGCAAGTTCTTTAGACATGAACAGAAGGTGCAGCAGACCACCACCTCTAGCTGCCTGTCCAGCATTTGCAGCATAAACTTTCCCAGACATGCTCCGTATATCTCCTGGATTGCTTGCATCTCACCATATTGCCCTTTCCAAAAGCATTATGTAGTTGGAATTTCTTGTGAGAGCTGAGGCCTATGTTATGGGGCATCTTCCTTTTGTTCAAAGGCGGTTTTGACTGGAGTTCTGTAGGTGACCTCCACCATGGCTGCTCCTTTCGGCTTCCTCTCTAATTTTGGTCCGTAAACTCCCAGCCCCCTGACACCAATCCTGTGGCAAAATTTATGTGTTGAGCGCTTATGCTGAGCACAGCCCCTCATCTTCCCAGCCAACCTGTATCCACCCATTACAGGGCTCTGTGTGAGCTATCCCATTTGTTTTGTGTCATTCCTATTATGTCTTCGCTTTACGGGTTCATGGAGATCTGACTCATCCCATTTCAGGTACTGCATAGTCATATACAGGCACTTCAGATGGCTCTCTGGTTTCATCACTTTTGTGGGAAGACTGACAGCTTCCCTTGTTATGCTGTTGGGTGGGTACCACCCCAGTTTCCTCTATTTCTTATTCCCTCTCTTTGGTTCCTAGTCCTCGTCTACCAGTAAACCTAGTTTAAAGCCTTCCTCAGTAAGACAGCAAACTTGTTGAAGATGCTTTTGTTGCACTTCATTAAGATCTCATCCCATCTCCCCACAGGCAGCCTTCCTACCCAGAGAGCTTCTCTTGGGTTTAGACGCCAAAAATCCTACTGCTGTTCAAGGAGAGCAGCACCTGTTTCCCCCATGCCCTTCCCTCTTGCCCACTGATTATAGAGTACTGTAAAAAGACTTTCTGGTGTTCAAGATTCTGGGCAGTGAAGAGTGCACCATGTGTCTTGGTAAGATAGCTCAATGTCTAACTTTCCTTAACGAAAATTAAAGAACTCTGTCATATTTATACTGTGCATATATCTAGCTTCACCTTCTTCTACTGGATCTCAGAAACACTTTATCTGCTAAATTAATGGAATACAGGGATGAGTGTGTAGTTAAAAACTCAGATCAGACCTTGCCATGCAATGAAACGTTGCATCTAGTCATCCTGAAAATACCAGAGTGAACTAGGAGATACAATGTGAAGGTAGGAGATAAACCTGTCATGCTCCAGAACCACCTGTATAAGCTTTTAAAAGCAGGCTTCTTTTTACCTGCCTCGTACATGTTTATGTTCATTATGTGCAGCCTTTCATGAAGCATACTTGAAGTTTATGCTTAAAATGCTCCTTTGTTTTGTATGCTCAGGAGAAGCTCTTCTGTTTTTCAGAATTCCTGATTGGATGGATCATAAAAAAAAAATATCCATGAGCTGATGAGCTCTGACCCATTTCTTATTTTAAAATAATATAAGCACATATCGTACTCATCAACACCAATGTTTAAAATTGCATGTGGATTTTAGACAGCCCTTGGGTTGTTGAGTGATGTCATGGTGATGTACAGGCTCTCCCTTAGAGACATCACCTGCTGCTTGCTGTGCTCCATGGTGATATGCATGTTAGTTGCCTGTTCTATCTGTGTCTGAATGTTGTAAACCTGATATCCTTCTCTGCTGCCTATCAATTCCCATCAGTGAGAAGGATAACACAGCCTGCAACTCCCCCACAAATCCACCTCCATAAATTCACAACTGGGCTCAGAGCTGTGTGAAGACAAAACTGACAGGCTGCGGTTCTGGATTTTAAAATCTTCATAAACCTCTCCTGTAATTTCTGTGTAGAAAGGGGTTGTGTGCTAAATATAAACCTTTTCAGACAACCTAAGAAGAGAAACAGTCAGGGAGCTCATGGTTAGGAAAAGAAAAACCCTACAAACTGACATTGCGATGATAGATTATCAGATGCTTTCTATCAGTTCAACCTGCATTTAAAACTTAATCTGGCTTTGAGTTGGAGTGGTGCTTTAGGTGACTTGGAGACAGGTGGCTTCAGAGGACATCTGACACTTCACTTTTTGGCAGGGTGAGGATGGAGAAAGACTTTATTTTGGACTGTGTTACAGAACTGGCATGCCAGGGAATCTGCTCTTGGATGAAGTGATGCTCATTCAGACCTGCAGTTCATCTGAATGTACGTGGAGCTTGGAATAAGTTGATCACTAGGCAGCCACTTTGAAACCCATTATTTGTTTCTCAGACACACCAGTGGTGACAACTGACTTGCTAACAGGTAATATTACTTATAGTCCTCCTTGTAGGTATAAAAATTTGCTTATTAATTTTTATCTTTGTTAAGGTACTAATATTGCTCGTTCTTAAATACTTAGCAACATATTTTCCTTTCAGTTCATCAGCAATTCTTTAATGTGTGATATTCTAGGCAATGCTTATTGCCAAAGAGAAACCTTTTGACAGAATTTTGGAATCTGCATTAAAACAAAATAGATCTTGAGTTGTTCTAGTAGTGTTTATTGAAAGCTATAATATGTGCAAAAAAAAAATTAAACTTGTAAGAGATATACAGAAAAGTTGCTAGTGTTAAGTTAGAGGTTTTTTCAATCTAACAAGCAAATCTAGATTTCTCTATCAGGAAGCCATCTGTATAGTCTTGAATGACAAAGATTTTTTTCTGAAAAAGACAGCAAGTGCCATTTCCCTAGGATTTCTGCTGTAATGTACTTCTAATCCACATAATAATGACCTTATGTATATTTAAGAAACTACTGCTTGTTTAAGACATACTCTTCAGAAAGCAGCTGAAACAATGATACAGGAAGTGAGAAATTTGTGAGCTGGAAAAAAAAGAGCTGCTGGAAGGTTAGAGTTTATAGAAGAATATTCAGCATACCAAACGTGAGGTTCTAAAGAGCTTTAACTCCTAGAACACCAGTATTAGTCAGGCAACAACAGTTGCATAGACAAATGCAACCTGTACTTTCAGTCTTTACTGACCCATACCATGGTGTCAGCCAGGAAGGTGACTTCCTGCTGCCCATCAGCAGGCTGAAAAGGAGAATGGGCAAGCTGTGGGCAAGGGGAAAAGGGTACCTCTGCAATGTCACCATATAGTGTTTCATTGAAATCAGATCAATGCTTTCCCAGGCTTTGAAGGGAGCTGTCTTTGCATGACAACATGTATTCTGCATGAACTGTGTAAACTGACACAATTATGCTAATAAGCCTTTTCTGTCTTGGTTGCCGGAAAGAGTCCCTAAATCTGTGAGCTTCCTCCATCCTATGGTGTATGGACATATCCTTATATTAATTGCTGTCTAAATGGTTTCTTTGTCTAATGTGCCTACAGGATATTTAAGGAAAAAGCATTATTTTTGATCCAGATTTCTTTGTGAAACATCAGATTGTTTTATTAAAGTACTTAAGACTTACAGGATTATTTCTGCGCCTAGGGCGCAAATGCAATATGCTTTTTCTCTGTTGAACTTCTCCCGAAATTGATCATGGCCAGAATTAATTGCATGTAGGTGGTTCTAACTCAGGTTTGAACTACCTGGCTCTGAAGATGAACAAGAGAAAGATCATTATTCTGACAGCTACATTAGCAAGCCAGCTCACAGTATGGATTCATTATGCTTTATACTTTACAGAGTATAAAGTTAAGGTATGGCCATTGTGAAAGTGTCTTTAGGCTTTGAGCTCCAGGAAATTCAAAATGTGGGGTGTGTTAATCATGTGTCCCTCTGTAAGGCTGTAAAGGATCAGCTAAATATGAAATCTGCATCCCATATTGTTTTCCGTGAACCTGTGTATTTCCCCTGTTAGTATATTATGGTAGGGCATGAGCCAAGGTTGCCATTTGTTAGTGGTAGGAGGTAACTTCCTCAGAAGGCAGAGAGCAGGAGAAAAGGGGAGTACAGTAGTGGAGCTGAGGAACTGAAAAACTCTATCTTGTCCTGAGTATCTCAGAGGTCTGCAGGACCTCTGAGCATAAGTCAGAGGACTTATGTTGAACCCAGTCAGTAAAGTCAAATTCTACAGCAGCTTCTGAGTTGCAGTCACAGTTGAACATCTCAGCTGTGTGGCTCTCCTTCCTCTGGGAAAGGCTTTACTTCCTGCCCCTGTGTATCTAGTACTTACCCTCAGTAGGTAACATGCTTAAACAATTTAAAGCATGTCGAAATATTGCAGTAACACCAGTGAAAACAAATTCCCTTCTCCATGGCTTTCTGCCGTATCAGCTGAGCAGACTGAATTGTGCCAGCTTGAGAGGGTGTTGTTTCCTCCCCCTTGTCCTCTGTGTCAGTGGCAGACGGACCTGGCCAGGACTGGCGTGTGCGGCTGCGGCGGGGAGGGACGAGCTCCCCCAGGTCTTACTGGGGACTTCAGGGAAGCAGGTTGGTAAGTCATCTATTTAACACTGCAATAACTGTTTGGTTGATAACATGTAAGTTTGCTCCATGTGAAACATTACTTGTGATGTTTTAGAAGATACTTTATCTTTCTGTGTGGGCGTTATCTTTTTTTTGCATGTGCTTGAAATGATCTGGTAACTTATCCTATAGTCTTGTACAACTCTAACCATGTAGAAAACATTCTTGAATCAGGATGGTATTAGGATTGAATCCTTTCTTGTGCTTAATGATGGTCTGTTTTTTTCATCAATGGGCAATAATCCCATACTCCCCTTCTGCAGGCAGTGCAATCAAACACATTGAAGACACAACTGACCAAAAATAGTGCAGAGTGCAGGCAACCAGGTTAAAAAGTATTAATCAAAGAATGCATGTGCAAAACTGAGGTGGGAGGATAGAGTATCCAATGTTGTCCAGTTAGCTCTAGGACTGGAAGCTGGGCATGTCACTGCAGGCCTCGAAATGAGCAACTTGTCAGCCAACTGCATAAGGACTCTGCTTAACTGAGGGTCAGACTGGGATAGGTGCTTTAGGGTGAGTGAACAAATCTTCCTAACCATAGGATAAAGACTGGAGTATTCACCTGGTTTTGTGAAATCTGCTTGATGGTCACTGGTCATAAGGTTTTCTAAGGCAAGCGTTTTGTCTACATTGTCTATAACAATGCACCCATGGTTACAGGAATCTTTTAAAATCAGTTGTGCATGTGTCTAGTACACGAGTGGCAGTGAAATCGCTTATCTCCATGAATTCTTCTATAGCTACCTGAGACTATGCTGTGAGAAGATGTAAGAGTTATTGCTATGGATTGTTCAGTTTCAGAAGCCTGAATTAAGAACCATGATGCCATTATATTAGTAGCTGCCCAAATAACATGCTAATAACTGTTACAATTACTGCAGGAGGGGATTTCTTCACTGCAATGTAATGAAATATAAAGCTGCAGGGAAGTATTTCAAAATTAGAAGAGGTGTGACATTTTCATGGCCATACAATAGAAGTTTTTTGAATAAATTTATAGTAGTTCTACCTACAGTGACTTTTTTCTGCTAACATGCTGGTTGTTGCTACCATTTCAAGTTTAAATAAAAGCTTAAGAGCAAGTTAATAGTGCTCCTGTTGCCACCATATATTTCTGGTAGCATGGGTCTCCCTCAGTGGTCACCTATGTCATGAGATACTCTGAATTTCTACTGCTTTGCAAACTTTTACTGAGGTATCCGTGCCTCAGCACAGGGGACTAGTCTTTTCAGACCAGTGTTTGATCTGTTGCTTTGTCTGGATTGTAATCAGATTGATATCTGAGTGACTGATTCTAGTAGGTGAGGACACAAAGATCCACATAGGCTTGTTCCAGACAATGATGGACCAGATGGTTAGGAAAAAAGGGTACAAAACCAGCACCTGTAGAATAGAAATAAACACTTCATATGCACACCATTTCTCTGAAGTCAAGTAGGACTAAAAACATATGCTGAAAGAGTTGCAGGCTTCTATCAAAGGGAAACAAGTTGGTCTAGATAACGCTTGTTAGATAAAACCATGTGTTAAAGTAACATCTCAGCTAGGTAAACCTTAGGGTCATGTTATCTTCACAGAGAAAAAGGTGTCTTGTGGAGTTTTAAGGATCTTAATATCCAGAAGGAAGAGCCTTTCAAAAAAGACACAAGAAGCCACTAAGTCTAAACAACAGGTTTGTTGTGATCTTACTGATACCACAGTATTCTGCAGACAAGAAGCTAAGGCATCTGAGGAGGAGGAAGTAACATATTTTGAGTATATATTCACACCCGCATTCTCTGTGTGTCAGAGTGCTTTTATAGAATTTAAGTAGATGTGGAACTGGGCAGTGGAAGGCAGTTCAATGTCATTTAATGTGTATTTCATGTAGGAAGCACATATTGTGTGGAACATTGGATCTGATTATCCATCAGAACAAAAGGCCTTTTTCTGTTCGTAAACTGAAAAAGGTGGAGAAATCTGCCTGGGTTTCTTCCAAGCTGTCCTTAACCTAAACATAGTAATGTCACTAGATTTAAGTAGAATAGGTGGAAATTAGAGTTGCTCAACAAGATTGGCCTTCGTAAGGTGCTATGAAACACAGAGGATTTGGTCTATATTCTCCAAGCTAACTTCTGTATTTGTCCCCTCTTCCTGAGTGCCTAAACTTAGATTCTGAAATATATCCTTGGAAACAGAAATAAATATTAATGGTTATTTTTCCCAGTATTTGCATATGAAAGTCTCATTGGGGTTTTTTTGGATGCTATTTAGCGTCACTTTGTACCGTTAAACAGAGGCCATCTTCTAGGTATTTGAGTACAGAATTTGAGCTAGGCTTATAATTGATCTAAATTTTTAGTGGCTAAGGAAAACTGTCATGTGAAATTAGCAGTAACTTTAGCAGGAGTACTCAAAAAAATTTTGTGTTCTTGACTACACAAAAGTAGAATATTTTGAAGATTGCTAATATGTGAAAGCTTTGAGAAATCAATACAAGCTGAAGAACAGAGCTCAGCTTCAGACTTGTGCCCTTAGACTTAGTTGAAAATAGTCACCTTTCATGAGCAAAGGAACTGCAGCACCTGGATCCACTGAGAAAGGAAGCTCAGAGAGATACAGAGAGCTGAAAATGGTTGCAACTTTCAGGTACCACCAGTATGAGACAATTACTGGGTAGCAGGGGAGCAAGTGTCTTATGTAAGGGAGGGAAGCAGATGGAAGGTGCATATTCATGGGAAGTGACTGAATAGCAGTGTAGCATAGGCATGGAAAATGGTTAACAGAACAAATATATGAAAGATTAAATATAGAAAGGAGATGAGATTAATGTACTGGAAACTAGCTGCAGATGATGTGATCTGCTCTGGACACTCTGTTCTCTGCTCTTGTATCATCCCCACGGTATCTAGGCACTTAACTGGCAGATGAGTCACTGTCTCTTTGTGCTGCAGCTTGTTTCTCCATTAAATAAAGGTAATTCTTTCCACTCTTGGAGTGATGCTGAAAAGGACTGATCTCTAAAGTGCTTTGAAGATATACTAACACTTGCAGATCCTCTAAAGCCTGGGTTTCAATTGTGGAGATGCAGGTAACCTTAATACATTTTTACAGCAACAAAAATGCCTAAGTGCAGTAATTCTAGTCTATGATAAATTATTTTTGATGTTCTTGATACCTCAGATGATGAAGAGGCTGGTTAAATTGGTTAGGACAGTGTAATACCATTAACTCCACTTACTCTGCAGTGGGTCTCAAATTGCTGGTTAGGGATAGAATCAAAGAATCACTTGGGTTGGAAGAGACCTTCAAGATCAAGTCCAACCATAAACCTACACTGCCAAGTCCACCTCTAAACCATGTCCCTCATCACCACGTCTACCTGTCTTTTAAATACCTCCAGGGATGGTGATCCCACCACTTCCCTGGGCAGCCTGCTCCAATGCTTGATAACCCTTCCTGTGAAGAAGTTTTTCCTAATACCCAACCTAAACCTCCCCTGGCACAACTTGAGGCCATTTCCTCTTGTCCTATCGCTTGTTACTTGGGAAATGAGACCGACCCCCACCTCGCTACAACCTCCTGTCAGGTAGTTGTAGAGAGTGATAAGGTCTCCCCTCAACCTTCTCTTCTCCAGGCTAAACAATCCCAACTCTCTCAGCCGCTCCTCGTAAGACCTGTTCTCCAGACCCCTCACCAGATTCGTTGCCCTTCTCTGGACACGCTCCAGCACCTCAATGTCTCTCCGATACTGCGGTGCCCAAAACTGAACACGGGACTCAAGCTGCGGCCTCACCAGTGCTGAGTAAAGGGGCACAATCACTTCCCTGCTCCTGCTGGTCACACTATTCTTGATACAGGCCAAGATGCCATTGGCTTCTTGGCCACCTGGGCACACTGCTGGCTCATGTTCAGCTGACTGCCTACCAGGACCCCCAGATCCTTTTCTGCCAGGCAGCTTTCCAGCCACTCCTCCCCAGGTCTGTAGTGCTGCCTGGGGTTGTTGTGACCAAAGTGCAGGACCCGGCACTTGAACTTGTTAAATCTCATCCTATTGGCATCAATTTGCTTTGTTTCCAGGGTAGCTTTCCATATGTTTCAAGGATAATCTATTTCTTTAGCTGATATGTGATGTTATACTTCAACCTTAACTTTGCTGTAAATTGCAAACAATGAATAAAATGATTCAAAGTAAAATATGAATTCATTACATGCAGACACAATATAGCTCCTCTCTTAGCATGCTGTATGATGAAGCAACGGGAATAAAACTTTACAGTCTTTATCGAGTATACTATTGCAGATCTCATACACCAGCTTCAACCATTATGTACATATGACTTCATGGTCAGTAGCTTTTTGACTAAGTGGTCATTCCAATCTGATCAAACCTGTTCTTTCCATGTCAGTCTACAAATCTTATATTGTTGCCTTAAACTTAGGTTACTTTCCTTAGAAGTAACCATCAAGACTATTTTGGTTAGCTCTAAGCAAAACAGCAACTGTTCCCCTAATGATTCCATAACCACTGTAACAGAAATTGTTTTCTAGATGTGTTCAGCAAGGAAGGGAACCTACTAGCTGTAAATAAGTAAGGACTTTCAGACAACTTGAGCTAATTTAAATTCCAAATTGCTTTTAATCTGAAAGTTGATACTATCTGACCACTTGCAAATGTAGTCATTGAGCATAAAATCAAAGCCTTGGAGAGCTTGGCAAGAGTTACTTGAAGATATGCCATGAGAACTATTATATGTAAAGTACTTTGCTATTTGCAGCACACAAGTTAAGTGGTGGTTATAGTTCTTAAGAGGTGCACTAATTAATAAAAACTTTAAAGTGGTATTAATTAATGCTATTAATGATTAAATATGTCAGTGGGAAAGTCTGATGGAATAATTATGATCCCACCACTTAAAAGGAGATAAGTGGTCTTTGCTGTACTTGACATTTAGTGGACCTCATTCTGTGTACTGGGCCTGATTTATAGCACTCAAAGCACTGAAGAATGACTTGAAATGAAAGCTGTTTTACAGCATGGCTTAGATTCTTTCAGTTGTGTTATAACACTGTAAATGGGCCTTCATAAAACGTGGTTCAGGCAAGTAATTTTTCAGAAGTTCAAATGATATTACCTCTTACTGGAAAGAAAGTTGCACAGCTGGAGTTTCTGTCAGAAAAGATTTGTCCACAGCACTAGGCCCATAGTTGTATTAAACTTTGTGGTGTTTAATCTCAGCTTCATTGGTGTTTTGGTGCTCTCACTGGGGCAGAAGATGGGGGTGCCAGTGATAAATATACTAAATCCAGAGCAATTCTGATAACCATGACTTTTACTAACCTCACCCATACTTCTTTTTAACCTGGACAAGGTGACCATACTAAAAGTTTATTCTGATAAAGCAAAAGATTGTGTTTAACAAAGCTGGAAACAAGATCAAAAACCTAAGTGAATCACTAAGATTTTCTTAAACTATAGCTGGCCTTGTATACCTGGCTTCCATTCAAAAACAAATGCAATGTCAAAATAACTGAATAGGATTGCATGGGGGAACTCTGCCCTCTAAGAAAGCTATTGTATTGTGTTTTTTCTCTGGCTTTTAGAGGCTGTGTGAAAGCACAGTGACTGCAAATGAAGCTATCTGAGGTTTATGACCTTTAAAATATAAAGACACTCTTCTTAGTCTTGTGTCCCTTCCTGCATGGAAGTCTCCCTAG
The DNA here is from genome assembly GCA_013398295.1 of Chionis minor. Classification (NCBI taxonomy): domain Eukaryota; kingdom Metazoa; phylum Chordata; class Aves; order Charadriiformes; family Chionidae; genus Chionis; species Chionis minor. The sequence goes on from VZSF01003868.1 coordinate 123,675, forward strand.
TCGTATGTTTACCACTTCCTCCTTTCCCAGATAGCATGACGTACAATTCCAAATTCTTTCAACTGAAATTGAATTAAAACTTAGATTCTTTCCGGATGTTGTCCCATATTGCAATCACTTTTAAGAAAAATAGCAGCAATATCATGGTGCTGATAGTGTAATTTCTAATATATTGCTGTGTTTTATCAGAGACCAAGTCACAGTAATTAAGAGAAAAAAAAAATATCCAGGTTTAGGCACAGAGCGCTTAGTTCAAATTGCTTTGCACCCTTGTCCCTCTTGCTGCCTGCACCAGGAATCTCCTGGGTTGCCAGCACTGACAAATTCTGCTCCTGGTTGTTCCTCCTTCCTGGATGCGAAGAAAGCAGCCGGGGCGATGGTCTGCATGGGCTCCATGTGCTCCAACACACACATTGAGTTAGAAATGAGGTGGGGAGTGTGGGGTTAGTAAGTGTGAAACTCCTTTTTCCTTCCCCTTCCCTGAAAATGACTTTAATGAAGCTGCAATGGCAGCCTCAGCTACATGAAGTTGCTAGAGTACCTCAGAGATTTGTCTCTTGCAACTTCTAATTTCTGCTGTGCTTTTGTTTAGTTACTCTAAGTTGGGAACAGCCTTAAATCTCCCCACTTGTTAGAGGAAAGTATTATGATAACTATATTTCATTTTACTGCCCCCTTCTGAAGTGAGGGGAGGGATAAGGAATTTTTTTTTTTTGGCGTTTACAGGGAAGCTGTAAAAAAACAATCAACCAAAACCCCAAAACAATCAACCAACCTAAACAAAACAAAAAACCCAAACCGAACATTGACACAGCTTAGCTGTTAAGATGTAACACTCATTAAAAATTTAAAGTGAGTTCAGATATCCAAACACTATGCTGTATTACCAGGCACCTGCTGCCAAAATACCTTGATTCTAATGGTTATCTAAAAATGCCTTATTGTTGAAAGAACTGTCTGTCTTGACCTAGTGCTAAGTCTCTAAAGATTCCTTAAAAATCTTACTAGATACTTAGATTTTTGGTTTCCTGTAGATTTTTAAAAGGTATTTTGAGCAATAATTGAGTTGTATTCAAAATTCCTTATTATTTTAGTACAGTGTTGCTAGTTTAGAGCCTTTCAGATACTGCTTTTCTCTTAAGATTTCTTGATAGTTAGATTAAATACTAAACCCAGTATAATTCCAGCATGCAAATTCCTTTTAATGCAAACGGACTAGTCTACTTGACCATTCAGGCTTTGAGGCAGATAAAGTTCCTTCCACAAATGTCAAGTGACAGTAGTTCTGGCCTGGCCAAAGGTTTTTGAGATCTCTTAACAGCATGAGAATAGAAGTCATAGTCAGCTGCAGCTCTTAGAATAGTTCAGTTAGTTCTGCTGCTGTTGAAACTGTTTTTCCTGTTACTTGGATTGACTTGCTTGCATTTAGCCTGTGCAAGGCTCCGCAAACCCATTGCTATGGGAAAGGGTGTCTCTTAAAAATGCTACTCCTCTTAACCTTGTAACTTCCAGTATTTTCACTTTCTTCAGAAAACTTAAAGTTTGGGGAACTTTGCAAATCAAGAGAATCTACATTTCTGTCACTGTTGAGACGCTGAATCCAATTCTATTTACAACAAGTTAACAAGCTCATCTGAGGAGACATTCCACATTCCATTCTCTCTGCTCTATATAGGATGTTTCTAAAGCAAAATCACACCTACTTTCATGGCAAATCCTTTGAAGCCAGGACTTCCCTTCTGTGTCTTCTCTTCTACAGAGATGTCTCCATGTCTTCCAGAAGAATACAGCCTTTGGATCACTAGATTCATTTAGCTCTGCAGCTTGTTCTTGGCACTGGGTTATTTTGCCATTTCTTATGTTTAGTCAAGATAAATGGAGCTCAAGCTCCCATTCTAATTCTACCAGGGTGGGGAAAGCAAGAAACCACTAAGAGCCTTGATGTGGTCTTTAGTGTATGTTGCTCTCATCTACGACCTTTATCATATACTCGTAATTTTTTTTCCTTTTGCTTCCTGTGTGTATGTGCCTGCACTAACTCTAAAATATTAAATCAGATCTCAATTATCATGTTATCAGTTTAGGGAAGAAAGAATCTTAGCTGTTAATATAGAAAGTGAATCCTTTTTTTACATAACAGACAAGTTTTATAATATACGGGCTGTATCTGAAGATACGTGATACAAACACAGCTTTTTGCTATTTAGCTTGTAGCTGTGTCTATTAGAATTACTCTTTCATCAAACAAATGAGACTTATGGATTCATAACCTACAAATTTGCCAGTTTGTTATACTTAAGAAATAACTTATTTTCTAATATCAGGTGTGTAATTGCTATATGTAAGTATTCTAAATACATTCTCTATTAACTTGGAGAAGAAACTGAATCTGAAGCCCTGCTATGTCAGTAAGTAGAGGAGGTAGATTTTCTTTGACTTTTCCTTTTGCTCTTTTATTGTGGTGTGGCATCTCTGAGTACAAACATAAGGAAAAAAAAGTACTGTGCATAAGGAGGGTACTTACTGGGATTGCATTATAATTGCCTTCTACTTGGGCCTGGGTTTTCACTCTAGACTTGCACACAGGTCTTTAAAGTACATGGGGACTGGCACTGTAGATCTAGGAACAATCCTTATAATTTTTCCTTAAAGTAAGAATTTACATACTGAAAGAAATTCTTTCCAACCTCAGACCAAACACTGAATGGGCCAAGAAGAATGAAAACCAACTTATTTTTCCTAGAGGTAGTGGCCAGGTGTCAGTGGAGGGAATATAACTTCAACATGACAAGGGGAAGCCTGTTACCAGCAAGGCAAGGTAATGCAGGCACCTTCAAACTGCTGCATTCTCCAGGTGGCAGCATGTTAGAAATGCCCATCCCCAAGTGGAATAGAGCTTGTAAAAATTACAGTAGCTGTTATCTAACAGCTATTTGCCAGTAATGAACTTTCACAGAAAAAGTAGGTAGGAAAACACTGGTAAATATCCAGGTATAATATTGCCCTCATAGAGTGAACAGTTGCTACATTTTAATTCTTCTTAAAATTGATTAATCATAGAAGTATCGGAATATTTTTTATTTACAGTGTAATTGTTTCTGGAAGAAAAAAATCACAAGTTTCTTCCCATTTGACTGTGTCTGATAGCTGCTTCCTACATGCTTTTGAGAACAAGTTGAAGGGTTTTTTTTTTTAGCTGGGAAGAAACCTCTTGGCATAATGTGCTTGAATTTTTTTTTCCTCTCTTCCAGTGCAACAACAGCTCTTTTTCACCCACTACTCTAGTGCACTTGCATAGAGTAACACTATTCATACCTCAGTTCTTAGGAGTCTCGCTTCTCTGCCCCTTATTTATCTGTCCTAATGCCATGCTTTTGGAAAGCTGGCCCTTCATATTCTCATCAAAAACACTTTTGGCATAATAGCTAACTCTTTTTACCAGTAATATTTAACCTGTTTTACCTGACTGGGAGGTCCTATGTAGAACAATGTGGTTTAAAAAAAAAAGGCATGAAAAGTTCAATAGTTAATTCATGAAGCTCTTGAATAGTTCATTGCAGATAAGCCCTTTAAACTCCCATCTAAGTTGTTAATAATGAGTAGTTCATTCCCAAGACCTCTGTTACTTGCACCCAATATAAAGCGCAAGTAGGAAAAGCTCAGTAAGGAATCATGTTTCTTCTGTAAAATAATTTTACCTATTGCAAAATATTTTTTTCTTATCTTTTATTCTCTCTTCACACATCTTATAAAGTACTAGTTCTTTAAGAATTGCTACTGCTTTCACCAGCCCACATGGCTATGTAACTGAAAAAAAGCATTTAACTGAAGGATATTCACAATATTTAATTGGAAAAAGCAATAGTATATTAAATGTCTTCCCCACGCTCTTGCTGTTTTCCTTAAATAAGCTCTTCTAAAATAGGATCAGCATAAACATCCTACTCTGGGAAATAAAGAATTTCTTCCTGCAGAGTTCAGAACTAAGCACCTAATATATTTCTTAAGTAAAAATTCATGTTCAACCAGAGACTTCCTGTACTAAAGGAATGAGGACTACAACATGGCCCTTGAGTATGGAGATCTTGAGGAGTTCAAGGAAATTAGTGGTCCTTCCTCCCTGGTACTGCTTCCAACTCAGAGTAGAGAATAAGTGGAAAATGATATTTGTACATTCCAGGAGCTTCTGATGGAGGGAAGTGGTCCTTCAACACCCTCAGTAGATGTGATAGATAGAACTAAGCAGAGGGTTCTAGCAAATAAGGAAACGGTGATTTAATTTTTTATTAATCCTGAAATGTGTTACAAGCTTTTTTAACTGTACTTTCCAAAATACTAGGGTGAGGTGTCCAGGGTGATAGTCACAGAAATATTGGAGGGGCAAAAAGTGTTCATCCATATCTATGCCCGATGGGCTGGAGTTTGTGTTTTGCTAAGCTGTATTAGACTCCTACTTAAAGAATTTGTATTTATTTCCCAGGTTGGAGTGCCCTAGTAACCAATAAATCATATCTTTAAAGTTAAATCTTTTGGTCTTTTTGTAACTTGACAGTCACAGAATAACAGAGTAAAAGGGACCTCAGGAGGTCTCTAGTCCAAACCCCTGCTCAAAATGTCAGCTCTGAGGTCAGAAATACTTGGTGCTTTATCCAGTCAGGTCTTCAAAGTCTCCAAGAACAGAGACTACACAGTCAAAATTTTGTATGAATACTTACATTCACTTGGGTCACTCACCCACAGGTAAGTGCCTTAATTGTTTGTCTGGGGCATTATACTAATGCTTTCTGGGTAAATACTAACAGGCATTCACGATATAAAGTGAAATACTTCTAAAAAGAGGGCACAAAGTTAGAGCAGGAGAGATGTAAATACAGACCCTGGTCCTGAAGTGGGTAGGCAGTCATTAATAACAAGGGAGTGCAAGGTGGAGGCGTGCACTCTTCAGCATTTTCAGGGTATTTTTTTTTTTTTAAAACAACTGCTGCTATTTCCTCTGCCCTTAAAAATACTCACAGGTATCGGCCTAAATGGAACACCATACTGCACGAAAACCCTTCTCCATGGTGGCCCAGGAAGAAATAAAATAAAAGATTTCAGCACTGTGCTGCAAAATGAATCTGGGAGAAATGTGAATTGTATCTGGCAGGGTGCAAATGAACACGGGAAGCAGAGCGAGGGCTCTAGTAATTTTGCAAAGGTAAGTTGCCTTCAGGAGATCCCTGCCTGCTCAAGGGAAGGAACAGAGGCACATAAGTGGTAGAGGTACACAGACGTAGCAGTAGATGGACTCATTGCTGGTGGATTAATACTATAAACTAATTTGGGATAATGCCTAAATAGTTGGTTTGCACTCTGCACAAAGAATGGCACCTTATTCAGTGAACAGTCGACTATAATGGTGAGCCCAGCTACTGGGACCCGGTTTGCTGCTGCCACTTACCTACTGCTTAAATCTGTACCCTCAGTACTACCCAAAGCTCACGTTTGCAGAGGACACTGCCCTTGTTCTTTGAAATGTGCTATATGAGGATTTACAGTGTAAATGCAGCACGCTTTCCAAGGGGGGAAAAAAAGGCTATATGAACTTTGTTCACACAGTTCTTCAGCTTTATGTTGTCAGAGGTGGTTGCTTTGGTCTGATTTCTCCTTTAAGTGGGTTTCCAGGAGAAGCAAACATTGTTCCCTGAATCCTTTAACCTCCTGCAGGGCTATATTTCATAATCTCTTGCCCCTCAAACATCCCTATGACATTTAAAAAATAAAGATTTCTCTTTAATAGTTAATGCCATTACAGTTTGGTTTTTCTGATGATAAAATTAAACTTCTTGCTGTCAAACACCCTTGTGAGAAATCATTGCTTGCAGTTCACAGCCAAAGGCTGTTGCGATCATTTGTGTTTGCATATGCCAACCACCAGTCTTCATGTTCTTAAATATTTTTCTGAAAGTAAACAAGATATAAGAATGGCTAGACCCAATCAGGGTTATTTCGTCTAGTTTAATACTACCCTTCTCTGATGTTGGAGAAAGTAGGGATGAGTTGAATCCTGCTTGCTAGTGGTTTCCTGGTTTGATCTGGTACAGATAATGAAATTGCTTGGTCAGATACTGTGAGTTCAGAGCCCAAAACTGATTTCTTTCTGATGTAGGCTAGCTCTGACAGGGTTTGTTGCTCTGGACAAACCAAAAGCTGCTTTTGTCCCACCTGCTGTAGGTGCCCATGCAATTTTGGAACATTTTTCTACATGTAGCACCCTATTTGGCCTATACAGTCTTTGTGCCTGAGGTAAGGTCAGGTTGAAATATTAGCACTGTTACCCAGCTCTTGGGTACAGGTCTAGCTGGTTCTGTAAGGAGAGCTGAGAGCCAGGGTAGCTGTGTGTGTGAAGGCCCAGCCTGCCATGAAATAACCTGTGTAATTGTTTTCAATCCTCTTGTCTGTACTGCTCTGCACCGAACTTGAGGAGGTAGTTCTGGGAGAAGACACTGTGGCTTGGCTAGGGTGAACGTCCTCCATCAGATGCCTTTCCCTGCCCGAGAGCATGTTGTTTCTCTCATTTAGCAGCAGTGATGCAGAAGGTCCGCAAATGAAGAAGGAGCTCGGCTGTATTTCACGAAGGTTACGTGGCAACAGTTGTGTTCCCTACTCAGGGCCAGGTATGTGTCATTGATGGACACTCTATACGTCTACACTGTAGAGAACAGAGGCAGAGGGAAGTTATAAATGAATTAACTAGACTCTACCAGACTACTTGGCTTTATTAAATACTTGGATAGTATCATCAGTACACTAGAGGTGACTTAATGTATCATCTTTGCTTCTATGTTTTACCCTTGTATGATAGCCATTACAAATCATCACAAGACAACTTATGGCCACCTACCAGGAAACAAGTTTGACTGGAGTTTGCAATAAAATAATATGGGCAATGGAAGATGACAGATGATGCAGAATGAATGGACTGGTTATTCATAAGCCAAATGACCCCTGAAAGACAGCAGTAAAAAGCAGTAGAAGATATTCTAAAACAATATGAGGCTTCAGGCAATGTGACTTACCGTGACTAGCAGTCAGAACGTGCTGGTTTATGTGCTCCTTGAGTGCATTTTTGGCATAGGGCTGGGAGGCATCATCCTGCAGAGACCTGTTGTCCACTGTTTGAGGACAGAGCGTTTTGTGATCTCATCTCAGAGAACAGAATAAGTGAAGGACTTCTCTCCACTGTCCAGCAGCTCACATATGCCACAAGTTAACTGTGGGGCAAGGAGGAGCTAGTTCCACTCTTATTTTGTTTGCTTCTTGCCTGTTTTTCTTACATGTCTCTCCTTGCATCTCCCTGGTGCACCAGCCCCCCATTGTGCTCCAAATGACTCTGAGGTGGATGAGCCATTTCAGAGAGCTGTTGGAAAGAAACAGCCTTGTGCAGCCAAGCTGAGACAGGTCCTTGTCAACATTTTAATCCCTGAGCTGGATGCTTCACTGTCTTTAGAGCAGCAGAAAGTACAGAAAAGAACACTCATGTAACACTTCCTGAAAAATGATATGATTATTATTGGAAATAGCTTTACTCGCAGCAGTAGAAAACTGGTATCTTAATGTCACTTGAATGAAATATGTGGCTTGTTTTTCTCTGGGTGGCTTGTGCATTTCCATTCTGATGCTCAGTCCTTAATATGAGTGTTTAATTGTGCACTGTGTTGCTTTCATGTTTTTTCTTTGTTTGGAAGAGGCGCCTGCATTTCACTTGGTAGGTTTAAAACAGTACTATTTTTGTTCAGTGTTTTGTAAAGTGCTGTACAAATGCCACGGAGAAAGATGTCCTGGTTTTAAGGAACCTTTATAACTTTAGGGAGAATTAGCTAATAATTTTTATGCCAAGTCATTGTTGTAAGCTGCATTTATCTGCAAATCTCTGAAATAAATGCTATGTGCTCGTACATCACATTGAAGCTACTTTGTTTCCCCATGATCTTTGTCCTTACATTTTTGGTTTATGTAGGTCTCTGGCTATTAAGGTTTTACAGAAAGGCTGAAAATTGTGAATCAAAAGTAACCAGTTAGTTAACAGAGGACGCTAAGAGTTTCTGCTAGGGAATGTGAACTTAATAATCTCTGAGAACTACAGCTGAAACTGACAAAACTGCCAAAAATAAACATTAAATTGTTCTAGGATTCATCTGCATGGAATATATTTCACCTTTAAGCTTATGAGCTAATTCCAAAATAAATAATTATATCTGTATTATGTGAACACACTCCATTAAAAAAAAAAAAGGTAGGTCTATATACCTGTAGCATTACTTAAAACTCTAGGCAAAAAAAAAAAAGACATAGGGAAGATGGCAATTTACAGTCATTTTGGTATCCTTCCTTGTTGGCATCTGTGAGAATTCTTTGTTTTTTGTCAAAAAAGAGACAAGGAAAAGAGTTTACAGGTATATCCAGGTCTCTTTTAGGAGGAAATCAAGGGACATACCCGAGCATGTTTTGAGCATCCATGTGCATACTTAGCAGTATCTTACTCTCAAATCCCAGTGATGGGCCTGTTTCTGTAAGTAACAGTATTAAAAAAAACTTCCCGTTCCCTACTAAACTCTTAGCAAAATGGCTCTGGCTTGTAAATAATGAATAGTCATTTGTCCAGCCTTCCTGAAAACATTTCTTTTTGTGTAAGTAGTAGTGTTTGCAAATATGAGAAAATACAGCACAACTTGGAAATCAGTCTTTCAGCTACACTTTTGAATGGAGAGTGAGATTGTGGTCTCAGTTATGCTGGTGTAAATCAAGTTTAAGTAATGAAGTTTCCTTTCCTGTGTATTAGTGTGAAGCTGGGGCTTTAACTCTTCCTGTTCCATCAATACTGACATTTATAGGGAAATTGATTTCTTTTCTTTATAAAAAACTTGCGTTAATGCTAGGTATGTTTTCCTATTCCTATTCTTTTTCTACCTTATATCGCATGTAAAAACGGCATCTCTTATTTAAAGCAGGGGGGGAAAAACAAGATGGTATTAAAAAAAAAAAACAACCCTGCATAACTATTCATGAAACATCTCTGGGGTCTTGTAACTGAAAGAAGAAATATTACTTTTCCAGTGAAATCACCTTAGCTGAAACCCTGATAATAATTTTTCTGTTAAAATGACTTTCAAATTTATAAACAAGATCACTCAAAGAAGAAATACTCAGTCTTCAGTATTTGTCTCTGTTCATAAACATTTTAACTGTACTAACATATCCCATAAAATGCAATATTCATTTTAGTCAACACAGTTATGTGTGGATAAAATTTAAATATGGCTGTTGTCATTTTAATTTAAATTCATTGGTAGGAAGTTCAGTTTAATGGTAGTTGAGCAAAAAAAGAAAATGTATTCTCTTGTATTCATAAATCACCCAAACTTCAATTTATTCAAAACACTGAATTAGGCACTAAGCTAGGGCACTGAAAGAAGAAATTACATTGCTTTCATTAACAGCTTTTTTGAGTATGCAAATTAATAGTCAATTGTAAAAGGCTTTGCATAAAGAAGATTGGTTAAGGAATTAAAAAATGAAAAAAATATTTAGGTAGTGAACAAATCTATCTCCCCTCCTGCCTCTCAAGCTTTCATATAAAACAAATTATTCTGACACCTAGTGAAGAAAATACCAAATTGCCCAGTCTAAAACTAGAAGTATAACTACTCTTTGCTCTCAAATGATTACTTATTGAAATTAATGGGTCTTACTAGCACATATCAATGTAGGAAAGAATTCCCTGGCATTTGTGCGCCGCCTCTTTCCATGCTGCCTATTAGTGAGCTCTTGCGGAATAAACAAAGTCTTCAGCTTTAAATTGTTAATTTTATGCTAGGATCCAATCCAAAAGTACTAGTTAGTCTGCAAGCTAGTGGAAAACTCTTATAAAAAGTTTCACTGAGCTTTGGCTGTTAGCCTTATCGTTCGAGGCCATGGTTCCACCTTCTTTGGTTTACCTCATGTATGTAAATGCACATCCTATAGAAAGTCTTGGATCAGCACAGCTGTTCAGCTCACACCGAAATTCATCATAGGGCCTATGCTGTAATATTTTTATCTTCATTTAATGAACTCTCCCAATGAATGGGTAAGCCTGCAAAGAGGAGAAGCTCCTTGGCTTGGCTGGTAGCAGGAGGCTCCCTGCTCTCTGCCGGGCCCGTGTGGATGGCAGGAGAAAGTCTTGGAGCAGGCTCACTCAGTTCAGATCTTCTAGAAAGTGAAGAGATAATATCTGTGCTCAGAAAATTACGTTCAGGCACACAAAAGACCTTGCATACTGTGGCCTGTTTCAGTACCACTGCAGGCTTCTGTATCTTAAGATGGTAGAAATATCTAGAAACAATCAAATAGTGGAAAACTCATTAAAACAGGGAGATATACATACATATAGTATATAAAAGGCAGGTAACCCTGTTTTTTCTAAATTGTTAAATCCCACATTCTGCATGCTACTCCCTGTGTACCTGATGCAGTCCATGGAGACAGGGACCAGAGTTCTTATTACTTGTTTGTTTCTTTCTCAAGGGCTGCAAACTGTCTGAGGGGGAAAAAACCTGTAGTTAAACTATTTTTATAGAAGTGTATTCTATAGTAGCAGAAGCTATATGGGCTTAACTGACATAGACTTGCATTGTATGAGGGGGAGGGGCTGCAAAATAATAAAGCTAATGAATTGCATGGATCCTACAGTTTAGCTGTGTGCTGTTCTGGAGGACTGGCAGTACAGTGATCCAACACTCTCACAATTTCTTCATTCCTACCTGTATTTCATGCTCGCAGCACCTCATCTTAAAAGGCATGTGAAATTCCTAAAAATGCTGCTTGTTACAGTCTTGGCCAGGCTCTTCATTAATTTCAGAGCGGTCCCTTCCAGAAATTGGTAAGAGATGATATGACAGCCCATTTCAAAAGAGCTCTCATTATTTGCAGCCCCTGACTTCACGGCTACAGAGGTGCCACCTGTTTACTAATAATTGGAGTAGACATTCACTGTATCGATTTCAAATGCAAATCTACCTGAAGTTTGCACTGGGCTTCCAGAGTGATTGCATCCGCTGCCTTCCTGATGTACACGAGAGCTAATGGCGGCACCTGTATTTCCCCAGTGGTTCCACGCAAACCTCGCAAGGACAAGGCACCGGGTTTTGGAGCGGGCTCACCTTCAGCTGGAAGCTGCGTTACCCGGGTTTTCTGTAACCTTGTCTGCCCTTACCTGTGCTGCAAGGGGACGCGCAGTTTGACGCGCAGTCTGGCTCCATTTCCCTCTTGAAATGTGAAGATGGAAAATGAAGCTTTGTGGTGAGGACTGGTAGCAAGCTCTTTCAGACTCCTGTGCACAGGTGCTGGGCAGACAGCAAGGATGGGAATGTTGTATTTATCCCTGTGGAGGAACAGAGGGCGAGCAAAGCCCTTGCTTGCGGCGGTCCCTTATCCCCTCTGCCCAAGGTTTGGGGAGGGTCAGGGGAATCTCATTCCTCAACCCCCTCCCTCCACCGTGTCCTGTAGGATGCCCGGCAATAGGATCTCAGGAGGCGTCTGCAGGTCCAGGCAAGGCCAGCCCCTGGCAGCCTGCAGAGGGGAAGGGATTTTTTGTAAGAAGGGAGTCAATCCCTCTTTTTTTTTTTTTTTTTTTTTTTTTTTTAAACTGCGTATCTTGAGATACACAGACTTTCCCTAGTAACTGCTATTAACAGTAAATATTTGGATTCCCTGTAATCAAGCAATGTTTTACCTTTCTCTGCTAGGACAAGTATAAGACCTCTACAGTAGTTTCAGTTTGGTATTTGTTGTCCTGGCTGGGATAAGCCTCCTTTAATAAACCAGGATGTGTGGACTGGAGAGCTTCTTTAGATTTCCTGAGTATCTGTTTTCAGTCTATTAAAGTCTACAGAAAGTTTCTGTGTGTAAAAAATAAATGTCAAGTGCTCTTCTGAACACCTGGTAACTAGATCAGCAAAACAACATCTCCTGACATTGAGCCAAACGTCCGTAAGCTTTATTTCTAAATTTAGTTCTTTCCAAGGTTTTTAGAGAAAATGGCAAAATCAATGCTGCGGTTCCTCGAAGGTGTGGGATCTTGCAGCCTGCCCTGCCCTACAGCCCCTGCCCTACAGCCCCGCGTGTATCCCTACGGCTCTCTTGGCCACCCCTCTAAACAAGCTTCGCTCTGTCCAGAGAGGAACAGCGCTCTGTTCCTCCACACGTAAACACCTAATGGATACTTGAGATCAGGACAACAAAGATAAAGTCTGTGTAGAGGAGTGTGTTCACTCTGTTTTCCAAACAAGATCAAAGCAACCTGAAGTCAGGGCTTCTTGCCTCTCAGCCAGCAAAGCCTGGAAAAATACTTGGGGTATTTTTGGGCAGGATTTGGGTCAGCGTATTCCAGTCCTGTACTGATGCCAGGGTACTAGAGCAAGATAAATGTAAGTCTTTCGTATCGATTTGGCATTGCGCTGTGCTGAACGATAATGCTGAAAATTCTTTGTTTGTCATAGTTTGATTAATGTACCTGTTCCTTATTTAGTAGATACTACAGGAGTTTGTATCACTTTAAAGCAAGCTTATGGATGCAAGACAACTTAGAGAAAATTCTCTGTATTACTGCTCAAACAAATTGATATATTTAATCAATACTGTCAGAGACCTGATAAGAGGAGCAATCCCTTGATTAAATATTTACATTTTGAGCCACAGTGTTACCTGTATTGTAGAAAGCATCCCATAGCGAAATGTGATGAAAGAGCTCAGAAAGCACACTCAAAACCAGGAAATGAATAACTATCCTCTCAGACTAAATAGTAAAAAAAAAATATATGCGTAGCATTATAAAAAAGCTTTTTGTAATGGAGTGCATTTTTGAAATGGCTTGCTGCCAAGAAAGAAACAGGATGAATTCAAAGGATATTTTGAAAGTGGACTGATACTAATACACGTTTCTAAAACAAATAGTTCAACAACTGTTTTGTGCTGTAATGTTTTCAAGATTACACCTCATCTCAATTCAGTGCCATTTTTTTCAGATCTTAACAGTGGCTTACATTCCCCACTTAGAACCACTGGCCATGCTGACTCCAAATGGCACTGCATGGACTTCAGTGAGATTGAACTGCCTCTAAACAGAATTTTCACCCTGTGTGGCTTTTTTACAAACAATTGACCCTGTGATTTTAAAGCCTCGAACTTTAAGCCTTTGTATAAAGGGTCTGCCCACTTAATGCAAAATTCTTCTCCAGGTTTATTAGGATGCAAATTAATGTACATAATACCCATTTTAATAGTGCTGTTAAACATGCATGAATATGGAAACAGGGTTCAGGATGCTCCTTTGTATGAATTTTTTAGGACAACTGTCCATATAGCAGATATGTCTGAACCAATATACATCCTTTCCAGAGTTAGAATTCTAGATCTAAAGGAAAAGCTTTAAGTGACTTTAAATGGGGACAAGTTAAAACACATGAACTTTCTGTCAAAATCCATGTATGTCCTTAATACTGCTCAAAACTCAGCTCGAGTTTGAAAAGTTTGTGAAACTGATGGGCAGGTAGTTCTGTCAAAAACTCAAAGAGTACTAGAATTTCTTTGTGGGCACTGCACCTAAATGTAGACAAATAATTGTCTTCCAAGTAATATAAATAGTGCTAGAAGAGTTAAATTTCTTCCTCTGTGTGTGGGGAAAACAGGATGTTTAGAAACAATAGATGCTACAATCATGTTAACATATTTTCCAAAGTAAAAGGATGTTAGTTGCTATTTCAGTGCAAAGAGGATAGGTCAATATAAATTAATTCATGTGCAAAATCCAAATTCAACTTCTCGAAAGCCGAACAATCTATTTAGAGCAACTTACACAAACATAAATGTGTGATAGCTGCCTTGCCTTCTTTCAAAATTTCTTTGTGGCCCAAATTCTGTTGTAAAGGATAGGTAAAATCCTGCTGAAACTAGTTTGAGATGCATAAGCTTATATCTGATTCTATTTGATCTCCCCATATAGAAATCCTAGTAAGTCTCTTCATACTAAGAATTATTTTCTGAATGAAATTGTATCCAGTCTCAATTGTATGTGCAGAGAACACTGCAAATGGACATTTAGGAAGCTCTGCACTCCTTGTTGTCAATATTTGTTGTATGCCAGGCTGACCTTTTGGATGATAATCTTTGTATTTGCAGAGTGAAGAGAGATTGATTTTGTTGCTTTATTCTAATTACACTACAATGTAGCAGTACCACACTCTTTCAAACGGTATTCAGGAACTGAAATGTCAGTAACACAAACAACTTTCCATCTGCTCCCAATTTAATCTGAATGAGTTTGTGATTTTATAGAAGGAGGTTATTTCTGCCACTCGCAGTCGAAAGGTGGTAATCAGTTAATCAAAATGCATTGATTGCTCTAATTATTGCATCTTGAATAGGTTTTTTATGAATCTTAGTCACCCACCATTTAGATTTGGCATGTTTTGCTTTCTATCCAAGGCAAATCTATGGTTTGCAAAAACTTTGACTTCATCAAGAAAAACTTTATTGAGTTTTAGGGCCAGACCCACCAGTGTGTGTTGACAATGTTATACTAGCCCAGTTATGTAAATTGGCTGGAAACAAACCAATAAAATCAGTTTGATGAGCAACTTTGCACAGTTCCAAGGATACTGAGTGTACCAGACAACTGGTCTCAGGCTGTATTCCTCGTGGGATATTAGATAAAATATAAAAACCTCTTTTCTATATGGCTTTATCTGCAGCTTTTGATTTCTCAACACAACAAATCATGATTTTGTTCCTGTTAGCTAGTACTGCAGCAATAATTCAGCTAGGGGAGAGGAATCCACTTGTATTTGATCCTGGACCACAGAGCTTAAAACCTGCACTTGTTCATTATGTTTTCCTGTGCGAGTGAAAAACGAGACTGCTTTGTTTCTACATGCCAAGTCAGATGCAAACTTAGGAGGCTAAGATTTAAGAAAAACAAACAAACAAACAAAAAAAATCCCAAACCACCAACCCCCCCAAAAACCAACAAACAAACCACAAAAAAATTCTCAAAACTACTTCTCACAGTGCTGAGGAAATGCGATGTAGAAATTTCTGCCAAGAGGGCTAAGTACAAAATCAGTCAGGCTTTGCCTGAGTGCAAATGTAAGCCCATGGGAAATTGGTTCCAGGTTTAAGGTCTTAGAAATATTGAACCTACTGAATAAACAAATGCGTACTTGAAAACAAATTAGTAAATGGACATGTATCGCTTCTGTGAATTGAAACCCAGGGTTAATTATTAAATAGCTGAATAGCAATCACTTTTCTGATATTGATATTAAAGAAGCACAATTTTATAGGGAAAGAGCACATTTGCATAATAGTTTAATTATGTATATGAACATATTTGCCTAGAGGTGTGCAAAAGACCAGTGACCTTTGGATGCAACCTTTAGTGATGATGATATTGGAACATGAATCTATCATAGTCTAACAAATATAAACCGGATCAGTCATGTCCCACTTGAAATATTTATGAAGGGTCCTAAAAGCAGAACAAAATGAGTACTGAAACAACTCACAGAAATAGACTAAACTATTTTTGATGAGGAAAAATACCTCTACAACTTAATCATCTATCCGTGGAGCACTATCCATTCTGTCAGAACTCAGCTCAGCCATCAATTGCAGGAAGGTAAGAGTGAAACTCTGTCTTGGAGTATGTTCTAGAATAACTGCTCTTAAGTATCTTGCCCTGGAAATTATCACTGTAAGTCCCTGCTGCATATGAGAAGGGACCACTGGTCTGACTTGATATGACCATTGGTGAGAACGAGGAATAAGAGCTGGTTGTCTGGACTGTAGTGAAGCCATCTATCCATTGGTGTTCATGTTCAAATGATGAAGCAGACCTCATGCAAGCGTGGTATAAATGCCAAACTCACAAAGCCTCCTTTGTCTGAGGATTAATGATGAGAGAAGAGTGAAGCTAATGTTATTACAGGAGTTACAGCTACTGAAGATAAACCTGTCAGGCATTTGCCCACGGAGAGAGCTCAAAGTAGTAAGGCAGCTGGGAACTGAGAACTGCCTTGGCAGATGGAAAATTGCTCTACCACTGCTTTCCTCGGTGTGGTGAATATACCCACCCTGTGAAAAGGAAGAAAACCTCTGCTTTGAAAAAGCATACCTTGAGATTGCCCTGAAACCAGCCAGACATCTGGGTATTAAGCGTGTGACAAGAACTTCTAAAAAGGGACGGAATTACTTTCTTAGTTTGATAACTTATGATATCTGGCTCCAGTCTTGATGCTTAGTACATCCTACTTTGCATGGATTCATGATGATTAAGGACAAGCCAGTTAAAAATGGATAGAGGGCAAAGGACTGGCTGTATTACACACCGCTCCATAAAGTTATCCTGGAAGGTACTAGCAATACACATGTTCTTTTTCAAGTGATGGGAGGTACCAAGTACAAGCTTCCTTGTGACTTCATTAGAAGGCCTTGGATAAAATCTGTGTGCCTTTAACAAATTTGGAAAACCTGAGATCTAAAATTACTAGTGCATCGTGAGTCTAGACCATGTATCCTTTGACCTGTTACAATTCTGTGAGACGTGCCAGGCAGATGAAGACTTGAACCTATGAAAAAGGATGGAGGATCAGTGAAATGGAAATTAGCTATTTATTAAGAGTCAAAAAAGTAAATACTTGATAGGCTTTGGAATTTCAAACAAGCTTTGCGGTGTCTGCTGGATTCAAGGAAGAGTAAAATTACCTTCATGCTTTTGGACTCCTGCATGAAAATTTATAGAAAAAACATTCTGGAGTGGCAAAGCGACTATTTCAGACACACTCTTTTAGTAACAGCAACAATAATTCAAGGAGCGACAAATTAAAATCAATCTGAGGGCAGAGGTCTAGATGTGGTAAGCTGAAGATTTGGAAATGAATTTTATTGAGAGTACTTGTAATGTCCAGTGGTGTAACCTCTAGGTAGTTGGTGAAAATAATTTGGAAATCAGACTGGACTCAGTCTGACAGCTCAGTTAATTTGAGCTTCTTCCTGAGACTGGCCGCCTCATCCCAGAGGAGCACATCACTTTGTTTTTTCTAGTTTAGCAAGCATGATTTCAGGTGTGGCCAGACAGTCAGCCATGGAAGTCTCCCACATTGATCCCATGTGGATGTATGGTACTAAAAACTCTACAGTCAAAACAAAAGGTAATTTCTCAGCTTTCTCATCCCAAGAGATAAAAGTATGTATATCCTTGTAGCTACAAATGATTATTTGGAGAGCTAGCTCAAAAACCAAAAACCAGTAAGTTTTATCTGTTCTGCACCTGAATGGAAACACAGCTGTCTTCAGATTTTATGTTCTTGAGCTAGGAGGGCTAGTCCTCTCCTACTCTTGGTTTCAGCACAGGTTCTACTTTGAACCACAGAAAATCCTTGGTGAAAGTTTTTTTTGAAGTGTAGATTTGAATCAGTGTTTCTCAGAAACATTTCTTCCTTTGTGCGTATCCTCATGTTATTAAAGCAGGTGGTAGGTTATTGATATGGGTAAAGCAGTACTGGACAGAAAACAAAAGGCTGACATTTAAAGTTGTGTGTCAAAAGCCATCCCCAGGCCTTTTCTATACAACAGCAGTGTTGCCGCAAGATTTCCTGTTCACAAACCCATGTTGCTATTTACTGCATACTTTGCCAATTAAAAGGAACAAGCTATATTCCTTGCTGCCTGCAGAGGTAAATCTTTCCATCTGCCTTAATCCTACAAACCTGCGCTAGCTCAAATAGTCTGACAAACTCATGTTTGTAAAACAGCCGCCCTCTCGCCAAACCTGCAAGAAACCAGGATATTTTAGGGTAAGCAGTGGAATCAGCAAAGGCTCTTTATTAGGCCCTTACTGAAGCCGAGGCACTGGGGAGAACCACGCATCTTTCAACATCAAATCTCAAGGTGAAAACCCTCAAGCAACTGTCGACTGCCCTATCTTTCAACCCTCCTTTTATTAAATGGTAAACTTCTTCCCATGCTTGTAACTTTTAAACGGCAGAGAGATTTTTGAAGAGCTGCAGTGCATCAATACTTACCTCTAACAGTTTATACAATCCTACAGCTTAAGCCAGATCCAATTAGCAGTGATAGTTTTGGGGGAAAAAAAAAAAACAAACCAAAACCAAACAACCCATAAAAAGGTTGGTTGCTGCTGCTTCGCTGGTGGAGACATTCACCGAACCTCCTTTCTAGCTTCATCAGTTTTGTCAGGAATATACTATTGCCCATGGGATACTTGATAGAATTTAACATTTACCTGCTTGTAGGAAAGAATCACAGTGACCAGATTTTCTTCTACCATATATATGGAACATAATATCACCGGCACTGGACAGCTGCACGTTAACAGGCTTGCATTCCAGCAAGGAAGATTCAGTTTAGTCGACAAGATGGTGATAATGTTGAAACACGAGCTGTGGCGGTTGTGGTGTCTCCACTACTATGAGCCTTTGAGGGCAGCTTAACAAATCTCTGCCAGAAATGACAGAAGAGAGTTGAGCTTGCCCTGGGGAGAGACAGGTATATGAAAGGACCCTTTACGAAATGTCCCTCCCAGCCCTGAAGATCTATGCTTCTAGGCTAAAGCAAAGGAGAAGTGATGTGCGCTGGCCTTGCCTATTGACCTTGGTGCCGCGGAGACTCACTGCTGAGTAAGTACACCTTGACTTCAGTGACAAACTGTAGTAGCAGATGTCCACATGTCACAGGACATACAAAACCAGCATCTGTTGATTTTACTATGCAGAATCAAGTCAAAACTACTTTTTTCCCCCCTCCTTCTGATGAGCCAAGGCCAGCGATGTAACCCTGCCGCCTCCTGCTCCGGAACCAGGTGATGGAGCCTGGTCCTCTCTTAACCTGGTGTTGAACACCAGCCAGTGTCTTGTCCTCACCCTCCCATTACTGCAGTGCAACTTGGTCCACGTTCTCCCCTCTTTTTCTGTGTGATCTATGGTAAAAATCAAGGGAGAGTTTTCTTCAGTGATTTTGTATTAGAAGGAAATCAATGGTTTCTGTAGCTGCAGATACAGTTTTGATTTCTTTTATGTTGCCTTTTAGAGCCAGAACTCTCAAACATCTGCTCTTTTACTTTTGGAATTTATTAGCAAGCTGTAGTAATAAAGGAGGGGGAAGTAATCTCTGATACACTTGGTGAGTGATGCACAGCACAGACCACAGGTTTTGAATTGAAGTTTAATGAGTTCTGGCCCTGACTTAGAGTGGTCTCAGAGATAGCACATATTTACCAGTAATCTATTACAGAGGTATTAAATGTAATGTTTGTAAAAGGATTCTTGAAAGGTGGATACAGACCTGTGAAGTTGTCCTGTTTATATGATTTCTGTAGGCTGATTTTGAAATAAATGCTAATGAGGCACAAGGCAAATTGGTCCTCAAACTAGATATTCTGACAAAATTGGACAGAAGTAGGAGGAAAAAGCATCTCCTGCACCTTGCTTTGGCTACAGCCATGCATATGGTTCCCATATTTTCTCAGTGCTTTTGAATCACTGTTATGATAGGGTATATAAAACTCCTCCCTGATAACTCTATTGCTTAACAAGTTGACCTTGAAGCAAAGCATGATTATTGTCCTTGTCGCCTCCTCTTTAAATCTTTGCATTGGCCTCACAGCTTTTTCATTTCTACCTTCCGTTTATTCAGCTTTAAAGCTAATATACTGGGCTGAATTTACCGGCATACTCTTGTTGTTTTGTGCAGCCCTGGTGATGCAGGAGAGCTGTAAACTTACACCGGCCAGGGTAAGGCGGTTTTATAGCCTCTGAGTATTGCCAGAGAAAGGCAAAGCAGCTGGAGCGCATCAATGTATACATCTCATCATTTTACATTGTGAACTGTTGACAGTCCTCCAAAGTGCACTGACAAATATTGGTTAAAATAATTTATAATTAGTTGATCTTCCTTCACCTATAAGCCTGCACTAGAGAATTCTGTCTTTCCTGAAGAAAAGCTTTGTTCTTAAGGCCTAAAATTGCACTTGGGTTTTAATAAAATTGACCTGAGAGGATTTGTGTAGGGAGACAGCAATTACAGCAATTAGTTATTTGGAAAGAGCAGTTCCTTCCTCTTGCATTTCTTCATCTAGCTAGTTCATAGTTCATTGTGGGTTTATCTTTTTTTTTCCTTTTTTAAAGGTACTAACCGTAAGTCATTATCTTCCTCTCCCTGCCTGCCTTAGTAGAAGCGTAATCGAGTGCCATACAAACAGCACTGCTCTTAATGGTCATTTCAGCAGAGTAAGTCAGGCATTCAAAGGACTTGCTGAGAGGATCTGCTTCCAAGAAGAGCTGAACCTCTCCTTCTATTCCCTCCAGATGCATTTTCCAGTGGTCGTGTGACATCTCACTGGGATGCTCAGGCTTCTGCTGGTTAGCTTATCCAAGACATATCCAAGCTTATACATGGATAAAGGGGAGCTACATCTCTGGGACAGTAAGCTCAGTATCACAAGCACTAACTTACTCGAAAGTCGAGTTGTTCCTCAGCTCCCACCACACTGATGGATTTGGGGAACATCCTGCACCCCCTGATTCCTCGAGAGGTGGTACTGGCACTTGTTCCTTGCTTCCCTATGAGCAAAAGAGTAGCCCGGATGAGAACATGCCCAGCCTTCCTTAGGAAGAAAGTGGCCATAAATTAACATGTGAGCTTTAAGAGAGCTGTCTCCTAAATAGTTCAACATGATGAAACTGGTGACCTCTGCAGCTTCTCTATCCCCATTTCAATAGAGTTGCTGTATCAATGATTTTTTTAATATCGCTCTGTATGAACCAGCCTGTCTCTTAAGTCCCCTTTTCTTTACCTTTCACCTGCAGCATTTAATCTTTTGTAAATTATATTGGCTTTTAACAAAACATATTTTTTGCCTGCACAATCTCTGAAATGTGCTTTTATAGTGAGTATTAGAAATGAAATTACCTGGAAAGCAATATTTCCTCTACTTTAGAGGTGAACCATGAGCTATGCTTACAAACAGTAAAATATAAATGTATCTTAAAGAAAGTGAAACACCTTGCACTAACTTATCTCTTCACATAGAGACAAAAAGCTAGCTGTTAGGGAGTTGAACATTTTAAATTTTCAGTCTTCTTTAAATGTTGCTGTCTAATGTCCTTTGCCAAGTCAAGTGTTGAGTTGATATATTAGAATGAACAACAAATCATTACATTTCTGCTAGGCAAAGAACTGAAGAAAACTAAACATTACTGAAATTTTTTGTTTGAGAAATGGGTATTGTAATCCAAGCTTTAAACTGGAAAGCAGATGGTAGATTTCTTTCTTTATAAACAGGCAAATGTCATCCCAAATATTAAAGAATTATTTTAGGGTTCTAGGGGTTTATTACATTCAGCTTAAAATTCACAAATTGTCTGATCTGTCAAGTAACTCATCATTGCAGAGACTTAGTTAAAGTAATCCAAAGTTTCATTGTGAGAATAAGGTGATTTCTTTGTCAGATATGTTGGATTCAGAGACTGTAGAAAATCCTAGTTGTTCAGATTTCTGTACCTTTTACACATGTAAGTACTACAGGAATTTAATACATCTCCTTTACACAAACAAATAAAAATCATGAAGAAATTTACAGTTTTATCAGTGGCTTAAAAATGTAAACAGACACTCTCTGGATTTGCAGAAATATGCAAAAATAGGTAGGACTAAGATCTTATCAAGGCTGATCTTAAATTCTGGTAGGATTTAGCTATGCTTGTGAAGTTTAGTTTTCATATATAAGATCTCATCTGTTTGATGCACTACTAGAGTTAATATTCAGCAGGCTTCTGAAATGCACTGGAACTCGCAGTAGGTTGTGTTTTGTTACTACTCTGCAGAGAGGAAATGTCCCCTTCTGTTACTTTTAAATGGAATTTCTACAAAACCTCAACAAATCAATCAACTCCATCTGACATATATGCTTGAGAGAACAGGCAAGAGTATACCATTTTCCCCTCCAGCTGATAGTCAATAGTCCTGCTGCTGTAATGTTGGTAGGCTCAAAGGCTGCTAATGATTTCTGTCTCTGATCCTTTTTACCCTGCAAAAGAAACTGGAGGGACCTGCTTCACTTCTGTTATGATTTGAGAAAACCCATAACCATTTATTGCCGCTTAGACAATTATTCTCTCACCCGATGACCCCTCCCCACCCAGGATGGGGAATTGGGAAGAAAACAAGGAAATCTGGGGGTTGAAAGATAAACAGATTTAATAGGGTAGAACTAGATAATTAACAATACTAACACTAAAGAACCCATATTGATCCCAATACCTATATACACTATACAAGGATTATACTCAGCCAACTCTATCAGTTGGAAGCTGGGCTGATGGCAATGCTGGAAGCTGCAGCGAGACCTGCTGCTGCGCTTGTTACTCTCTAAGCCCTACTGATACCACTTTTCACTGTAGGCACAACCTACGTACTTTGTAAGAGTCTGTTTTCATTGGGCTCAGTTGTAGTAACCAAGAAAAATGATGAGATGATAAAAATCAATCCAAAAATCAATCCAAAACTCTTTTTTTTTTGTTTTTTTTTTTCTTTTTCTCCCCTCTGGGCAAAATGGATTCCTCCTTCAGGGTTGCTCAGCCTAAAATTAAGCTTACAAGTCTGCTTCCATGCAACCATTCCAACCACCTTCATATACAGATTTAATATCAGGTTAGGTCTCAGGAAAGCCACAGAACCTACCAAACAAATATCAACCTGTTACCAAGATGAAATGGGCTAGCAACCCCTCACACCTTACCGCAGCTGGAAGGATGTCTTTTAGCTGTTGAGTTGCTTTCAAACTAAAAAAAGTAAGAATAAACACTCACCAAATTTCTTACCAGAAGGCTGACCCAGAACATAAAATCTTGGTAGGTCATAAAGATTTAATTTAACATGCTTATTTGTCTTCCACAATGCACTAACACAGTGAACTCTGAGTCCTCCAAAGCAGAAGCTTTAAGGATTCTATGTTTGCATCTTTTTTTCATCACTGTTTGTCTACAGATCAGCTGGAACAGTAATGGTGTGTGAGTAGGTGAATAAAAATGATAAAAGCTTGCTAGGTGAAAGTTAATATCTCTCTCTCTCTCTCTTTTTCTTTTACTTCTTCCAATGATCTCTAAAGCTGCTTATCAACTATGTTTTTCTGGTTTTGGAAAAACAATTATGATGATAGTTCAAGGAAGGGGGAATACTTCTTGATTCTTTTTATCTTTTCCATATATGCTGCTAGCCACATGTTTTCTGAAAACTTTGCCAGAAAAAATGTTGCACCCGTTTCTGTGCTGCTATAAGATATTCAAGCGTGTTTTCTAATACTCCTGGAACATCCAGTCTGTCCAAAGACACGGATCTTTGCTAAAAAGGCTAGACCTTTCTCAGTAAGTGTTTTTGTTGTGTTTTGTTTCTGTTGAACATCTAGTAGGGTAAGATACTCTCCTCTCCCTAGCCCAGCTCTGTAGATTTATAAAGTCTTATAAAAGCAGACTTAAAAGTATTTAATGTTTCTAGCTGTCTGAGTTTGTCTCTAATTACATTTTCTATTCCCTGCAGAAACAGAGAGATACTTTTTTGTATTGACTTTCCCATGTTGCTGTTGTATTCCCAGTAGCTTTCACAGAAATAGTCTTCCTAGAGCAGTATTAAGTAGTAGTGATTATCTGATAGTGTAATGTTGTATTTTGGGAATATCAACTCCCACAGACTCATCAAAAGATGATGGGTCTCATTATTCTAGGGAATGTGTGAAGTAAGGAATGGCAGGTATTGCAGAGATGAGGATGCCAGCATCAGCACTGTGACTGTACTGGCACATATATTCAAGGACTGGAGGTGCAGACGTGTATGGTTTCTTTTAGGGGGATATCCGAAGGTTATGGAAAATATTGACATTTCGTTCAATTGTACTGTAATGGTTTAGCTATGATATCATAGTTCATACTATAATAAGACTATAATTAATACCTACAGTTGTTATATTATTGTTATAGTTACAGTTGTGTGATGTCCAAAAAGCTGCAGTTTCTTCCTTTGCCCCAGTACACCATCTGTGCAGTAATTCCTAAAAATGTTGTGGGAAGTCTGGATGAAAATTTATTTGCTAACACATAGCCAGTATCAGGTAGGAGAAAACTGCTAGGCTACCTAGAAAGATCAATTTATTTCAACGGATTAATTAGTCTACTTTCCTAAATAGCGAACAGAAGAGGGATTTAGATACCCAACCATAGATACCTAATGCTATTTTAGGTGCACTAGGCTAGCTTCCTGACCTCCAGCTGTGGCTCCAGAAAGATTCACGTCTCCCATAGCTCCTGCCTGGTATCTGCCAGCCCTTTACAGACTTCTCAGATACCCTGGGGTATCTAAAACGGTACAGGGCATCTCTATTTATACACCTAAATCGCCCCCTAAGACTGCTGGGGAGTTAATTGTGCGAACTGGAATTAAAATCTGAAGTCCTAATTATACTGCGTAGTCATTTAGCATTCAGAGTTGGGTTTCCTTTTGCTCTGTGTCAGGAGAGGAGAGGACGGGTTGGCATTCACCTCCTCCTCCTATTATTCAGCATGTTCTGCGCTCAGTTGTTGCCACCCTCCAATCTAGTTTCCAAAGGCATGGTATTCTTCAGGATGAAAATGCGATGCAAAAATAGGAAATTGCTCCATGCCGTGCTATGGAGTTTTTATGTTGGTAGCACAAAAGTTCCAGTGCATGTGAAAGATGCTGTTGTTGTTATTTTTATCATCTTGTTCCTGGCAAGGCCAAACTTCAGATCTCCTGGGAATTTCCAGATGAGGATGTTGGTGGGATATGTAGAAAGGGGTTACCTTTTTTCTCCCCCTTCTCCTTCCTACCTTTTTTCTTCTTTCTTAAGCTAGCAGGAATGAAAAGAGTAGGTAGTCTTTAGACAAAATTCAGACTTCATGAGAGGTTTCACAGGCAAATGATGACGAATGAACACATTGCAAGATCTAACAGTTGGAACTGAGAGACGTTCTGTCTTTAAAGGAAAGAAAATAGAAAAAAAATGCTTTAAAAAACCATATGCAATTAGATCCATTAGAAACTTTTGTTTTGACTGTGGTCTTTTGAGCAAAAGCTTGATAGCTTGATATCCTTTGTATCATGTAGCGTATTTTCACAAAACAAACCTGTGTTAATGTGTATAAATGAACAACCTCCCCTGCTGTGATTCTGAAGTCATGATGGCTGTTTGTGCACAGAGGGGAAATTTGTACCAGATTCCCATCTCTCAAATCTCAAGTGTCCTGCTTATGCTTTGATTTTTTTTTATGTTTATTCAAAGATTTATTTTTGAATATAAATCCTTTAAAAGGCTTATACATTATTTTCACATTTGTAATCCATACACCAGTCACAGAAGCTACAATTTTGAAACAAAATTAAAAAATAGTTTAGTATAGAAAAATTTTTAAACAGAGAATTTCAGCACTTTTGTTAAAAAGATGTATTTTCCAGATGTTTTTGTTCAGATCTGCTAGTTTCTAAAAAGCCTTTGGCTTTGATGATTGGATACTTTCTGATGAAAAATATGTCTTACGTAAGATTTCTTACCAGATTTTCTTGTATTAAGGGAGTTTCTTTTCCTATGAAATAAGATAATATGCAATGCAAAACACCTCTCATCAATATTGAACATTTGATTCAAATAATGTTTTTTTACATACCCACTTTTTATACATGAAAAAAACCAGTTTAAGTGAAAAAAATCCCACATCAGAGCACATTACGCATTATAATTCCAGTTTATCTATGGGATTCTATCCTGCTCTGAGGATTGAATTGACCGCATTAGCTGACCCAAGAATATAAGTGAAACATCTGAATGAAATCAAGATGTGTCCAGTTTCACCCCAAGTTTACTGAGCAAGTAAACTTGAAATGAAATTTGGATCCAATTCCAGACAAACAAAAAAGCGTCCATTGATTTCAGTGTCCCCCAAATTATAGCCTTCACTACAGGGACTTTTTTGCAGATTTACTTATGGTGCTTTGGCAGGCATGAGTACAGAAATATGGGCCAAAAGATCAAAACCAACAATCTGGGTGCAAATAACAAGGATAGGAAACAGCAGAAATAGTTATAGTCCTCTTTATCATAAGACTATGGCTTTTTCTGCTTGATCAATCTGAAATTTATATATGTAAGATCAGGACATAAAATCTGCAATGAGATGTTTTCAAAGGGTGGTGGGTTGACCTTGGCTGGACAGCAGGTGCTCACCAAGCTGCTCTAGCACTCACCTCCTCAGCAGCGTGGGGGGGTAGAAAATAAGATGGAACAAAAACTTGTGGGTCAAGATAAAGGCAGTTTAATAAAGCAAAAGTAAAAGCTGTGCGTGGAAGCAAAGGAAAACAAAAGATTTATTCTCTACTTCCCATCAGCAGGTGATGTCTAGCCACTTCCTGGGAAGCAGAACTTCAGAATGTGTAGTGGTTTCTCCAGAAGACAAACGTCATAATAATGAATACCACCCCACCCCGCCTACCTTCTCCTTTCTCTTAGCTTTTATTGCTGAGCAGATGTCATACGGTGTGAGATATCCCTTTGGTCAGTTTGATCAGCTGTCAGGGCTATGTTCCTTCCCAAGATCTTGCCGACTCCCAGCCTACTGGTGAGGGGGAAGTGTCGGAGAGACAGCCTGGATGCTACCTGAGCGCTGGTCAGCAGTAGCCAAAGCCCTGGTGTGTTACCAACACCTTTCTAGCTACCAATGCAAAGCACAGCACTATGAGGGCTGCTATGAGGAAAATTAATTCCTCCCCATCCAGACCCAACACACAAAAAGTAGAGCCTAAATAAACTTAAAGACTATCTAGCCTAAATAAACAGTGCTCGTATCCTAGTATATGCAACACCTTTCACAGAAGTATTATGTAGGTTTTTGATCAGTGACTGACTTGGTATGTTTATTGCCATAGGAAAAGAAGCATGAATACTTCTTCACTCTCTCATGCTAGTATGTGTGTCGATATTTTAATACTTAATGTCTGAAGTCTGCACAGAGTTTATCCTTCCATGGATTAACAAAGACTCTGGTGGAGTTTTCTTATGGTCCCCCATTGTGTTAGGCTCTGTATAAAAACACCTAAAATAAAAAAATGTTGCTGCGCCACCTTTAAAATATTTTTATTGCATAGAGGGGTTGTCAGAAAAGAAAGGAAATACAAATATGGTGAGGTTTTTTTAAATGTGCTATTAGCCCATCCCTGCTCCTATTGAAGTCAGTGACTCCCATACCAGCACTTTCTAAAACTCTTGAAAATATCAATTTAATAATTAAACAGAGCAGTCTCAGTCTCAAGAAATGCTGCCTGACGTAATCCCTGTAGCACAAAGAAAGTGACCCCCATGGGTGATGAAGCATGCTTTAATTGCGCTAGTTTTCTATAGTGCCAAATATCAGCAAAATGAAAAGGTGGGTGGTTCAGTGGCATGCAAGAGCAAGGTGCTTTTTTTTTAATGTCCCTGCTTCAGTCCTGGAGTCTTGGATTCACTTAACTTGGAGATGTATCTTTGCTGTCTTAGAGTACGTGTCACGTTGGATGCCTGTTAACGGCAGGTGTATGCAATAGGATTTAAATGTATTGAAGAGCATTGCTCAAGCAGCATGATGGCAGCCACCAACGCTTCTTTGTTTCTTTGGAAACAGACCTGCAGGCTCACGCAGACAGCACTGGGCACTAAATGCTGGGCCCTTCTTCGGGAATTGTTCCGTAGCAAAAGCGAATTTGCTTCTCCTAAGAGCTGGCCGCTCGCTTCTGCGTGGGCTGAGATTCAGGGCATGCATTAGTTTAATTATGGCGCCGCTTCCCTCAAGTGGGTCTGCTGCAAGGGACAATGCGAGCGGCACAGGTGGCTTCAGCAACTGGGCACATGCTCCAAAAGCAGGAAAGCTATTTATTATCACCTTTTTTTTTTTTTTTNATTTTGAGCCGTTTGGTCTTTCCAATAAAATACAGAAGGGATTTACCAGATGAAGCATAGGCAGCACTGTCAGTGAAGGGCAGTATTTGCAATAGAATGGCTGAGTGGTGTGGGCTTAAAAAAGCCATCTGGTCTAAAATAGATGTGAAGTAAGACCTCTCCCTGAGCTTAGCATCAGTTACTTTGGCTAGCACAGAGAGAAGGTTCCCTCACAGCCTTGGAAAATTTTGGAGTTACTTGTGCATCGTTACAAAATGTCTGCCCTCACACTTTTGCTAGAAAAACTTATGTGGGGGTGGGTTGTTCCTGAATGTATGTCCCCTCTTTTCCATTGGTGTGATTCGTCTGCTGGGTTCTCCCTCTATATGGAGGATCTGATCCTGAACTGTAAGACAGTCTCCAATGCCATTAACTCAAAGAAGCAAAGCATTTCAATATATGTCTCCAAGCATCTGATAACTTTCTTGCAGCTTCAGCAAGGCTGGGGATGGAGGAGGTGTGGAGCATGTTGGTGGTGTACCGAAGCCTTTCATGTTGTGTTAGAACTTGACACAAAGGAGGAACACGAACAACTCCTGCACAGAAAAAAACACCTGGAGAGTGGCAGGACTCTGTCCTTTGCCAGCTGTCCTGCAGGAGAGAGAGGAGGGAGCACACGGTTGCAGGTGGAAAGCACATCGAGATCTAGAAATAGAGATGGGCCTGAATTAATACCTTGGGTCCAAGCATGGGAAGCCCAGAATTAGTGTGGGCTGCTGATCTCTTACTCAAATTGGACCTGTCTCTCTACTTGCTACTCATATTTTTCACTTTTACCAGGAAAATTGGAAAGTTCCATTGGCTGAGCTGGCAGCCCCACAGAACATTACTGCAAAGCAGTAACGTCAAATGACGATAGAAAAGAATAGCAGGAAAATTACTTTTCCTTTTTGGCCAGGGATGAAGAATGATTTTTTAATTCTTCACAGAATATTGGGGTGTATGTGGGAGTGTGCTGGGGATGAAAGTGGCAGGAGGAGGAAGAAGAGAGGGAGGAGGTATAAATGAACAAAGTTAATAATCTCGATGCATTTTCTAGTACCTTAATAAAACTGCTGATATATTTGACTTGAAGTCATTCCCTTTTTTCCCACTTGAGCTACATGAAAGCATCTCTTTCTATGGGATTCCCTGCTTACACAAAATATAAATTAGCACTTTCCAATTTCACTTTTATTAAGTAGCATACATTACTTCAATATTGAAAATTTTCACTATATTTACTAGAGGTTATGCCTAGCAACTAAAGACATGGCTTTAATATTATTTCATTTTAGTTAAAGTAGTTGGGAGTGTACACATGCATTTAAAGTCAATAACTGTAATAAATATCTTAAATGGCGACCAGTAGCGCTGTTTAAACATGTAACATACTACATCAGAAATTTAGCTTTGCTGGGACTCACACAAGAAGCCTATGTCTTTGGTTCCAGGAATTTGATTTGATCACAGTTTTGAAAATCTAGTAGTGAATATCAATGGTAGGTTTTTTAGGTCCTAATTAGCCCAAATCTTTCACCTCGTCCATCTTACCAAAGTCTACAACTTCATATTGTAATATCTTTTTCAGGCTCCCAGTCACCACACCTTATCATTGCTTTCTGTCTGCTGCCTTCTAGCTATGTCTAACACCATTCTTCTTTATGCTATGTGTAGTTGTGATTTCCCACTTTTCTGTTTTAACTAGGATGTAGTGGTATTCCTAGAAGAGATGTAGGAAATGGGAGGCAGTGATAAGCGGTACGGTACAGATTCTGTAGAAAAGCTGTGGGCTCAAAACAAACACAAAAAGTTGCACAAAGGCAAACCTGAAACAGAAGCAAATGGCCTTGAGCGTGCAGGCATTTCACCCATATTACTGCTGCTGGGTTCTCAAAAGTGTACAAAATGCCTTGATCCATGTGCCGTTTTCTTTGTATATCGCTGTTTCAATTTCCTCTGTATTCTGAAACCTTCTTTGGGATGGGTTCAAGTAGTCAAGAGCAATCCGCAGGTTTTCTGCATAGCCAGTATGGCATCTAAACTGCTTAGTTCCTCTCAGCCCAGATGACCTTCTCGGGTCACCTCACCGTAAAGCTATTTGGTCTCCTCAGTTCTGTCTGTCCTCTTCTCTCTACAGCGTTTCCAGTGCATCTTTTCCCTGACAGTCCTTTCCGATCCCTCCTTTGTCAGCTCATCTCGCTTTGAGAATTTCAGAAGTTGGTGGCTTGTCAGATCTTGACTGTTACCTTATGGTTTCTCAGGAATTTATAAACCAATACATAGATTTTACAAAATTACTCTGGACCTGTAGTGGTCATATTAGCGGTTTTTTGGTCTGAACAGAAGAATTGTGATTTATTTTCTTTGTTACTTAATGGTTAAAGGGTCTTAACCAGTGGCTAGGATTTGTGCAGAGCTTCTTTTAAATAGTTGTGAATTTATTCATGAAGGTCATTGCTGCAGTTCCTTTTGACCTCCATACATCAGTGTCTTTTGTTTTGCCTGTTAAAAAAAGAGATATTTGTGTCTGTGTTGTTCTATTTCCAACAATTTTAATAGATATGGTTTTGGTTTTTATTGACCTTTTTAGAAAGTTGCCTGATTCTATTCTGAAATTACAGAATTCTGACTTTAGTTTCCTCATACTGCATCTCTATTAGAGAAATATTCTTTTCTAGACAGTTAACCTTTACTATCACTTTTCTGACTGAATCATCAGCAATTATTTTGTCCCTGAGGAGTGTTTTCATGGCTTTCCAGAGATTTATGGGTAATCATATTATGGTAACATAGACACAGAAAGAGCTTTATTTCTACTTTTTTAAAAATAGTCCAGGTGTGCATCACCTAGGAACAAGTTAATGAGCCTCCACAAGTTGGTATCTGAGCTGGTCATTGTCTGCAGTGGTAAGTAGGGTGGTGTGAGTCATATGAAAATGAAGGACGACTTTGCAGTCTAGCATTGTTCTGTGGATCCTTTCTGGCAATTAGGAAGAAGCTGTTTTCAAGTATGTTCTGCAGGCAGCTGAAAAACTGGTGTAATTCTTCCTTTTGGCACCTGTGTCACAATGACTTACTTCTTTCATGAAATTAAGCATCTATGAGCCCTGTCTTGTGAGTCCTCAGGGAACAACTTCTCTGTGATGGCAGGGGGGTTGTAGTCATCATCCTTTTTTCAGATGAGGTTATAATTCTCATTCTGGTTGGAGGCCCAGCTAGATATATATGGGCTTATAAAACTTGTGGAATTATTATCAAGACATATATTCCACAGCTAGGGGACAGTAATTCTGGATCATAAAGCCTCACAGAGCATTTAATCCAGCTGTGTTAGACAAGAATAGGATTTTTTTGGCATAAAACTAGCAATCCCCTTTTTTCTGGCCTCCAATTTGGTCCAGAAAAAGAGAGGAAAATCCACGTTTTGACTGATGAACCCTGGCAAACCTCGCTGTTGAGGTTTAAGAAGTTATCTGGCTTTCTCTCCTGTCTCACTGCCAGAGGTTACCAGCCCTCTAATGCAGCCTGCAGGGGAACCTGCATCTTCATCCATTCTGCACTTTCCAGGCAGATTTCAACATTTTGTCTTAAGCCAGTGAGTGTACACTAAGATATCAGGCTCTTAACAGGAGCAACTGGTTCATTTCTGCTGATTTTACCTTGCAAGCAACCTCCA
Organism: Chionis minor; assembly: GCA_013398295.1. NCBI lineage: Eukaryota > Metazoa > Chordata > Aves > Charadriiformes > Chionidae > Chionis > Chionis minor. Next base: position 155,399 of record VZSF01003868.1, read on the forward strand.
CGAAGAGGGCTAGGCAAGCAGCTAGGACTAGCGTTACCTTGAATGACCAGCAGCAAGATTTGACAGAACTCATCTGTCCAAGCTATGTGTGTCATGCAGCCATTTTTTTTTTTGTCTTTCTCATGCACACCTACAGCCTTTGCTGCCATAAAGAAATAGAAGAGAAAAAAGGATAGAAACAAAAAAACAAAGGTTAAGCACTTAGCAAAAGTTTAAGTTCTATTTACAGACTTGACAAAAATTCGAGAGATCTGTTTGAGCTAAGAAAGTCCATCTATCCCTATTTGTGGTCCCTACTAACCATTCAGACTGGGGGGGTGGAGGCAGAGATAGCTTGACTTTACAGAGAGCAAAATTTGGCTCCCATATGAAACTCTGTTACGGTGAACAGGTGATGTTAGCACAGCAGGAAGCTGGATGCAGCACTTAGATGAACTCACCACATCATCTGTCATCACGTCATGAGATATAACCTGGAACTGTTTCAAGTAATTTGCTTTTGTTGGTGTTACTGTAGTTTCTCTGAATGAAGAGAGTTTACAGTAGATATTCTTTGGGTTCGTAACGTCTTCAAAAACGTATACAATAACTTTCCTCCTTCATCCTTCCCAGAAATGACTGCTGCATATTTTGACACGCAGTTAGGAATCTGGGTCTGATTTTCAGTCAGGCTCAGTCACTTGAATGTCCAAGACAATTATGAAATAGGATTTGGGGCCCTGCTTCCTTAGCTGTTTATGGAAGTGTTTAACCTGAAACGCTTCATTCTTTGGCACTGTAATTATTCGATATCTGCTGAAGTATTTATAATCCTGATGTAAATGTACATAATATTATTTGAATACATTTTTAAAGTGTGGCAAAAGCACAGCTGAATAAATTTCAAGAGCCTCATCCAAGATTGAGTGACATTTCAGTCATTTTTAGAGGGTTTGGTCAGGACTCAATTGAATAATATAGTCTGGTCTTGCCAGTTGAAAGAAATGTCATTTTGGAAAACAAATATTGACAATTTGAGGCCTATATGATAAATTTCATACAAGTTTTCCTTTTTTTGTGACATTAATAGTTCTAACTACAAAATCCAAATTTGTGTAAGACATACAGAACAACCTGGTAGTAAGTTAGATTGAATACAGCTTTACCTACTTATCTAGCAGCATAGTTCTTGGGCTGAGGTAATTAAAATTAGATGTCAGAGTTTCTATATGGATAAACACATCTACGGTAAAGTAAAATAACCCACCTGATGTCTATGATGATGACAGACGAATGGCAAGGTAGATTATATGACAGACTTTTCAGAAACGTGGTTATATAACTTTTGTGTTATTTGCCTTCTCTTCCAAACCATTTGTTGTACCATCTGTTTATATTTAATAACTAACCCCCACTCAGGCCACGACCAAACACACACTGCTATAAATAAGGTTAAACAATGTAGCCACAACTTTATAACCTGTTTGAGTTGACATCTTCCTTTTTTAACCCTATGTTTTCCTGCAACATTAGTTTTCTGTCCTTGCTGGGTACCATGAGCCCAACTTTGACACATACAAAAAAGTAACAGAATTTTATTGATATCCGGGTTGTGAGGTGATATAACAGTTAAGATAGCAAAAATCTTCAGATTACAATTGTTAATATTTTTTTCCCCAAGAATTTGAGGGGGGAGGATGTTTGTTACCTTAGAAATATTAGGGGTTTTGTTGAATAACTGGCAAGATGGTCTCCATGACTTGGTGATGTTACCTAGTGGCAAGAGAAAACAAAAATAAAAATGAGTAATTGTATTCAGAAACCTCTTTACCCAGTATTTTCTTATTTGTCATTAAATGTTTTAAGGGAATCGTAAGAGTAAATGGCTGGGACTCCCCACTACTTTCAACAATAAAGAAAAGCCAGAAATTAAGAGAAATTAAACTCTCTTTCACTCTCGGCCTCTGAAAATTCTCTTTCTGGTTGCAAGGAACTTGTGTTCCTTTTGTTGGTGCCACTTAATGTTGAATGGGTAAAGTATCAGCCTCTGTATATGGCATTGCTGTAATGGATCTCTATCTCACTAGAACACGACAAGTACTAGGTAACTGTGCAATGCGAGCTGACAGATCACCAGGGTTTCCACTGTTTCCAGTCTGCATGGCTACTCTTAGCACATCTGTGGTGTGTTATCTAGAAGAAAACTAAATTGGTTTCTAAAATACTGCAAGAGAACAACACAAAATGAAGAAACAGTTTTAAGTACTAGGAGAACAACTAGTTTTAATGTTTAATGCAATATATTTTATATAGTCTTGTTACAGCTATTTACTTGACCTTTTTTCCGTCTGGTTCATCATGTATTATTAAAAGCTTTTAACAAGAGGCATACAGTACTGGCTGTATCTGCTCACTGTTTACATAAATAGCATGCCTGGGAATAATAAACTACAAGCTTTCTTTAAAAGCATTGTAAATGGATATATAGCAGAAGCGAGAGTTACTATTAAGTAGCTCTTAAGACCCTTACAGAAGCCATGCTTTGCACGCAAGTTTAGTCTCAGTGCTGAAGGGAACCTTTTACAAAACTCTTATGCGGTACCATCTCTTCAGGTTGTTATTTCTCAGACATGTTCAGCTACTTGAAGTAACACTTCCAGGCAAAGGTTCATTTGAGACTTTGAAATACCTTAGGTAGGTTGCTTCGTGCCGCCATCCAGCAGCATATAAAATAATTATGGCTAATCTTTTTTGTACTGCACCTTCCCTCCACCATTCAGCAGCTGCAAGCAGTATGAAACGTGTCTGGCCTGGGTGCCGGGAGTTCCCCTTTTTCCATCCTAAAAGAAATGCTAAACATGTAGCTGTCAGGAACTACTAAATGTTTATAAATGAGGATACAAAGAGCGTGTTTAAATAGCTGTAAATCATCCTGCCAAATGTTTGCAAAAGTGACCCTAATTCTGGAAGCACCTTTAAGCATTGCAGCATATATATTGAATTCAGTGCCTCAGTCTTATGGAGTCCTCTATTTATTTTTAAAAGAACTCTTTGTATTTTGATATGTTGTATCTGCTTTTCATTTATGGCATGCCCCTAAAGCTGCTGTGCGAGGAGAGAAGGTATTAAAGCACATTGGCCCAGCAAAGGAATGCTCATTTAAGTAAGAGCTAGGAACGTTGTACTTTGTAGAATTGTAGATTATAACGGTTGAGCAGCTTTGACCCAAATAGTGAGTGGTGCAGAGCACTAACAACCCTCCCCTGGGACTATGCATGTTGGAAACCGGCCCTGTATCACAAAGTTGCAGAGTTCCGTGATAACATGCAAAACCAGTTAAAGAATCTATTAAATTGGAAAGGGACCAGGGACTTGCTGAGACAATCTACAGGTAACCATCTGCAGGCTGGGTGGAGAATGGATTGAGACCAGCCCTGAGGAGGAGGACTTGGGGGTGTTGGTGAATGAGAAGCTCAACATGAGCTGGTAGTGCACGCTTGTACCCCAAAAGGCCACCCACATCCCGGGCTGCATCAAAAGAAGCATGGCCAGCAGGTCGAGGGAAGTGATTCTGCCCCTCTACCCTGCTCTGGTGAGACTCCATTTGGGGTACTGCGTCCGGCTTTGGAGTCCTCAGCACAAGAAGGCCATGGACCTGTTGGAGATGGTCCAGAGGAGCACCATGAAGATGATCAGAGGGCTGAGCACCTCTGCTATGAGGACAGGCTGAGACAGTTGGGGTTGTTCAGCCTGGAGAAGAGAAGGCTCCAGGGAGACCTTATAGCAGCCTTCCAGTATCTGAAGGGGGCCTACAAGAAAGCTGGAGAGGGACTTTTTACAAGGGCATGTAGTGATAGGATGAGGGGTAATGGCTTCAAGCTGGAAGAAGGGAGATCTCAGGAAGAAACTTTTCACTCTGAGCACGGTGAGACATTGGACCAGGTTGCCCGGGGAAGTTATGGAGGCTCCATCCCTGGAAGTGTTCCAGGCCAGGTTGGATGGGGCTTTGAGCAACTACATCCATTGGCAGGTGTCCTTCCCCAAGGCAGGGGAGTTGGAACTAGATGATCTTTAAGGTCCCTTCCAACCCAAACCATTCTATGACTCTGTGAGGAATAACTCATAATGATGGTGGGAGGTGGATGAGGAGCTGAGTGCCGCTGCATCTGGAAGGTCTGCTTCAGAGGAGCCGAGCAAAGAACAACTGCATTGTCTGTTTGCAAAACATTTGTAGGGGTAACTCTTCTGGTGGCCAGAAACAGCTGGAAAAGTGCGTGTGAGAGATAAACAGAGTCAGGCTTTTTGTGGTGCCTTCCCCCCACATCACCTTGGTATTTAAAAAGCTCAATTTGTGGTAATTAATTCAATCAAGAGTGCCAGTGGATCACATATTTACACATCTGGCTACTTCAAAACTTACAAAGTGCATATTTATGTAGTTAGTTAGAGAGGGATGGACCAAAGAGCGTGCTTAATGTTAAATAAGTTGTGATCTCCTGTGGTTATTGCAGTAACTTCAGGTTAAGGGAAGCGTTGGCAGTACATTGCTGTGTGCCTGCCACATATTTGAAACAGCATCTTAAAAAAATAGAGTTGGTATCAGCCCCCGCGAGGTGACACTTGCTGTAGCTTGTGACCTTGCTGGGTTTCTGCCTGCCTTGCAGGGACACCGGGCGACTGCAGGAGGCTGCGAGCATCAGCACCCAGGCTCCCAGCAGCCACAGCTCTCACTGTAGAATGGAGAACCAGCAACCTTCCACAGAGAATTTTCATTTCAGTTATCATAATAGAAGCTGAAAATGGCCTCAGCTCAGGTGCTGGTGGACGAGCAGACCAAGGAGGATAGACAGCACCTTCCAGCAGGGGGGGACAGCTGGCAAGGGACAGTGTCAGTCCTTGCTCTGCTGTGCAGGACCTTGCTGTGCCTGGGAGCATCTCAGAGCCCAGTGTCCTTTCTGCAGGGATTTTAGGATGAGAGACAAATACACCTGGCTGCTTGTTCATTCACACTTCCTGAGCAGGGCAATTGAAGGACCCATTAAAAAAGGTTTATTGATTTAATGGCCAAGTGCTGTGCTTTCCCAGCTGGGGCTAGTTGATAGCTGATGGGAACAGAGCCTACGGCTGCACAGCGGCATGGTGTGGAAAGGTGCCCCTGGGTGCGGGATAAAGGAAGCGATGGTCCCCACAGTGATGCCTACTGGAGAAGAATGAATTATGCATTTAGCAACCGGCAGTAAAGAAAGAGACGAGTTAAAAGAAACTAAATTAAACTGTCAGAATAATGACAGCGTACCAAAAGAAGAAACATCCACCATCTCTCTCTTTACGCATATATCCTGGAGAATTGTGTCTGTGAGAGGGAACTTACGTTAATGCTTTATAGCGGAAAGGTCCAACTCAAATTTATGAGATCTTAAAAAGTGATCTGTGAGATGAATCTGTCAGATTTACATTTATTTACTGTAAATGCGAAAACAATGTGAAAGGGATATAATACAATACATATATCTGAGAAGGGAAAAATACAGGGGGAAAATAATGGCAGTCTAGGGAGCAAAGATAAAACACACAAGAATGGCTAAATGATGGCTACATTACATTTAGAGCACTAGACTGGGATCCAGCAGATTTCACTCAGTCTTGCCCTCTGCTGCACATTTCTGCATGATCCACATGTGATGACCTACTTGGGCCCAAACCTTTGAAGATAACACCTATTTGGGCATTTTGCTGCCCTGAAATCAACTCATAGCTGAACAGGGGTTCAGTATCTCTTTTCTGTGTGCCTCACTTCTCATGAAACTGAAGATGACCTTAGGACAGACCCTCCATCTGCTTAAGTTCAAAACTTTTGGGGCAGGAGCTCTATCGTGCAGTGTGTTCCCAGCAGGACTGAGCTCAGGGAGCTCTGGAGCCAACTCTGCAGCCAGACTTCTTACCACTGTTTAACGAATAAAAACACTTTGTCATTGTGCCGCAATCATACAGCTGGTTAACGTGCAACCATATCCAATACTAAAGACATCATCAAGCCTTTTCCTTCCAAAACCTTAATGTATCTTTTCTTCTCACCACCTTCATGTGGCACTGGAATTGCCCCACTGAGCTTTTGTTCAGTCCTACCATTCAACTGACCGACACGATGAAAGACAATTAGAAATCTTGTTAGTGTTTCACTGCTATTGGTGCCTTTAAACTTTTCAAGTATCTGCATCAATTTCAATTCAAAGAAAAAATCCTAGATGCATTTCAATAGTTAATTACTCTTGACTATTGCTATAAATGCCTTAATTGAATTTGCTACATCCGCTGGTTTAATTCCTGTTATCTTTACACTTCAGTATCAAATAAAGAGGGTTATAGGTACTTTAGTGTTTTTGGTAACTACCATTACAATGTGTATCTGTTGCTACAGACCAGACAAAGCATAGCTGCTTTGCAACAGAAAAATTTCTTTCACAGACTAGCTGGAAAGTTTGCTGGTTCATGAATAAAGGGCACGTTTTCCCTGGGCACAAGTTGAGCTGGCCACCAGTAACACGGTTTCAGCTTATACCAGCTGAGCGGCTGTCTTAAAAATCATGAATTTGAGAAGCAAGATCAGATGAAGCAAAATAATTCTTATGGCAATATTGCAAAAGAGAAAAATGGAAGTGCCCAGCTCAGCCAACCTCCCTTAAGCACACTGTCTTGAAAATCCTAAACCACGCAGAAGAAGCAGTTTTAAAAAAATAAAATAATGCTGATGCCAGGCTGAGTCCTTTAAAAACTTACTGCTTGGGGCAATTGTGAAGGGGGGGGAAGATTTTAATAAAAAGTGGGGGGAAAAAAACCACAGGCTGTTGAATAAGCAATGAGATACGGCATTGTCAAAGAAAAGGTATAGCTAGTAGCAAAAAAAGGAGGACAAGGAATATATTTCACTTCATATCATCTAAGCTAGTCTCTCCTCGTTGTGTTATTACGTACCTAGCCTGCCCACTAGCTCCACCACTCTCCGTGACCAGGTTACAGACACCAACCTTCCTCCACCCCTGAACACAAACTGCACCTTCACGGGGCTGTGGTACCCACAGGTGCCCTTGGTGTTCTCAATAACTCCTCATGAAAAGTCATTTGAATAGACTAGAGAGAAAAACGCAGCTCTCCTACAAATGCCACGTCTTCTGCTCATCGAGGATCCTCGTCCATGCTGTCTACTCTCCTTGTAATTGTATGTTACCACTAAAATGTTAGCGCTGACAAATGTTTTGAAACCAGACTCAAAGATTCAGAATACCTTCTGTACCTCCTTGGACTTCCTGAGAACAAGCAATTTTCGTCACCGGGAAGCACTTTTGAAAATCTGATAAAACCAATTTACTAAATCTCATATGCTAATACCTGAGTCTGCATGCACTGAACCCCCCAAAATTCCACTGCGGATGCATGATCAAACTGAGAATAAGGGATGAAGCCAGAGTCTAACAGAGAGATGAGATTTGCAGGAAAATCAATGTCTAACTAGGGCCAAGATGTCATTCATTTCTATAGCCAGCTCCACTATATATTCCTTTCTTTGTCAAGGTCCCATACAAACAGAACCCTATTCTCATTCTTAAGGGAATATCTTAGGGATTGCAGCAATTTTGGAGAAAGGCAATTAAAACATAACATGCCAACATCTACCTCTCCCGGACTTCCTTGTTTAGCAATTACTCAAAAATGTGTGTGTTGAAAACATCTAGATATGTTAGTGGCAGTAACTTATTTTTTTGTGATATTAGTTTCTATATTGCCTTCTTAATATGGTGAGAAATATAAAAGAACTAATCATAGGCTGTAGGTGTGGTGTATTCATGGTAGTAATGTAAAACAGCAAAGATAAAAGTAAGTCTTAAAATTAGATCATGAAATATAATAACAGGTTTTCAGTATGTGATCATAAAATAGGAACAATACTATCATGTAAATGCAATTACTATATTTGAACTTGTGAGTGTATAATATAAGTAAAGAATATCTTAAACATCCCTATATCTTAGGAAGGATGAAGCTGACTGTAATCAGTTTTCAGGAGCCTCTTTCAGTATTAATTTTTTCTTTATTAACATGAAAAGTACTATAATAATAGTCCTGAATAAAGAAAATCAGCCAATGATAAGAGTTCTGTTGCAACTAAAGGTGATCAAAAATCCTGGAATTATATCTTTCAAATAATGCAAGCCTTTGAAAAACAAACAAGTAATCAACTTCCTGGGCTGATGAAAGAAAAGCCAAAAATAGATTTTTTTTCTTTAAATGACAGAATTCCCAGAAATGTTGATTTCAGTTCATCAGCTGCTCACCATTCACCAGGGCATTTGGTTTTAAATATTAAAGGTTTTTCTTCCTTTTTTGCAAAATTAAAATTATCTCATTGAAGCATTCAGGCTTGCACAAACAGCATTTGTAGGAGGAGAGGAAAAGACAGATGATATCTAACCAGCCCTAATTTGCTATACCTATTTACAGCTGTGCTTTACTAATGACTATAGATATAGAAAATAACATCACAATGGGACATAATTTATTACAAGATTATCTACACATGGAATTCTTTTGGAGGATCAGGGCTTCTATGAATGATTGTATACGAATTTAAGAGAAAACAAGCTGTGAAGAGTAGTTCTTAATCTACTTTTTTTTCTCACCCTTACTTAAGAAAGGCCAGAAAAATAACATCTGTGGAATGCTGAAAAAAATCACTGCAATTGTTGTAAAGACCATCCTCTCCTTTACTCACAAAATCCAAGTCCAATCTGACATAAAAGCAAAACATTATTCTCAGTTTTTGCCTGCTAAAATGCAGAACACTTTGTACAAATTTTGCAAAAGAATCAGACTTTGACTACTATCCTTGTTCTTAGTTAGGCCAACTGTTGGTTAGAATAAGAATAGTTAATGCATTCCTAATTAATCACCTTCCTAACACATACCAGTTTTCTTTTAGGAGGCCATAAAGGCCAAGATTTTAAGAAATTGTCACTAAAAAATACCCAGGTAGGTTTTCTTTAAGGAAGAGATCTCTATGATTAGAAGCAATAGAAATAATGAATTATTAAAGACAGTATCTGAAAATGAAAGTGGTGTTGAGTGCATAGCAGGGACGCAAAAGGCCTGTCATCTCATCACCTGAAAGCCACATCTCAGCATTTTGTCAGTATGTGGCTTCTTATCCAAGAATGAGTAGATGTTCCGCACGGCACGCATATGTGTTTTGCTTTTTGGGAGACACATGTGCAGGCTACTTAGGTTTGTTTGCTTGTTTTAAAAAAACAGTTGATTAGGAACTCTGCCAACCTAAGACATTCCCTAAAGTAGTCTGAATTCTTAGTCTTGGAAAAATACGTTCTGTCCAGGTACTAGCAGATGGATACCAAACATCATTAGTTGCTTTGGAAAAATGATATTCCGGGCTTAAAAGCAATATAAAGAGTAGGATAAAGCCTTGTATTCTGGGCTCTTTCTAATTAAGAAATTCCCACAGCAAAATGTTTACATCAGTACAAGCGAAGAGCAGAATATCACGCATAATAAATTGTAACCACCAGCAAAAAGAGGACATCGCTCTTTTCCAAAAGTTTCTCTCTCCCAAAATAAGCGCATGTTTTCATTCTCCGCCGTGCAGCAAAGGATAATATTTCCTATAAGAAGACAAGTTAGGAATGTCACTGTGGGTTTTCTTCATTAAAATAATACAAACATACACTTATCCTAACCAAACATCTCTCATTTGAAAACTGGCGAGGAAATGAGATGCCACAGTCCTGTAGCTGCCTGACAAAGCAGCATATGAAAGCACGACTGTAGTACCATAAACACAGCTAGCTACGAAGTTAGCTTGGGAGCAGATGCTGCAGCTGCAAGATAATTTCCCACAGCTTGGCATGAGGGTGTTAAATTGTTATTGAAAGGCTGAAAAGGGTTGGTAAAGTACTACAGGATGAGAGAACCCTATGAAATACAAGTATTTAATTAGTATTTAGCATGATAGGAATAGCATGTTAAATGCCGTCTAGTCTACTCATGGCATACCAAGCTAGTATTTAAAATGATTTAATTGTCACCTGTCTGCAGTGCAGCGAGTGCCTCCCTTTTTTCTTTTGTTCATAAATACCTACAGCCTTTTACAATGTCAATATATTGCTACAGCTAGGATGGAGGCTTGACTTACTTTGAAGACATTCAGCAGTAACCAGACTTACAGTATTTTTGATATATAAACACCTGTTAACCCTCAAAAGGAAAAACCAAACCCAACAGTTTCTTATGAAACAGAAATGGGTTCATCAAACCCGAGTGATAAATATTCCTCTGCAAATCTGCACCTGATGGCTTGTGCCAGTGTAACCTGATCTAACATCTCCGTTTTTCCTCTGCCCTTGACTTTTCCTGACGTGGTCAGGAGCTATGAATAGTAAACTGCTGAAGACATAGTTTGCCCTGTGCTGAGGTAAGGGGCCTTTTGCAGAATGTCTTCGCATTGAATCATTTACCTTGCAGCAAAATAACCTAACACAACAGGACGCAGCTTAGACAGTAGCTTTTAACCTAAACAACAATGAGATCTGGGCATTTTCAAATCTCTAAAGCAAAGTTGATCAGATCAGATATGTGAACTTTAGGTCTGATTTCCTATAAGCTTTCCCTGCTTTTTGCTACTTCTTCCCTTTTAAAAAATCTTGTTTTGTAGGGAAATGGTTAGTTTCGCTAGTGAAATGAGCTTTGTATTTGTAAAAGAAACCTTTTAGGCATTACTGCTCAGCCTGGTTCCTTATGATGTTTTGTTTCATATGATTTTTCTACGTTATCTGTTCCCCTCGCCTAGCTCTGTGCATCAGTCAGAGATTTTGCCCAACCTGTCTTTCTCAGAACTGAATACAAAGCTTATTATGAAAATCAAGGGTTGCCTTTGCCACTCATTTCAATGGGCTGTGACTCTCCCTCTCGGTGCGTGTGTTTAATGAATGCCATTAGCGTTTATATGTATCAAGAGAAGGCTATGTCTTGCAAGCTTTCTGCAGTTCCAGTATATTAAGTGACAGAATAAGCAATATCCCTCTAAATAGTGTTTTCCCTAAATTCATTCTTCTGACCTAATACAGATTCTTGTGTTCAATGGATGTTTTACAGACGAATATACTTAAATGGGGAATAAAATACCTAGTGGATAGAAAGTCAAATTTGCCTTAAGAAGCATGAGCTCCACTTCCTGGTGGTGGGGCTGTCTGCTGAACAGCTTGATAAACAACTTCATCTCACCAGGCGCCCATTCCCCTGTCCATAAAATGGAGACATTTTCTATGTTCCTCCTCTGCAGAGTGTCAGAGACAACGCTTTGCTTACGTGCACCGGACCTTGTCATCTATTTAATGCTGTATATCATCAGTAGGGTTAAATAGTAACCACGTTTACATTAATCATATTCATTAGTCTTAAATCTTCCCACCTTTTTGTCTTTTCTCCCTCAGTACTTTGTATTTGCAATCACAGTGATTTTGTTAAGGGAATGGGGGGTGGTTCCCCAACAGCAACTGTTACTGCACAGGTAGAAAATTTTGCGTTATCTTTGACTAATACCCTTCCGAAAGCCTCTTCCATGTCTATGTCATGTTGTCTGTCCATCTTACTTAAATAAGGAGCCCGTTGGGAAAGACAAACAAGTCTTCTGCTCATGCTCTGCAGAACTGAACAGAGTTGGGGAGCTCAAAAAATGTGAGATTGCCATCAGCGAGGCAGTATAGCTCAGGAGTTTTTCCTTGATGGATTTGTATCTCATTTATGTTCACTGTATCAGTGAGCTGAAAAGACTGTATGGCACATGTATGGCACATAACTTCCTGAAACATATGGCACTTCTTTATTTTGCCATGAACCCCAGTTAAAACAAAAGACAAGAAGCTGGGAACTCAGCTGAGTGTTTCCTCCAACCAGTACCTGGAAAAAATACCTCTGGCTTGGTGTACGCAAGAGCTAGAAGCAGCTTCACTTTGTTGTCCTGATGATTAATGCTTTCTCTCTTTGCATGCAGCCCCTGAGATGGGTTGGTGTCAGCGGATTAAGCCTTGTTACTTAACCCAATAAATCACTGTTATCTTTAGAGAGGAACAGCAGTACGTACCAGGCCCCTCTCCGGCCAGTTCAGCACAGTGAGCAATTTTCCACACACCACGCTGTGTCAGACCAGTCCAGCGTCATAACTGGAAGCAATAACTGCAGTGTCACCAGACTGTGTGGATCACGTTGTCTTCTTCAGCAGTTCAAGTCTCTTACCACCAGCAAATCCATAAAAGCAAGGCACCAGGGGTCAATGCCCAGAATCAAAAGTGAGGTACCAGCGTCGTAATGGAGTAAATAACACTCAACAAACCAATAAGCTGAATTTTAAATTTTTGCCCGTTTTTCTGTTTTCAGAGCTTAGATATTTGCATATTATTTCAATGAATAACTTCACAGTTCATAAATCAAAAAGATGCTCCCAAACTAGATCTCATGACAAATGATAACTGCATTTTAAGTGAAGTGTTCAGTGTCATTTGATGGAAACATTTTAACCATTTTTTATTTTCCTACACAAGTGACAAAAAATAATGTTCCCTGTCTGGGTTTCAATTTTTTTGTCTTTTCTCCCTGCCCCCCCTATTTTCTATACTTAGAAAAGATAGAAGGTTAAGGGAAAGGGGGAAGACAGGAACAAATGTAAGGTGTTAGTTATTCTTGGCGAAAGCCCATCATCATTTTTTGTATATGCCTTTAAAAAAAATTCACAGAAGAAATTATGAAGCCCCAAAGTAGATGAAGCCCTGAGACCATGAACAAAATAAAATAACAAAATAAAAATAAAAAGAGAGAGAGAAAACTCAAACTAAAGTGATGAAAAAAAGGGCTTTGTAACTAAGTATCCTCCTTCGCCTACTGCATCCTGCAAGCCAGGTCCTTTCCTCCAGTTCTGCTTGGTGTCCACCAGGTTTCTGTGGCTTGTTAGGCTGCGGCAAACTCTATGTCACCACCCCCAAAGAACCCTGTGGAAAGAATATCCCATCTGACATTCCCTCTGTGACCTGTTCTTCTCACTCCTGTCCTGGTGACTGCTCTTCCTGAGGGCATATCAGAGCACAGCTGATTGCTCTCAGAGGCCAGGAGATCTCCCTCCCCTCTCTAGTAAGTCAGACCATGTGGATCAAATAGATTCTCAAATACTACGGAGAGGAAACACAATGCTTAGGGAAACCAAAACAGAAGATAAAGTCTAGGATGGCTCACATATGGGGAAACAGACAAACGAAGATGAGAGAATGTGAGAGTCTGCATTCATTTTTCATTTAGTTTATTTCATTTGTCACTTTTTCTTTTTTACATAGTATTGGAATTAAAAGCTTTTCTAAGTAATGTAGATGCGTTGCAGTCTGTTATGACACATGACAGTTTATAACTGCTTTCTTTTCCTTGTAGATATACTTCCCTTCCACATTTCTGTTGTTTCTGTAGTTATTCAAAATAAAGTGGAAAGTCCTGAGACATATATTATAAGCAGAATGATGGATTTAATTTCAATGAAAAGCCACTTCTGTGTTGTAAAGAGCAAAAATACCTCTGTCTCATGCCTTTTAAATTCCCTGACAAGTTCAGGAAGGTTTTTTCAAGATTTTCAACTCATTTATAGCCTGACCTAAACACATCAGAGTTGATGGGAGTCTTTGCGTTGACGTTAGTGTGCTCTGAGTCAGGATCTTGGGCCCTGAGACTCCATCTCAGTTGTACCAACATTGTGCAGTGCTTAATTAAATGGAGACACTCCAATATAGAGCGAGCCACCTGCAAGATCCCAGGACAGCAATAAGGGTCTTAATATCAAAATGGAATAATGGTTTCATTTCCAGCTTTCTCAAATTAACTCTTTAACAATTATCCCAGATGTGAGAGGTATTTTGTCCCGCAAAGTGCTAGGTTTTGCTTCAGTCTAGTACTCGCACAGCCCATATATATGTAATTTTCAAGGCTTTATTTTTATCAAGCAGTGGCGTGTATCAAAAAGGGTTTAGGGAAGCAGAGGAAATGCTTCATTCAGTCTCTGTTGTCTGATATGCATTATACTAATTTCCTTTGCTGTATAAAGTCCTCAAGTCTAATATGAAAGAAAATAGTCTGACCAAAATGAGTGAAACTAATTGCAGTGAGTAAATTGAGTACTGTGTTCAGTTTTGGGCACCGTGGTATCGGAGGGCATTGAGGTGCTGAAAAGTGTTCAGAGAAGGGCAACGAAGCTGGTGAGGGGTCTAGAGAACAAGTCTTATGAGGAGCGGCTGAGAGAGTTGGGATTGTTTAGCCTGGAGAAGAGAAGGTTGAGGGGAGACCTTACCACTCTCTACAACTACCTGAAAGGAGATTGTAGCGAGGTGGGGGTCAATCTCTTCTCCCAAGTAACAAGCGATAGGACAAGAAGAAATGGCCTCAAGTTGTTCCACGGGAGGATTAGGTTGGATATTAGGAAAAACTTCTTTACCGAAAGGGTTATCAAGCATTGGAACAGGCTGCCCAGGGAGGTGGTGGAATTGCTGTCCCTGGAGGTATTTAAAAGACGGGTAGACGTGGTGCTGAGGGACATGGTTTAGGGGTGGTTTTGGCATAGGTTAATGGTTGGACTTGAAGGTCTCTTCCAACCCAAGTGATTCTATAATTCTATGATTCTACGATTCTATGAATTCAAATATGTCCTATATGTTTTTGTATGATAAAGGTCGTACAAGCCTTGCCTCTCCTAAATATCCAGTCTGGTATTCGCCGAAATGGTGTTCTAGAAACGTGGTAACCAGTAAAGATAGCATGAACCACTCAATCACTAGGAAAATGTAAATCTGCATCTCTGTTTTTGAACTGTCCACTCAGGCAGCAAAAAGATTCACTAATAGAAACCTAAGCTGCCACAGAAACTTCCAGGGTGGTGCTCTGGCATGTGCCGGCAACCAGAGCGCCCTGCCACTAAGTGGGAGTCCAGTACACAGCAGCACGCAGGCAAGATCACCTCTCTTATGAGTACACCTCCCTGCAAGCCCACGAGTGGGACCATCTCACAAACACAATTAGATCTCCAGGATACAGTAATAGCTACTTAGTCTGTGAGATCTTCTTGAAAAACTCCTATTCTGTTCATAGTCATTACAGAAGCTTCAACTCTACATGTCTGAAACGCAATATATCCCCTTTCCGCTAGTTTCTCTTCCCTACCTCCGCATACGTTATTTTTTCATGATAACAAATTCCATTGTTTCTACTGGAAAATATGCTCAGGTAGCATAAATCATGGTCACTGACTATACAAGATTACTTTCCAATTTGCATATTAATAATGATGCTGAGAAATAAGGAGCCATTAAAGCCAACTCTAAATGAAAACATTTCAAATTTATAAGCAACACATTTTTCACTTCACTAATAGTATGCAGTACTCCCTAGCAAACAGCGTTGGTAAATAAGAAATTTGCATTTACAGCCTTGCTGATAACTTACTCTGATTCCCCCCCACACCAGGAGCGCTGAATCAATATAGTGAGTTAATTACCTCTTGACTGCAGACGATAGGTTTGAAAAGGAACTTTGGACTAGCCAACATTTTCCTGATTTTGTTTTCCAGCAAATGTTTTCCAGTAATTGTCAGTGACAGAGCTTAAGAAGCAAGCACACTTCACTGCTAAGGTTCCCATAGAAAAAAAAAGTATCTGGTGCTTTTGATTTAAGTTCAGTCTGTCAAGGAGAAATGTAAGCCAGAAGCCCCAAAATGTTACACAATAAGAAAAAAAAAAAAGAGACCATTTATAACTGTGAAACGTAAGTGGCTTGAATAGTACTTAAAGTACAAATACACTCTGAGAACTGACTTTGGAGAAAGTCATGGTCTGACTGAAGAGCTCTGCTATTCAGACTCATTCAGAGTCCTGTCTAAAGACCAAAGAGATGTGTAATTTTTGCATTACTTTAAATATATCTTTTTTTACTAGCATGTAATTCAATAAATATACTCAGTGTTTTAATATGAACGCATTTCCCCTGATAAAAATTTGAGTATACCTAAGCAGTGTCACTTGAAACCCTACTATTTTCCTGCTGTTACATGTGCCTTTGCACACACAAATATTTGCAAATATATATATTAAATGTAGTTTATAAATTGTGATAACTGAAGTGACACAAAAACCCGGATCAAATCTAATGTAAACGATATGGTTATGAGAGTGGGCTATAGCTTTTATCATAGTATCAGCAGAAATACTGAATCTCATACCTATTCTTCTCAGTTACAGGCAGGTCTAGGCACAGCTGAAGACAACTGACATGAGAGCTAAGGCACTGCAAGCAGTGTGGTCAAGAACCTGAAGATTTCATACGGTGTGAGTCAGCAGAGACATATCCAGCTCACATTTGTCCTCAAGCAGAGGAGCTAAGTCATATGCGTGTCAAAACTGAGTACACGGTACTTCCACTGAACTGAGTAGATTTACTCACACTTCTGTGGCTAGGCATATCCGCAAGTATCTGCTAGAACTGGAATCTGAGTTTCAGCAATATAAATTCATAGTATGGGTGAGTGGAGGGGTGTGCATGTGTGTGTGGATAGGTAGGAGACAGGCAGGTGGACAGTCATTCTGAGTACACTCACTTTGGAAGGTATTTGAAAGTAATTAACTGCAGAAATTCCAATGTGTTTGATCCTCATAAAGTGCTCAAACTGATGCTCAACACAATCAACTGTTTTGTTATTACACATTTTGTAGTTACCTAAAAAAAAAAAAAAATCCAAATCCATGTATTTTGTAGACTGTATAGCTCTCTTAGTGGGCAAGGACCGCCCTGGATTCGCTTTTACCTGTCCACATAAGACATGCTCCTCGTGTTCAGCTTATGCAGGCCACCAATGCCTTCTGCTGGGCTTGGTTAATGCACGTGAGCTATTTGACTTATTTATCTAATAATATACTAGCTGTCCCTTGTGGCATGAAAGAAAAATATATCAAATGTGTCATTCCAAGCCCCTAGTGCATTTGTGACGCTGTAGGGTGTCTAGGACATCTGCATGTCAGATGTGACACAGGACATGCAGGAGACCTGCGCTCTTCTGGTGTGGCAGCCGGTGGCCAGGCAGGATGCCTGAGGGCATTCCAAGGGCTCTGAAGACTTAGGTGTGTGCAATTCAATTGAACCTTCTGTATTTGGATACTTTCAACATGAGATTGGATGAGAAAAACCCATCTCCATTCTCTTAACATCATTTTTAAAACAAGCTCTTCATGCTAAGCCTCAAACTGCTTTGGACACAGTGAACTGGCATTGCTGAATCTGTCCAAGCAGATGTAACTCAGTATGTCTTGAATTTAAATATCAACTTCTACTAGATCATTAAAAAAAAAAAAAAAGCCTATATCCCTGAATGCAAATAAAGCTAGAGAGTAAAATCGTCATACTGTTGAGCATATTAAACACAATTATAAATCTCCCACTAACATGAGCTGAGTAGGTAAGTACAATTATCAGAATTTTTCTACACTGCTTAAACCCTATATGTCCAGGCCTCTCAATCTCATTTTTAACCAACAACCCAACACAGATGTGTTGGCTCAAGCTTAATTTGGATGTAACAGATTCATCTGAAGAGTAGCTAAGGCAACCAACTAATTGCACATGCCAAGAGGCTGAATTAAATTTTACTTCACAGAGATTCTCAAGTGATTTCAGAATCTTGAACTATCAGATAACTATGAAAATGTTTTGCAAATAGTAGACATCTTTCATCATAGCCACTCAGTGCATTTGTAAGTTGGCATTGTTATTTTCAGCAACAATGACATAAGAATTGAGGATTGTTTCACTGCAATTTCTATCTGAAATGTTTCAAAGACTCTTTAAAGTCAGCAATGGAAAGTATCTAAATGTGATTTCTCAAAATTCAAATAAATGAAGAGACATTCAGCCGAGATTATTGAACCCTACTGTACAAAAGCTGTTTTATTCTTTTGAGGAGGCAATTTAAATCTGGCGTGTATATTGTGTGAAATATTCTCCAGCTCATCTGTAAGATGTCTGCAGGAGTCTCGTCCTGTCCAAAGCCTGGGAAGAGCAATTAGTGTGAGAAAACGATCCCTCAGAGGGTTCTAGCTGTCTTGAGGTCTTGTATTCTGTTTACCCCGTTCTTTTTGCTTGAAGAAATATAAAGAAATCTTTCGAGTAGAAAAGCATCAGTCAGTTCAAGTACTAAAACCTCTTGGCGCATCACGCTCATAATGACTTCTGTTACGCCACCTTTGCTACGATACGAAACTGGGCGTGGGAGAGCAGGAATGAGCGTCTGGCTTAGTCGACGCTGCCTTTCCCACCCTCCAGAGCCATACTGCAGTGGGATGTGAGAGGGCAGCAGGCTACCCGTGCTAACAGCTGGGGCACCTGGGGGCGCCCAGCAAAGCGCTCAGCTCTCGATGGAGCGGGGAAGCTGTAGGCACTGACTCCTGGGGCACCTGGCGCTCTGTTCAGAGATATCCTTGACACAGCAGCCTTGCAAACTGCAAATGCTCCCAGCCATGCTCATACCTCCCTCCCATCTGTTCCCATGGCTGCCAAACCTCGGACGCAACACAGCGCGAAGCACTTTTACTGTCTTGCTGCACCATTAACGCAGCAGGGTGCACCTAGAGGGTATGAGTCATCACACAGGGCATTTTGGCAGCAGGTCTCGAAGTCATAATCCTGCAGGCAGTGTACTTCTCAACCAAATACAGGTGATGTTACCTCTGAGACCTGGAGAGTCTCCTTTTTTATTCATAGCGGTTGTGGCAAAGGTGTCTGCACGTCATTACAGCCCTTCTTGGAAGGCTGCTTCAAGGGGACAATGTGGGAAGCTTTCCCCGACCGTGTAGACAGAGGGAAGTTGAGGTTACCTAAAGTCAAGTGACAGAGTGCTTCGGGCTTTCCAGTTTTGAACTGGCAAGCCATGGCAGTCCATGGCTATCCTGTTCTTCCTTCCCCTCATTCTTGTTCAGCCCCAGCTCTTCTTCCTCAAATCGGTTACTCGCATCTCTCTGACATGCCCATATTTCATCTTTACATCTTGGCCTTATTAGAAACAAGGTCACCACAGATTGCCTGAGCTCTCTGCAGGTTTAAAGCAGTTTAGAAATGTGATCATTTGAGAGCACTCTTGCCTTTTATCTGGACACAGTCCCAGACTAATGCAGTGACACATCTGTAGCCCTGAGGTGATTTTTGCCCAGGTGCTTGAGCTACGCTGTGCAGATATGCCCATAGTCATACTGCGATGCAGTGTCAATGCAAGTACTGGCCCACTGGGATTACAAATCAAGCATGATATATCCACATGCTTCAGATAGGTGTTCCAGCTTGTTAAACTTACAGTCCCATCTTAGAATAAGTTTGTAGCAGCAAACAGTGAAGTCCTAGCAAATAAATCACTAACTGCTTATCCAACTCTCCCACTCCACTTCTTCTCTCTTTCTAAATAAAACAAAGGGTAGCAGTTGAATTTGCAACCTTTACCAAATGAAGAGCTACCTTGCACCAAGTGGCATCTTCTTTAACAGTGACTCCATTAACCATGAGTAGGCTAAAGCATTCCATTTATGTATTAGCATAACAAACCATGGTCACACAAACTGCTGTACTGTTGAGTTCTGCAATTTATAAACAGCTATAGCGCTCACCACTTTTTCCTTGCTTTTTCTGTAGAGAATTCCTACTACTGTTCTTCCAATTTATACATCGATTTAACTGTTTTGACATCTTTTCAGAAGAAGCGCCCTAAAGAATTTGATTTTTCCCAGTCTTGATTTTTTTCTGCTTACTGAGTCCAGACTAAAACTCTGCCTAGGTGGTTAGATGTTTCATACCCAAAGACATCCAACATGACCAAATTTATCAGTTCAATACTGATCTGTATAAAGCTATACTGTTACAAATTAGAATGGGAAATTAACATGCTGTCATTATACTGATGTAATTACAGCTGCTTAGTGTAGCTGGAATAGACTGTGGTACAAGGGAGGGAGTACATCTCCCTGTCCAGCCTGACCTCTGCCTCTCCTGAAGCAGAGCTGCCTAGATCTTTGCCTGTTCAGAAATGCATACTCAGAAGACATATATCTTTGTAATCCCCTACATGGCCATCCTCATTCTGCTTGAAGGTTCCTTTCCCCTTTGTCCTTCCTTTCCATTTTTTCCTTTTCATTTTCTTTTTTCTCTGTTTCCTTTCTCTCCCCCTTTTTTCTTTTTCTTTCTCAAAAGAGAAGTGTGTCACCTTCACACTGTATTCATGCTTGTGATTGTGTGAATAGGCTGTGTTCAGTCTATTATGTGTACATACCACATCATTATATATAATGACAGCAGTATAATTATAATGCTACAACAGAAAAGACTGGCTGGGTAGACAGGGTCATAATGGCAGGCCGAGTGCTGTGAGTTAACCCACTCCCTCTCCTCCACCACCATGTCTGGGCCTTTTCTTGAGAGAAGTTGTGTCTTGTCAGTCATGTTCACCCTTTCCCAAAGACAAAAAATTAGCATATCCTAATAGCTGAAACAGACATTTAACTTAATTGAGGAATTTATCAGCGTAAACAAAAATAGTTTCAGCACTGTTCGAACAGTAATAAAAATACTTTGTTCATCTCCGTTAGGGGATATGAGTGGTGATCTGGTTTTATTCCAGTTAAGCCTTGTGTGTTTTCTAAAACCTTATCTGAGCTATGTTGGCCTCCAGATGTTTGTGCAGGTGTTACAACGTATACTTCCATATAGCTCTAGCCCCACTCTTAATTGGGTCTATGTATATATTACTGTCATTGAAGGGTTTAACAGATCACCAATAGCAGCATTCCCAGCCCCTCTGACTCTCTTCCGGAGTTAACAGCTGGCAGACTATTGCTGCAGTACTCTATTATCTTATCTAACAGAGGATTTTATGGCTATATTTAGTTTAATTGAAGAATGTCCTAGAAAAGGACTAATGGTAAGTTTCATCATCAATGTACCAGTTCGCATACGGACAAAATTTTAAAAAGAATAAGGGAGAAAAAAAGTTAATTGGAACCAGAAATTACTTCTGGCAGTGAAAATCCTTTAGAATTTTGTTGGTATCTAGCTTGTATCTAGTCACCAGCTGATATGATCCATGACTAGAGCTTTTTCTCCTAGTCATTTTGAAACTAATGGTCACAAACATGTTCACTTCCATTGGATAAGCATTTATTTACTTCAGTAATCCCAGCAAAATGACATTAATTCCCCATGGAGGCAACTTGTTTACAAAATCTGACTTCTAGATAAAAAGGCTTTAATTTGCCCCTCCGAGAAATGTTCTCTTCAGAGGAAAAAAACAGCAGAAATTGGACACATAGTTTTTTATTGGTAGGAAGTAATTTTGCCTTTTCATTACCAGATTTCAAAATGGGCTGTTTCATGGTATCATAGGATAATTCAAGTTGGAAAGGACTTCAGGAGGTCTCTGGCCAGCCTCCTGCTCAGGGTCAGCTCAGAGGTCTCGGGGCATGTAATCACAGCACAATGTGTCAGGCAGAGATGAATCTAACCTGTGGGCTTCAAGCTGAGTTAATGTGGTACCTTGCCAAGGTTCTTTAGCCTGGCTGAAAAGGAGTATTATGTTAATGTAACTCTATTACTTCTAAGAGCTAGCTTAGCTAAGTAAGAGTTTAGCCTAGCGCAGCCATGCTCTATCTTGTTTTTCAATGCCAGCACCTGTGAAGAAGGGTTTCCAGGAGATGCTGGTGGAGACGCTGCTCAGCACACCTGACTCTGCAGTGCCTCCTCACAGTAACAAATGCCATTCTTAACACTATGGGTAAAAATGTGTTACTGGACCTATGAAACTGTGTATTTGGCTGGGAAAGGCTGGTACTGGCCCATCTTCATGGATTTGGACACTTTCTTTAGCTTCTATAGATGGACATCTGCAAGCATCTTAGGTCTTCTCAATACTCTGGAATTGTTGCTTTCATCTTTTTTATTTGTTTTCCCTGAGATGTAGCTAATTGTCCCACATTTTGTAGGCTTTCTGAAGAAAGAGCACTACTTGCTTCTGTAATAGCTGGATTTTAGTTCATAAACCCCATGTATCTTAGGAAAGCTGTGTTGGCTGTGGCAGAGTTTATGCTGCAGGACCAGTTACAACATCCTCCTGTTGTCAACTCATTTACGTACCTCATGAATACCGTTTCTGTCCCAGCAGGTGTTGTGCTATTCTCGTTTCATATATGGAGGCAGTTTTTTCCCCTGCTGATCTTACTTAGTGGGGAAAGGATGAAAGCACATTGAAAACTGTTTGGACACTTGGTGATTTAAGAGCCTGCTGGCTTGAGGCTCATGCTGTGAAAATGTCACATATCCTAATCCTTGAATCTCCGGCATCTACAGCATCGCAACACAGAAAAGGAAGCACCACTGTGCAAAGCCTGGCTCAGGTGAGCAATGAATTGCCATTAGCAGTCTCATTGCTGGTGGAGCTGCGATGCTTCCCTGTCCCGGCAGCCTTATCCAGCTTAACGTTTAAGTCCTTCTAAATGTCATGTCACAGGTGCCAACTACCTTTTCTTTGAGATTGTCTAAACAATTAACATACCCAGTCTAGCACATGGAAGTCTGCTAACTTGCATTTGTACTCGGCTGTGTTTGCACTGTTACTTCCACCGCCAAATTTAGGAAGAGCTTTTGTGCCCAAAAGCTTGTCTAGTTTTTGTACCTCTGTTAGTGCTAGCCTTTTTGTAGAGCAGCGTCTATTTAACATCACCCAAAACAAACTTTCCTTTGGCTCTGCAGTATTGCTACGTATTGCTTTGCCATCACACCCTAAGGCAAAAAAATTAAATGGCTCTTCAAGTAGTGTTAGAGCTATTTTTACCACCAAAAATCTAGAAAACAGCTTATTTAAGAATATTCCTCATTATTTACTGATGCAACTGTTCTGTCTTTACTGAAAAGGGCTATCTGAAACCAAAAATTTGTTTGCATTTTCAGTGTATCGCTGCTGGGTCATGTTTTCACCTCCCCATGGAGGGCAGGCGTCATCACTAAGTCATACAGCAGACGTAACCGCTAGCAAGTATACGTGCAGCGCACACCAAAACCTAACCGTACACCTGTGCTTGTTCCCACACCGCCACACAATGTCTTCTCTTTGAAACCGTGAAGCACATTAGACAAGCGTGGCCGGTGGCCCCTGGGCCTAGCCCCTGGTGCGCCATCTTGTGGGGCAGGCAGCCATTTTCCAAGGGGGAGCTGGTCACGTACCCACTTCACCTTTAAAGGGGTGCTGGCTGCCCAGGCCAAACAGAATGACCCACGGCGCGGAACAGGGACACGCGTGGCGCGCTGCCCATGTCCCCAGTTGGAGGCAGGTTGGGGCTCTGTTTGGGGTGTGATGCTGGGGCTCAGGGGTGTCTCTGCTGCCGCGGGGGCCTGAGCGAGGCCCGTATGCACACTTGGAGGTCCAGCCATGGTTGGTGCATTGCAGTGACCCCATCCGCAAGGGGACACACGTTAAAATACAGTCCTGATTGTGAGAGCAGCACTGCTGTGTGTCACGGTGCTAGCGAGGATCCGTGACAAGTCGGCCTGTTCCCATGGTGCTGGGGGACGGCAAGGCGACTGAAAAGCAAATTTTACTGTGCTTCACTGGTATTCAGTCAAAGTCCCTGTTTGTCTTCTCTAAATTCACTGAAGATATTGTTTCAGGTAGCTCCCAGGTGTAGCTTTAATAGAATTATTTGGTATGGTCATGAGAGCTTTGATTGTCAGGGTCCTGTGTTCAGCTTTGGGCCCCTCACTACAGGGGGGACTTGAGATGCTGGAGCATGTCCAGAGAAGGGCAATGAAGCCAGTGAAGGATTTAGAACGCAAGTCTTCTGAGGAGCATCTGAGGGAACTGGGGTTGTTTAGCCTGGAGAAAAGGAGGCTGAAAGGAGACTTTACCATTTTCTACAACTACCTCAGAGCCGGTTGTAGTGAGGTCAGTCTCTTCTCCCATGTAACAGGCAACAGGACAAGAGGAATGGCCTCAAGTTGCACCAGGGGAGGTTTAGATTGGATATTAGGAAAAATTTCTTCACCAAAAGGATTATCAAGCATTGGAGCAGGCTGCCCAGGGAAGTGGAGGAGTCGCCATCCCTGGAGATATTTAAAAGGTGTGTAGACGTGGTGCTGAGGGACATGGTTTAGTGGTGGACTTGGCAGTGTTATGCTAATGGTTGGACTCAATGATCTTAAAGGTCTCTTTCAACCAAAACAATTCTATGATTCTGTGATTCTATGGTATTCCCAGCTTGCACTGGTTTTTAATGTACTTCAAAAGTTAATACTGCTTGGAAAAAAGCCTAGAACTTGTGTGAAAATAGTAATATGCTTTGTGAATCTTACACTTTTGACTGCTTGTCAGTAAAACACGTTGCTTAGTATCACACAAAACTTCTAAGATTTAGCTTACACAAAGGTATGCTTTGTATATCATATACTTACTGAAGGCTTCCTGGACCCCAGAAGAGAAGAGCTGGGGTTTGAGTGGCATCTCTGTAGAAGATATTTGGATCCGCTGCCTTTAAAAATCTTGGTGTGATAATAGCCCTGATAGTCAGAATGCTTATCCAGTTACATAAATATGAATGTGAGCCCTACATTCAGGCATAAATAACTGTCTGTCCCTGGAGTTTTCTTCTGTGTGTTGTCAGCTAGACAATTAAATTATCCATGTATTTGTTTTCTGATGCTAAACCAAAGCAAGACAGGGGGTGGTGAATATCAGAATGCGGACATTAGTGGTCCAGATTCACTCTTCTGAAGGATAGTGGACATGAGCTGAAGACTCACCAAGAGTTAAATTATTCCAGCAGACACAGGAAATTTTCTCTCTCTTTGTGGTGACCAAGTCCTAGCTGTGCATCACAGGAGTTGGCTGTGAAGTTGTTATCTCCCAGAAAGTACCCATAGAATAAGACTTCTGGCAGTGAAAGCCCAATTCCCTGTTTCACCACGCTTGTGCTCACAAAGCAGGGAGCGTGGTGTGTGAGTGGGTGGTAGGAAATGTGAAGGATGAGCTGTCAGGGAGTTTAGTGTTAGTGAGCTGCCTTCATGTCCCTGAATCTTGCCTGTCCGCACTGCAGCTTTATAGAAGCTGCAGCATTATGCCAACCTTTGGCAATTGGCAGCGACTCTCAAGGGCACAGGAGCAAGCTGAGCATAATCACAGCAAGTATAGCAGTTTATATTTTCTATTTCCAACCCACCCCATACAGAGGAAGATTGTATCATTGTGTATGTGGGTCTTCTGGGGAATCTGTGCTGGTGCAGCCATTCTCTGCACCCTCTAAGGAACAGGTGGTGAACTATGTGTCTGCCTATAATTGTCCACAGGAAATCCTGTCCTCAGGAGAGGACGTTAGCATGCATGCAAATGATAAGTCTTCTTAACAGACAGCAGGCTTTTCAGGTAGCTACCAGCCACCCAATCTACTCTGCGTACATTTCAAATAACAAATGCAAACTATTAGATTAAACAATGCTAAGCAAAGGCAAAGGTGGATAATTTTAAAGTCATATGAATTGCTCTATAAATGTCTGTTATCCTCAGCGAGGCTTTTATGTCAATACAAAATGCCATACAGTGTAGCAGTGTTTGTTTGTTTGATTCTGCAAAGGCCAATTCTCAAGGCAAGACAAATGACAGATGAGCAGATTCTTGTAGCCAAATATTTGCCAAAAGGAAAATCAATCTTTTTTTCTTTTCTTCTCTTTTTTTTTTTCCCCCCTTGTCTGCAGTAGTTCACTTCAAAGCTAAGCAGGAGCCTGAGGTAATGTCCCTTATTTCCAGTGCCCCTGTTCAGGCGGTGCGATACCTGCTGCAATAGGTCAGACCCTTAACTGTTCTAGGAAGTCTTGTTGATTTATATGGCCAATAACATGGTTGATAATAATGACTCCCCAAACACCACTTTGGTACCACTATCAAAAGGTAAGTTGTTGAAGTCATCTTGTCCCCAACCTCCCCTCAGAGGGTGAGTTTCTTCCTTGGACAAATCACTTCTTATCCCCTCAACATCTCCATCTGCTCTCTCACATAAACCAGGATCCAACTGCAGATGCCTCCATGCCAAGCGGAAGGCTGGAGGCTGCATTTAGCTGGCTGTGTTGCAAAGGGGAAGATGATTCAGGAATTGTTTTTTCCCCTCTTACCAGATTCCCTAACCCCTTTACAAAAAGCAAAATGTGACTTGGTTGAGGCCAAGCTCTGCTGCGTGTGCAATGGAAGTCTGGAAGGTGTCTGGTTCTGGGAAGGACGCAGGCGACTGACTGTGAGCGTGCTCAGCAGTGTCGCCAGGGTCAGTGGAGTCCCAGCCTGAGCAGTGGATGAGACAAGAAGCAAACTCAGTAGATTTAACAAGTTCAAAGGGAAATGTGTGAGCGTTTGCACGTTTAGCATCAGTATAGTACCTGCCAAAAAAAAGAGCCGAGCCCTCAGGATTAAAGCAATTCTTACAGTTACTAGAAAGTGGGGAAAAACAAGCAAATGAAAAACTCTGTAGCTTTGTCTGTGATTCTTGGAAAGCTATGCTTAGTTTCCCCTCTTATAAAAAGTGTCCAGTCCTCTCACAGGTTAACCCTGCAGACATTTTTTTTATGACATCTAATGAATCTGTCATTCTAAATTTCTTTTGGAAAGAAGGATGAGGGCAGAGATGTGCTTGCCAAATGCAGATTAATTCAGGATATTAACAGTACATCCAACCCATTTAAAATGAAATGGCTTAATATTAATCCCATCATTAGTAGTGTAATTCTCTAAAAAAGTATGAGAGAGAAGACAGTTAAGAAGAGCAAAGTTTCAGGGTTTAGAATCTCATAAATCTTATAAGCAGTAATAGACTTATAAAGCTGTTGGAATTTAATTAGAAAAATGCTGATAGTGTAAAATCACCTATAGAACCTGTGTCTCTTTGTATGAGCTGAACATGAGTAGCAAATATACCTGAGAGGAAATCACTTCTGTTGCCACCTCTTTGGAAATGTCTGGACACCTCCGGTCCTCCTTTGCGCATCAATTTACCCATGTTTGAGTATCAATCAACCCTCATCAAGATGTCTCTTCCTGAAATAGGTGCAAAGAGAAGAAACAGAACATCCTCTCTAGTCCCTGTGTTTGGGAAGCCCTGAATGTTATGAAGACTAATCTAGAATGAATATTCTACATGCAGGCCTGGGTATTATCCCATGTTATCCCACCAATTGATATTGTGTATCAAAATACACAATATTTTGAGAGAAAAAGAACAGAAGCTTTACACAATATATGCCAAAAAATGTTCATAAATGTTTTTCTGCAACGTAGCTCATATAAGAGGACACATATCTCACATAGTAAAGGAAGTTCTGTTCAGTCCCAAATGCTTCTAATCTGAATAAGTGACTTAAGACAAAAGCACAAAAAACAAGCTGTATTTTTATTACTTTGTTGCATTCAGATTATGTAATGCCTTTTTTTTAGAATGTCGATACCAGGGTAAGCGTTGTGAATTGGATTCTGGGTTTGCCACGCTGAAATTCTTTTTATATTTTATATTTCTCATGTCATGATTTGTGGCGAAGCTTCCCTCCCTCCCTCCCAGACCTCTGTCACACACTTCCATTCTTCTCCTCCTCCATTCCTGTTCAAAAGGAAACGTTTCTGAATTTGAGGCAGACTTCCCTTGCGTGTGTCTGGCAGGGTGTGAAGGGACTTTCGTAACAGCAAACAAAAGGGCTGCATAAACTATCACTAAAGTAGGCAGGGATGGCTTCCTCCCACTGCTAAAGCACATAATGCTCTATGAGAAGAAGGAGTAGCAAAGCGCAGCAGAAAAAGCAGCGCCATGGAACAGATTAGGACCACAGTATAAGCTGTGCCTGACTGAAAACACAGCAGAAGTGTTGATAGATTTGCCTACCTGCAGGTGTTAAAATCCTGCTGAGTTTTGGGGTTTTTTTACAAGCAACTTAATTACTTTAATAGTGCTCTGTTCCGTATTAAAATAATCTTTCTCAA
This sequence comes from Chionis minor, assembly GCA_013398295.1. Taxonomy (NCBI): domain Eukaryota; kingdom Metazoa; phylum Chordata; class Aves; order Charadriiformes; family Chionidae; genus Chionis; species Chionis minor. The sequence goes on from VZSF01003868.1 coordinate 183,486, forward strand.
GATCATTGGTAATTGCCCTTCTCTGGTTTAGTTCAGTAATTATTTATTACTGCAGTAAGGGAGGAGGCTTGATTTTCTTCTTCTTAGTGTGCCCCACTGAAAGGCTCTGTCCCTACCCCAGGAAGTCTGTAAAAGCAATGTTCTTTCTTTTGCACTACTGTCACTTCACCCCAGCTCTGACAGGATAAGAGAAGTGGGATGTTGCTTTATGACTTGCAATTATTAAATTGCCACAGCTTTGCAAATTTCTGCTTGCAACTGTGTTCATGCTCTTTTTAATCCATGTGAACCGAGAAGTAAATTTACTTTAAAGAAACTAAGCACCAATATTAGTTAGCATATGTAAAAGGCTATGAATTATCATGGTACCCAGCTGATGTGCAGTAACATAGATTCCAGTACTTTGGATTATATGACCACAGGTTTACACTTGTTTTAGCAGTTTTTGTGCTGGTGTCACTATTATCACCCTCTATGGCTGTAAATTACATGTGCATCGTTATACTGATAAAAACCCTAGTATGGATCCTTTCAGTATTTGTCAGCAGTTCTTCCTTTACCCTATAGATAATAGTAATAATTGAAAAAAAAAAAAAAATCTATATGTCCAGGTAGTGGTGCTGTAGGAAGGAACCTTCTTCATGTATTACTTTGTAGTGAAAGTGAGTGCAATGTGTGTGAACGTGTGAACAAGCCATTTAAACAGGAGCTGAAGTAATGCTTTTTAAAGCAGAAGCTTGACTGTTAGAGCAGCACGAGCCCCATGGTGGGGAGATCCTGCAGGTCTTTGCAAAGAACGTGGCTCTGCCCGTGTCCCAGAGGGGGGAAGTTGGGGTGAGGATGAGCGAGGTGGGTGCTGAAGGTATTTAAAAGCTAATGGCAAGGCTGGGCAGCAGATCAGGTCTCCCGAGCCCCAGTTTCTCAATATAGAGCTTTGTGAAACCTGGTTTGTTTGTTGTTTTGGTGGGGTTTTTTTGCCGTTTTTGTGGGCTTGAGGTCTCTGAAAATGGAGACTTGTTACTATCCAGTTCGAGGTTTTATCTCATATGTATTGGATATCACATATACATGGTTAAGCTCACACGTATCTGTGACACTGACATAGCAACTTGTGCGGCTTTTTCTATCTACTAACAGTCTTCCTGATAGCTGGAGCTTGATTTTCTGTTTTCCATGTCTTTGCTGTGGAGCAAGGTGCTTTGTGTGGCAATTAGTTTCCATGAGGTCTAGTTGTCTTTAGACTGATGAATCCCACAGAACTCCCTTTCACCTAAATGGTAACATGTAAGTCACACCTATGCATAACATGCACTGTGGCTGAGGAGTGATCACTAACCAGTCCTGAACAGCAAAGCCAACTTTATCCCCAATTTTATTCTCTCACCATCTTTGACAGTTGCCATCCCAGCAGTAAATCCTTTGCAGCTGATAGTGTCCAGAAACACTTCTGAGAGGTTTTAGAAAGGGTCCCAAATACTTTCCTCTGCAGGTAGCACCACCATCTCAGCTTCTGCAATAGTGCCTCTGAAAACTCTGTTCACCCTCTTGAAAGGCTTTAGGCTCTCCCTAAGTTACTTTATTAATAATGCATAATTTAATTTTTCTATTACTGACTTAAAGAAATAAAATTTTAAACGCTGCATTAATGTGTGATGTATGAGATGAAAACTGCTCAGAGGAAATTCATTAAGACTCACCATTCATTTCCTGCTTTTCCCTGCTGCCTCCATTTTGTATCACTGGTCATGAGTAACACGGACCAAACTTTCTTTGACTAGATTTTGTCATTCCCAACAGCGACAGGTACCTTTGTCAGGGCAGCGGCAGCTGGACAGCTGAGCAGAGGAAAGGGAAGCTCTGTCTGAACTTCTTCATCCTAAACTCTGTGCTTAGGCGTAACACAGCGTTGAGACCTATCCCAACCCCGATTCACGGTACATTTTGCTCCTTCTAGGACATCTTTGCAGGGATGCTCAGCCTCACCACGCTGCCCGAGCACTTAACGCGTTTCACTTTGTCTTTGCTGTTAAATGAATCGGGATTCAATTCCAGCTGCCACAGCTGCAGCACAGTACAGGCGCAGCACTGTGAAACGGGTCGTGTACCATAGTTTGAGTGCCCCTGACACAGAGCAAAATGAAGTCAGAGGTGAAAGCTACTTCAGAGACTGTGTTGATTCCTGGGTTTATCTTGCAAGAACTGGGTCTGGTAGCTATTGAAGGCAATAGAACGATCCTCTTCTGCAGACCGTGCAGCCGGACTTGCTGTGTGAGGACTCCGCCAAGTTGATAGCTGTGTAGACCAAACCCTCTCATTCACAGGAGTAACATCATACACTAGTACAGGCAGTATGAGCTTTTCCTTGTCTTGCCAACATGCTGTGGTCCTCAACCAAGGGGCACCGTTTGCTGGGAAAGTAAGTATTTTGCATGCATCCTCAATGCAATCCTGAGTATTTTTGCTGTTTGAGAGGCCTAGAAAAAGAGTTTTCTTTTTCCCTTAGCATGATACTTTGTTTGATTTTAATGGTATGTGCCTGAGTTTCCTGTAATTCCATGTGATGTTGCATAATCCCTCAACATCATCCTTTTACTCGCTTCCACCAAATACATTTAAAAAAAATTTTTTTCAGCTCCTTATCCTATCGATTCTTGAGAAGGGGTCTTCAATCTTCTATCTTAGTAAGAGCTGATACTTAATTACATGCCTCCTAATCTGATTAGCAGAGGTGAAGAGGACTTTTAAAGATGTTTGGAGTATTTTTATTGAAATCAGCAGTCTGAGACTGCAAGCTGTGTTGCAATAAAAGCTGTATAAGGTGCAGTTGACCGCTATGGTGCACTTCCAGCACTGTCGGTGCTGACATACAAAGGGGTTCCAATGTTCCACCTATCAGTCAGTTACCTAGAGATAAATTCGGTAATAGATATGCATCTTGCTGTCCTGCAGAAATGCTTCTAGAAAAAGTACTTCTCACCAGCACCAACCTTTCCCTTAAAGAAAGTCAGTGTTGACACCCTGTAGTTGACTGGTTTTGAACTATGTTTGTAACAAATGTGTTGAAGTTACATCTGGTATAGCTTAGTGATGACAGCAGTAGGCTTCAGTTATTTGAGCCCAAAACCAAACCACCTTATAGCAATTTCCAGAGAGGCTGAGGTTGGAAGGCACCCCTGGAGATCATCTGGTCCAGCCCCCCTGCTCAAGTAGGGACAGCTAGAACAGGTTTCTGAGGACCACGTCCTGTTAAGTTTTTAATACCTTCAGGGATGGAGACTCAACAACCTTTCTGGGAAACCTGTGACAATGCTCAGTCACCCTCACAGTAAAAAAA